>NQLW01000045.1:1199205-1237642 GCA_002312845.1 Kalanchoe fedtschenkoi | reverse complement strand
TTTCGGAAAGAAGAATGGGTGCACCCTAACGCTGTGTTTGGTTTAAGGAAAATTTGATGGAAAGGAAAATTTGAGGGAAAATAGAAAGGAAATGAAATTCTTAGAGGATTCCATTTAATTTTTCCTTGTTTGGTTTCATTAGGAAAATGTCAAGGAAAATTGTTTGGAATCTATTTCGATTTCCATGATCATGAAAAGTTTTATGGAAAAATATGTCAAAAATATCAACATTTCATCACTTCATACATTGAATTTGATTAAATATATTGAACTTGTTTAACAATTGATTATTTGTTTGAGATACATTGAATTTGATTGGATTGATTTGTTAGAGATAAGAATTACATTTTCCATCAAAATTTTCACATAATTTTCTTTCCCCTCATATTTTCCATCTAAACTAAACAATGAATTTTACTAATTTTCCATCAAATTTTCTTTTCCTCCACATTTTCCCTAAACCAAACACAGCCTTAATGAAACGATAATAAATGCATCTATCCAGTAATTCAATTATTGTTGAAGTATATTGTGTATACCTTCACATGGTGTGAACTAAATCCCAAATGCGTCCAACTTTAGCAAAAATCCAACATGCTATCTAGATATTTCTTGTCCTTGAATACTGTCACTAAGGCTGTGTTTGGTTTAAGAAAAATTTGAAAGAATATTTTGTTTGGTTTAGGAAAAGTCAGGGGATAGAAAATTTGATGAAAAATGGAAAAAAAAATTAATAGAAACAAAGAGGAAACTGGGATGAGAAATTCATTCTCACTCGCATTTTACATTCCTCACCATTTTCCCGTTACCAAACACAGCATATGTAAGAATATTATTGTTAGAGACGGACGAGTCTGTCATCAGCACAAAATGCTTAACAAGCTCACTCAAGCAAAAATGAGAAGACTGCACTTTGATAACAATCTTGCTCTGCAATTTTGTTGTGTAAGAGTTGCATAGACTGGAATTAAGAAATCCATTCAACGGAATTAAAACGTAATATAAAGAGATACTGAAAGGCAACTAGCAGTATAGTAATAAAGGCGTACCTGAGGAGCGACGACAATGAAGCCGTGTGAGGCGATATGCTGCATCAGCTGAGAGTAAAACGAATTGTACAGAAGAAAGCCGTGCAGAAGCATCAGAACCGGAAACTCGCCCTCCCGATCACCGGAAGGGGAAGCAATCAACAGAGCCTTGGGAGGCCGAGGAATAATGCTGTCTGAACGCTCACATCTTCCGGGAGGCTCCACGTTTTGAAGCACGGTCGCGTATGCTCCAGTCTGGAACGCATCAACTGAGACGACCGGAGACGCAGTTGCAGCCATTGTTGCCGTTGGTGCCGTGGACTGATTGATTGACCTTTTTTGTATTTTGGTGATGGCTTATTAAAATCCCTTTGGAACGCGTTGGTGGTTACCAGAGACTGTAACACGTGGGTCGACGGTACGTCGCAAATTTTTGGTGCAGCTCTTACTTTACTCATTTCAGTTTTCTATAAAAAATGCTAGGCGGTGGTGTTTAGTGGTGAGCACAACGTCTGTCGATTAATTGGATAGATGAAGATTAATTGAAGTAATTAATCAGACAGTTAATCGGAGTTAAATATATTATTTATAAATTTAATAATTAATTATAAATATATATGTTTAAAAACTATTATTTTCATAAAAAATTAAGTCTTGAATAAATAATCGGTTAAATTGTTAAGCGAAACGCTTCAACACCGTCTAGCAATCGACGATTAATCGATCTGGAACGCAATGTTTAGAGCACTACTCCCTCCGTCCTCTAATACATGTCGTTTACGGTTAATTTGAGTAGATTAAGGTGAAGTTAATGCTAGCGGTTGAACAAATTTAATAGGTAGGTGGTTAACATTTTTTTGAAAAAGTTCGTGCAAAAAGTAAAATTGGTAGATGATTATTGGTGAGGAATGTATTCTTTATTGATTATGATAATGAAGTGATTAATGTTTGACATTTTAAGGTAGTTGTTGATATTAAATACGCATTGAAAATTGGTAAGTGACAAGTAAAAGTGGACAAAAAATTCGGTTAAGTGACATGTAAAAGAGGACAGAGGGAGTATCTCATACAGGAAATAAATTGTTTTTTTGTGTGTTGTTTAGGGGCAAATTGGAAATTTTGATTTTTTTTAGAAATTTATTTAATAGATATTCTGCTTGCATAGCAGAAAAATGATCTGCACAACCAAATAAAAATACTTACCGCTATTTAATTAGTTTTTTTTTATTGTCGCAATGAGTGATTAATAGATGAAAGAGATATAAAAGAGCAACAAAACAGATGAATTATATTTTATATTTTTTCTCTATTAATAAATTAATGACAAATATGCCCTTATCTATAGTAAAACAAAAATAAATTTTTTCACCGGTTTGTATAGATTATTTTTTCACTATGTCAAACAGGATCTCTTTTACCTAAATTTTAAGTAGATTATAATTTTAAATTAATTATGGGAAAAACGGATATACCCTGTCAGGGTATACAAGATATGTATCTGAGCGGCTAAAATCACTTTATTTTGAATGATGTTTAGGGGTTTCAGAGTTTCATGATTTAAAGTTTCTAATATTTTAGATTTTTAGAATTTTAGGCTGTAAGGTTTTAGAGTTGTAAAATGACGTCGTTTTGGATGTGTTTGGAAACAATAACAAAACACTAAAATATGAAATTTTAAAATAATTTTTTAAAAAAAATCCTAAAACAATAAAAATTATAAACTTATAAATATTAAATCTAATAAAAATAATTTAAAAAATTTTAGTTTATATTCCCAGATAGAGTATATCCACTAAGCTCATTAATAATTACTATGAGATTCGAAACTAAGTTTTTACGCTCGAATGGTAACTGTTAAGATGAAGAAGAAAATAAATAAAATGCATTCGGCAATGAGCTCTGGTTGTACATGCTCTAAATATGCTCGATTTCGAAACTTACAAGATTCGATGAGGCATCCGGCAGACCCAAAATCCACAACTACGCCCCTCCAAAATTACTCTGCCTAGGCTTCTGCTAAACTTTCCAAACCAAGTTATGGCTTCCTCTTCCCTCCTCCTCTCTATCCCAGTTTCCCTGACCCGGAAACCCACTAGCCTGCACCCAATATTTCTCAGAAAAGATTCAACATTTTTGAGAGTTGGGAATAAAGGTGAATTGTTTAGGTCGATGGAGTATGTGGATTGTCGGAGGACTTTCGCTAGGGCGTCGACTGATGGGGAAACGGATGTAGCTGGTGATTTGTTGATTGGGGAGAAGTCTGCTGAGTTCAATTTGGGGAAACAAAAGATAACTTCGTGGATTTATTTTGGGGTGGTTTTGGGGGTTGTGCTCGTTGTGCTCAACGTGGTTTGGATTGATAACTTGACCGGGTTTGGGAAGGATTTTGTTGATGCCGTCGGTAGCGTTTCAGAGAGCCATGAGGTATATCAAGTATTCAATCCTTTTCCTTTTTTTTTTTTTTAGGATTTTGTATTAAAAAGCTCATGCTCATTTCTTGTTTCTGAAGGAATCTGTAGTAGTATGTCTTAGGAAGTGTTGACTTAGCTGTTTACCATTACCAATTGTGTTTCATTTATAGCTAAACTGGAGATGCTAGAGGCGGCTTGGTCCAGTCGTGTTTTTTCTTTTGCAGCTTGACTCTCGTGCTTTTCATCACGTTACTGGTCATCATTCTACCAGGCTAACCTTCCTGCATTTCTGCAGATTGTAATGCTGCTGCTAATTCTCATCTTTGCTGCTATTCACAGTGGCTTAGCTAGTCTAAGAGATGCAGGTGAGAAGCTGATAGGAGAACGAGCTTTCCGTGTTCTCTTCGCTGGACTATCCCTTCCTTTGGCTGTCAGTACTATTGTAAGTTCTCTATTGAACTTGCATGCCAGTATTGCAACATAGTTCCCTCATTCATTAAGGCTGTGTTTGGTTTGAGGAAAGTTAGATGGAAAGGAAAATATGAGGGAAAATGAATTCCTACTAAAATTTATTTTATTTTTCTCTTGTTTGGTTTGGAGTGGAAAATTTTGTGGAAAGTAGTAAAACATTCTTTAATTAAACAAATTTTCCTTCAAATTTTCCATCTAACTTTCCATTTAGTTTTTCATCTTCAATTTTTTCTAAACAAAACAAAGGATTCCATCTAATTTTCTCTCAAATTTTACTTTCCATCAAATTTTTCCTAAACCAAACACAGCCTAAATCCATGAGCTGGCATGGATCTCCAATCATCAACTTAGCTAGTCTACAGATTGCAATGCAACTTAGCTAGCCTCATCTCTTTGGACCATGGCCAGGTATACTTTATCAACCACAGATACGACGGGGTGCAATTGTGGGAGGTCCAGGGTGTTGCCGGGGTGCATGAGCTGGTATGGATCTCCAATTTCATTTCCTTCTTTTTTCTTTACCCTTCAACCTTCAATTTGCTGGAAGTAGCTGCTGTGGATAAGCCGAAGATGCATCTTTGGGAAACAGGGATTATTAGAATCACCCGACACCCTCAGGTACACGTAATACCGAAAATATGATGGCCAAAATTTAACTCTAGCATAGTTATTGTCTATCATGCTACTAACTAGTTGGTTCAAATCATATTCTTTCAATGAAGAAGCAGTTTTTACATTGTTTTTGGATTCTTTGCTTCAAAAATGCAAATGCTTAGACTTATTAAAGCCAAAACCGCATCAATATCTTGTTACCAAAATTTTCTAATATCTATTATTGCGGAATCTTGGTTCAGGCTGTTGTGTCAGAAATTCAATTTGAACGGACATGTAACGGGCCTCTCATCCTTCTTTTTATTTTCTCCAGATGGTCGGACAAGTGATCTGGTGCCTGGCTCACACCCTATGGATTGGGAACTCAGTAGCACTAGCTGCTTCTGTTGGATTAATTGGTCACCATCTCTTTGGTGTCTGGAATGGCGACAGGAGGCTGGCCATACGATATGGGGAGGCTTTTGAAGTTTTGAAGAGCCGAACAAGTGTGCTTCCATTTGCAGCCATCCTTGATGGACGCCAGAAGTTGCCACAAGATTATTATAAGGAGTTCATCAAGCTACCATACATTGTAATCACTGTATTAACGTTAGGAGCCTACTTTGCTCACCCGTTAATGCAGGCAGGCAGCTATGGGCTCCATTGGTAGTCTAAAACACTCAAGATACAAATTAATCCCATGGTGATACATGCAGATGTAAAAACATTGTTGTATGACAGATTTCTCATTACTTTTACCTCATGTTTCACATATTCCCAGTGCCAGTGTACCTTCTTACTTTGTCCCGCTGTAGATTAACCGGGCTGCACCCACATATTCCCAGTGCCAATCTGCCTTCCTACAACAGAGCATCATGCAGTAAGTTCCAAAATCTTCACTATAATTAATAATTTAATTAAAAAACTACCAAACACAATATCTTAATATTATCATAGCCCCATAATTATTCACCCTCCCAAACACACCCTAAGCGTACTTTGTTTTTCATTACACTCATGTCATACAATCTTTTTTTTAACAAAAGGGGTGCTTTGCATTGATAAAAAATGTACAAAAAAAATGGATCAAGTCTAGACTATAAAGCTAATTACAAGTGTGACATAGCTATGAGGAAGCTAAACTAGAAGGTGCTAAGAGACACTTGTGAGCCCAGTTGTTGTTGAACCTTGAATGATGAATAACCTTGATGGAAGATAGCTTAATCAGTGATTCAATCTTGATTCTGTTAAGGACCTGCTGCCTGCCAAAACTTTCACCTTTGAATATGTGAGCATTTTTTGCCTTCCAAATATTATAAGCGCAACCAGCTATGTAGCAAAATGAGATAACTTTCAGCTCATTAGATGGAAAGACATTAGACTGAGACCATATAAAGAAGGTATGTTTAGGATAATTTAGCTTGTTCCAAACAAGGCTAACCCACCCTGGCTGAGAACTTGGACAGTTGTAAGCAGAAGCAGTAGAAAAAGGCTGTCCAGGGAGTTTCCAGGAGGATGAGTTTGACATCATAGCATAACTAAGCCACTTCTCTTAATCTAAGTAAGTGTTTCACAGGCTAAGGAGTTATAGATTTGACTGGCAATGACCACCAATCTCTGTCTTTCATATAATAAGCATGTAGCCAATTAATCCATGCTCTCCTTGAGGTGAATAAGGTCCTAGATTTGAGACAGATATATAGAAGTGTGGATATGTTCAACTTTTTTATATTTAAACCTCCCAACTTAATAGGCAAGCAAAGATCAGACCATTTGATAGGAGATTTGGAGATTACTTGCCAAAAAAACCTTCTACATACGGTGTCAATGCTTCTAAAATATTTTTTGGAACGCCAAAAATTCTATACCAGTAAACTTGCATAGAGTTTAAAATAGACCTCAACAAAATAACTCTGTCAGCATAAGAGAGCAAATTGCTAGACCAGGATGTGATCTTAGATTTCAGAACATCCAAAAGAATGTCACAATCCTTAGATTTAATACTTTTGCAATCCAAAGGGATACCCAAATATTTGACTGGCAATAAGCCTCTTGAGAAACCAATTTGGTTAGCTAAATTAACTGTAGTAGTAGAGAAAATTCCAACAAAAAAGATCTAAGTCGTGGAATTGTCAATTGTAAGGCCAGAATGCTATGCAAAATCATCCATGGTTCTTTTAATCATAGATAAAGTATGAATATTGGCATGATAGAATATAAACAAATCATCTGCATATAACAAGTCGTTCAAATAAATTCAAGAGCACTTAAGATGATACTTGAATTCTGAATGATAGCGAAGGGCTCTGAGATTTCTAGAGAGTATCTCCATAGCCAATGAAAAATTAAGAGGGACAACGGGCACCCCTTCTCACCCCTTTCCTGCCTTAAAAATAACCAGAAGAAGCACCATTTATTAAAATGGAATAATAAGGATCTCTGATGCACTTCATAATCCACTCTGAAAAAAACTAGAGGGAAACCATAGTAGGAAAGACAACCTTCTATAAAATTCTAGTTTAAAAAAGAGTCAAAAGCCTTTATGAGGTCAATTTTAATATAGGATCTAGGAGAAATTCTTGATATTGAATATCCAGTAATCAAAGATTTGGCTAACAAGATATTATGAACAATATTCCGTCCTTTTACAAAAGCACTCTGTTCAAACCCTACAATTTTTACAACACAATGTTGCATTCTTTTATAGAGCATACTGGAGACAAATAATATAAGGTATTACATACTGTTGTTGGTCTGAAGTCATTAGCAGGGGATGGGCAATCTGACTTTAGAACCAGTGCTAATACAGTGGCATTGACTGAGGCAGGCATTCTGCACTGAGAGAAAAAGTTCCTATTAGCAATGCAAATATCCTTCCCAATAATAGGCCAGCAGACTTAAAAAAAATTTCCATTATATCCATCTGGTCCTGACTCTTGTTATTGCCCATTTGGAGGAAACTGCTTCTTATATCTTCATTAGAAAATGTGGAACATAAATTAGCAACATCAAGATCAGAAAGAATAGAACCTTGGACATTATCAAAATTTTGGGGATAACAGTGTTGTTGATATCGCAGGATGCTCTGAAATTGGTCGATGAAAGTGTTAAGTAATGGAGTTCTGTTCCTCAGTCCAATTACCAGCAGCATCATTAATTCTATAGATTTTATTATCATAAGATCTCTTTTTCATGGTATCATGAAAGTTTGAGGAATTTAAATCACCATATTTTGCCCAGTAAATTTTGGGTTGTTGAGAAGAATGGATGCTCTCACACTTTGATAAATAGGCTAATAGAGAAATATTGCCTCTTTCTTTCTGTTGAAGACTCAGATCATGAGGATTAATATTCAACTGATTTTGGATATATTCTAACTGTTGCTTTGCTACTGAAATCCTATCAGAAATTTAAGAGGTTGATTTGCCAAAAGAAACAAGGAGACTTCTTTTAAGAGCTCTGAGCTTCTGATGAACATGAAAGAGATCCCTGCAAATCCCTAATGAACTCCAAAAGGACTGAACAACCTCTATAAATGAATCATTCAAAGTTCAAGCATTACAAAATTTAAATTTTTTCGTTGGGCTGGCGTGGACATTAACATCAGGAATCTTTAAAAGCCTTGGGCTATGATCAGAGATGCCTAGACTTGTGAAAAGAGCATGAGAAGATAGGAAGGCTGACATCCAAAAAGGATTGCACATGATTCTGTCCGACTTAGAAGGGTGCTAGTTTCTCTCCTATTTAACCAAGTGAATTTGTGACCATTGTAAGGGATATTAGATAAGTTACTAGCAGAACAAAACTGAGACAACTCCTCAATATCTCTGAGGGAGGCAACATTCTCAAATTTATCCTGAGTGCTGAGGATGTAGTTGAAATCCCCAAAAATCATCCAAGGACCTTAAATATTGAAAGCTATATTTGAAATATCAGACCACAGGGGAGCCCTTGAAAGCTTTTGATTAAAGGCATAAATAACAGTAGCTTGGAATTGAGTATGAGCTGCGGAAAGCAAGCAATGAATGTGCTGAGGATTCTGAGAGATCACCTAACAAGACTTAATGACAGAGGAGTTCCATCCCAATAAGATTCTACCATGAGAATGAGTTTCAAAATTGCTTTTGCTCTAGAGCAGAATAAGTATTACTAGATAATTTGGTTTCCAAGAATCCAAAAAAATGAATTGAATTAGAAATAATGTAGTTAATTGGAAACTACATCACTTCTCAAGGAAATTAGTCTTGGGATGACTTGCTTTAGCAAATTTTTCTACCCTTTAGCTCTTCCTTTTTTCCTGGTAACCAGTGTAATTCTAGCCTCGTTTGTAACTTGTCTTGTATTTTGAGGAACCGAGACACTAGAGGTATTATTAAAAATTTAGATCTTTGCCTGTTCAAAACAAAATCTGGTGACTGGAAAACCTCATTGGAAATTGAGTTTTGAGGATAATTTGCTACCAAGACTAAAGTTTTTGGATTAATAGGGATGCCTAGACTAAATCTTGTCATACGCTCACTTGATATATGGTTTGAGACAAATAAAATTCAAGTGCGGAATTTTGATGGGAAGAAAAATTCCTAATTTGAGACTTTATATTTTAGCAGGTTGAGTAATTTTCGCCATTATAAATATATATTTGTGTGTCTCTTACTCATATAGGCACAAATGTCAAAAAGAAAAATTTGGAGTCTAAGAAAATAAAAAAAAGGAAAAATGGGCCAAAAAGGAGCCCGAACAATGAAGATGGGATGACCATACACACTCAAGCATTAGAATCCAAAAAAAATACACTCGACAGAATATAATGGGTATCATACTCTTTGACTCATACTCTATCAAGTATATGATTATAAAAGTATATTGTACTGTGTGTGAATGTACAAATAAGGATAATTGATTGAGTATGAGGATAAAAAAGAGGATTCACGCCAGAGTAAGAACTTATTTGATGCCCTCTAACTTGTCGTCAATAAAATATGATATATAAAGGTATACTTAGGTGAGTCCGGTCGTGTGGTGGCAGATTTATGATGGAATTTGAAGTTAAGAGCCTCGGAAATTTCTGAGATTCAACACTTCATTTCCAACCTTTTCAACCCCTCACATTCCTCCATCCTTCCCTATATAAGGAGGAGCAAGCCACCATAAGGGAAGAAAAAAGAGCATCTTCTCACGCTAACTCTTCATATGACTTCTCTCTAGATTTGTAGTTTTAATTGTAGCTTAATTTTTCCACTCATCGTAACTTCTTAGACACTAATGAACGAGTAGTCCACTTAAGTTCTAGGTTCTCATGGATTCTAACTTATTTGTAAACAAATGATTTGGATTCGAAATAAAGTTTTGATCGTCATATTAATTTTTTTATGTTCTTTGCCAATGAAATAATGCATGTCATGTGTTTGTAATATTCTCTTATAGACTAAACATGTGTAAGTTCAATAGGCCAAGGAATTATGTTCTACAACAATTACAAATATCCATGATTACACTCTAAGACTTTCTTCTCAAGTTTGAAGAAAATTGAAGAGAAAAGATTTGGACGAAGAGGAGAGAAAAAGAAAAGATTTGAGATAAAGAGTAAAAATCATTATTCTCAAGTTTAGGAAGAATTTGGAAAGATGTGAGGAAAGTAATGACAGTTGACCAACATTATATTATAATAATTTTGAAAAAGTAAAACAATGTATACAGAATCGCAAACACGTATTTTTACTGTTTTATTTAAAGAAATGCATCTGTTTTGTTTCAAATCCATCTAAATCCGAAGGAAGGGAAATGAGGCATGCAGTCCCACCAAACACCCCTAAATCCCTCTTTAAAAAAACTCTGGAACAACTAAAATGTAAGTCTTTCATCATCTTTCTTTTCAAAACTAAACTCTAGAACACTACATAAGATTTAGTCTAAGTTAACTTTACTTTCTTTTTAAATTATTTATCTTTAAAACATATACATATTTATATAGTCTAACATTGTTGGAGAGGCATATAGTTAATGAAGATCTATATAAGTGAACGGTATCGTTCAAACTTTAACATAAGAACTGAACTGTAATGCATTCACTACATCAACCTACAAGCAAGCTATCGTTGATACAATTTAGATAAATGGAGAATATATAAGAGCAGTTATAATTTATTAATATGTCAATATGATGTGATATAATTTTTTATATAAGTGTTCTAAGTATATAATTAATTGTTAAAACTACTCTCTATAGTTATACGTTATTGTTTCACCTTTATCAGTAGAAAAAAGTTTAATTTGCAAAAAGAATGAGTTTTATATTGGGCTTCTGTCTTCGTACACATAATGTCTAAGGGAAATTTTATTGTAGGATTCATTCTTATCTTGTGCATAATCAAACACAACACAATTGTAAAATTTTAATGCTAAAACAAGCTGCAACTCCTCGTTGTTCCACTAGATACTTACCGATTGAAGTGTATGATTATCATGTACCCCTAAAATCAGTGGCAAATCTATAAATTTTAATTCGTGGGTGCCAAAAAAAAATTCAAAATTTTAGCTACTAAGCTGCCCGCGTTGTAGTTCATTATCTTCAACCAGTTGCAGACAAATGATAGAGAATAATATAAAGTTAGATCTTACTGAATTAAATATTAGAGTTTGAGATTTGAGTTTAACGCGGCAATGTTTGATTTTTTTTCTAAATAGATATATTTCTTAAAGCTATAAAAGATCAAAAATATTGTGCATCAGACACTCATGTTGTGGGCCAATTTTCATGCTCCACTCATAAAATTCATTTTGTGTGCTCCCAACAACATTCATTAAATCATTCAAAGACATTATTGAAAGTCAAATAATCATAAGATATTTTACATCCCCTTTAGCTCGAATCATCTTGTTTCATTAAGCTAGGAGCAGTGATTAACGTAATGCCACAATACATCATTAACATATCAAAATCACTATCGAATTTCATTTAAACTATCATCTAAATTACAAAAGCTTGGTTTATACTAATCAATCTTAGGACCACTATCATCATCATGACCAAAAATGCATTAATACTTATGTGACATCATCACTATTCACTATCTCCATCAAACTTATCTCTACTCCACCAGCACTATCATACTCATAAGTAATACTCTTAATGATACCTCACAGGACAACTCATTTTTTACAAATTTTTTTCATTATAACCACTCAAAAACAAATAAATATACAAAGGATTTAACAACCATTTGAAAAAAATACCCAAAAATCTAAAGAGATGCTTTAGATCTTTCAAAAAAACCCACTACAATCACTATTGCTAAATATTCAATATTGATAATCTATTTCAAGTACAGCTCTTAAATATACTAACTTTCAGCGACGGAATTTATTCAGTCTACCATACAAATTACCTATATCTATATTTGAAGGCATACCTTCATAAAAACAGCAAGGAAAGAGATGGGAAATAAAATTTAAGGATAACAGCAGCTTAAGAGATAGATAGCCAGAAAAGAGAAAGTAGTTAATTATGGAAGCAAAGAAGAGCATTGCTTTTTTTATCCAACTCAATAAAAACAGCAATCATTGCTTGCCCGACACGAAGGAAAGGAGCAGACAACCGGGCAATTATATATACAAATAACTTTTATTATGGCCTGCAATTCCAGCATAGCTTATTTCAGACAACTTGATCACGCAGCATTATCAAATCAAATTCTACAAGTGCGGGTTATGCAAACCGAGTTAAAAAAAATGTAATTTCAGAGCGAAGGGGAATTTTGAAAAGACTGAAAATGAAAGACAGTTTGAAATATTTCGATCTACCATGTATTAGTGCTAATTTCCTTTCGAGTCAGGAAAACGATTGGCAGATCCGGCTAAGAATTATGTAAGCCTTCATGACTCACTCTGCAAACTTCTGTATTAAATCCGCAGTCCATTAGAAATAACAGCCAAGCCTGTTGCTGCTCTGAGAGCCGATCCCTTGGCCCTTTAACCTCGACAAGCTTGGCTTCGCCAGTGTAGTTGCCATGGAACCGCCAGAGTACTAAGTCTGGCATGCCACTAGACCAACTGCCGTAATCTTGGGCCAAATGGCGACAAAGAGATGCCAAACAGGATCCTCCTACGCATGTAACAACTGCGCGGAGATCACACAAGGAGTGGCGGTCCCAGTTGACACCTTTACATGATGTTCCCTCATTTGATTGCCATGAGGCTATCAGAATCTCCTCAGCCATACCAGCTTGGATATTCTGCAAATGAGATTCAATTTTGTCTTTTCTTGATATATAAAAGTTATCTGTATCAAGATCCAACGGAGCAGTCTGCAAAAAAAATAAAGGCACAGTATGAATACAAATGCCATCATATACTTAAGGTGGCAAGGTTTAATTAAAAATGATATGAAATGACTAAAAAACAAACCAGAATACAAGCGAACCAAACCTGAAAACGAGAACAAAAAACGTTTGGCACGTCAGAGAAAATGATATCCCACATGAGAAGCCCAAAAATGTTAAGCCAAATACCACTCTCAGATTGAACACCCTTCCATTGTCCTCCAGCGCTTGAATAATACTGTAAAGCCAGTTCCTCAACACCACACTGCTCTCCATCATAACCATAAAACCTGCTCTTCATCCCTGCTTCACAGTTCAAGGGCCTTCCTTGCAAATGGACCTGTGCAGATATGAAATGATGAGACGAAGGGGAAAAGTAAAAACAAGGAAATAAGGTCCACAAAGTCTAGGTATAAGTATTGTGCCTTTGCGATAGATTTTTAGGTGGAGATGTCCACCATCCAAGTGGTAGATAAAATCAACAAGACACCTGATGCAATTCAAATCTTTATAGTTTATATCATATCATAATAAATAATTTTTTGTAATCAAACAATAGTTTCGTACTTATCAAATTCCTGTTGCACTAGAATAAATATGTTCTTACCATCAAATTGTGCCGAACAAAAAACCTACTAACAAATCTGTTTTCGGTTATCAATAAATAAATACATTATAAAGCTTGTTTAATACTGTTAGGACAATCCTCTAATCGGTGTGCAGTAAATATTTTATCTATTAAGCGGTTTGATTTTCACAACAGTTTAAAATATGACAATAGTTCAAAGTCCTTTTCGTACTTATTCATTAATAATTTGTGCTCTGATAAATGAATTAGTATGCTTTCATTAGACACAGTAAAGTAATTAAATATATAGTTTAAGCGAAATAAAGTTATAGTATTCTTTATTATCAGAAAGATGTGCACCGATAGTCAAAAGAATTGAAGCAACTAAAAATACAATTAGTATAGATATAGGGGGACTAAATGATAATCCCTAGATGTAGCGATATCAATGAAATTCATCTCAATCATTGATCAATTTTAGATCTGATGGTTTAAGATTAAAGACTCTACTAACACAATATATGGGTAAGGGTAATATCGGTAGTTTTATTTACATTATTAGTGTAACTATTGAACAATCATTGTAGAATTTTGTAGTTTTTGGTAATTTTATACTTTTTACCTACAAAACACATTTCTCATAAAACATTACTTAAGAAACCTCTACTTTGCAGCAGCAAATTTTTGCTTTGAACTTTGTACTTTGTTTTCTGAGTTAAAATTCTACTTTGGAGCAGTTGATATGAACCTTATGCTTAAAAAATCCATTATGAATTTGGACCCCACTGAAAATATGCATATGCGGGGCAGTTTATGATAATGTGGTTGCTCAAATAGAATGGATAGATAGCAGGTTAAACCTATTAAATAATTGAACTTGAACTAGATGGGTCGTTAGCGGTTTGGACATATGATCAGTAATGCACCTGTTAATAGGTTCAAACCGTCAACCACATGTTTAAATCTCAGTAGATGAAAGTTCAATAAACAATCCTGGTTCAATTACAATCTCTCATATATTTAAGGAGAACTGCAAATATGTATACTCAGACACTTTTTCACGATATAGTTTATAGCTCCTAGTGAGGATTCTCATTTTGAACCCCTCTATATATTGGGGTTCAATTGGAAACCTCCAAATTCAGAGAGTGATAAAGACCCACTATCAACATACATTTTCCTGCAATAATTGAGATTTAGAGCCTTTTACTATCAACGCACATTTGTAACGATAGTTTGAGTACTTGAGTTTATATTTTAAGCCCGACCAACTATCAATCATCTATTTGCACTTTTTGAAATACAATCAACACACTTTTGTATAAAAAATGGTTTTTGTATTTCGCAATTTTCTGTTTTGAACTCTTCAGTTGAACTTTCTGTTAATAATTGTCTTGAATTTTGAACTTTCAGAAAGCACATTTTTGAGCTGTGAACATTATGTAAAAGATATGATTTTAAACTTTATACAACTGTGAACATTCTACAGCATTAATTTTGAGAACTTTGGACTTTAAAAAACTACAAAAAATGGATTTGATTTTCAATAAGTACAAAAAAGGGTTAGAATAGTTATAATTTGGAGAGATAAGTTCAAAATTATGGATTTGAGGGGAGAAATGCATAAAGGTGGCAAGTAGCAGGTTGTGTTTTCTTTAAACCTTTAGGCTGTGTTTGGTTTAGGGAAAATTTGGTGGAAAGGAAAATTTGATGGAAAATTGAAAAATTCATTGTTTGGTTTAGATGGAAAATAGGAGGGAAAGAAAATTAGATGAAAAATGTGATTCTGCATATATTAAAAAAGTTCAATGATCTTAAACAAATAACCATTTTTTGAACAAATTCAATGTATTTCATCAAATTCAATGTATGAAATGATGAAATGGTGATATTTTTCTACCTATTTTTCACAAAACTTTCCATGATTATGGAAAATGAAATGGATTCTCAATAATTTTCCTTGACATTTTCTTTATGAAACCAAACAAAGGAAAATTAGATGGAATCCTTCAAGGATTCCATTTCCTTTTAATTTTCCCTCAAACTTTCCTTTCCACCCAATTTTCCTTAAACCAACTGTGTTTAGTCTGAGAAAGGTTATAAGGAAAGAAAAGTTAGAGGGAAAATGAATCCATCAAAAAATCCATCTTATTTTACCCTTGTTTGGTTTGATGCGGAAAATTTTGTAGAAAGTACTAAAACATTCTTTAATTTAAACAAATTTTTCATCCTATTTTCCATCTAACTTTCCATCTAGTTTTTCATCCCTAATTTTCTCTAAACCAAAACAAAGAATTCCTTCTAATTTTCCACCAAATTTTTCTTTCCCTCAAATTTTCCCTTAACTAAACAAAGCCTTAAACACATTTTTTTGTACATTTTGTCATAAAACATTACTTAAATTGTAATTTTGTTCTTCCATTAATCTCATCCATCTATTTCTCAAAAGCAAACCAAAATGGCATTCTTAACTCCTTACAAATAGTTCAGGTTCCCAGTTTAACCCGTCTCTTCATATAAAATAACTTAATATCCAATACTTAAATTTTTAAATAAAAAAATAGTTTAGTATATAAGAATAATTGAATTAATTTTAGCTCTCCTATTAAGCGAAAAAAAAAACTCAATTTCAAACCTGGTATAAATCAGCATGGCCTAGTGACTATAAAGTAGGTAAGTCCTTGTCAGGTACCTCATTTAACTTCCTTTTGAAAGTCATTGAGAAACTTGGAATTTTCCATCGTCTGGGTGGTTTTCCTAGGCGTAATATCCTTCTTTGAAGTGCCAATCTTGAACCAGCACGAATCCATGGATCTAGTAATCCATTCTCAGCAACTATAAGGCTTTCAGTAGGACGGCCAATATGCTCCAAATCAATTGATAATCTGAGAGTCCAGTATCCTCTTCTACTATCACATGTGAAGACACTCAACAACCTTCTGAGTAAGGTTATCGCATCTATATATCTGGCACATATTGTAATGAGGTGTTTTTTATGTGAGAAAAATGTCAATTTATTCACGAGACATATTCTGTCTATTATAAACATATTGGTCTTTAACAAACAGCATGTGTGAATCATAGATGAACAAATAAGCAATCCAAGGTTTGGTTCCAAAAACAAAAAAAACAAAATGTTCAACGAAGCCAAGAAACATTGAAAACGGAAAGCCAAACTAAACTCTCCTTGTTCACCAATCTGATAAAATTTCATTGAGCATGCAGCACTTAAACATATTAGCTCATAATCTCATTCATTCTCCCATCTGATGAAGATTCAGTGTGTGCACAAACAAAGCAATGTGTCTTTTATTCAAACATGCACAGCTAAATATGCTATATATGGCATTTTATCGGTTATATAATAAAAAGCATTAATTACGTGCACATCAAGATTGCAGTCATATTCAGATCATTTGTTTGGACAACGTTCTACGCTAATCAAGACTTAATGGAGTGCAAGCTTCTGAAAGACAAGAAACAGCAAGAAGAGTACGTAATCAACATAATAATAACTTTTTTTGTTTGACAGTAACATATTATAAAATAATCACCTATGCTCTTTCTCAAGAAAAGAGATGCCAAGTAGAACCACTTTAGAGTAGACCCATGATGCTGAAAATAGTGAAAGAAAAGTTGTTTCGGATTGAATAGCATGTTCTGAGAAGCATGAGAGCCCTAACTCTGACATCTTTATGCATTGTGCCACAGTTATAGAGTCATTTTCTTCGATGGACTGATCCATGATTTGTGCCACTTTTACTGCCTGACAAAAGATTTAACTACTCAGAACTGAAAGACAAGTGGATCAATCAATTTTCACAACATATATGGACCTCCTCCAATGCTAGCATGTTAATATACCTCTTCAAAAGATAGCATGTCGCTCCGATTACGAAATATTTTATCCGTTGTAATGCAATTGTATGCTGGATATTTGATAATTTGCAAATCAGCAAACAAAAAAGCTGATAAATCTTGCTCTCCATTTAGGAAGAAAAGTCTCTGTATAAATCAATATATTATTGCTCATCATCAGGGATAAATGAAAATAGCATATAAAATTCAGAGCCAAGTATATCACCTGAGCACGCCAGAAAAGGGATTCAGCAGTTTCAGAAATTGTTACGAACACACCATACTTTTTGATAAGCACAGCGGGCAGACATGGACTACAAGGTCAATGACAATAGTAAGAAAATGTAAGTATTAAACAGAGACGTGTAATATTATGCAATGCTTAACAAGGGATTTTATAAACAATGATCCACAACCACTGTCTTCCTTCATACGATGAGACGAGTGATGCGATGATGTCTTGCTTTCTGGAACTAAGATTCTTTCGCTGGCACATAAGAAAAAACCAAACTTAGTACCAGTGAGGCCAACAACAGACATGTTAATACCACAAATACTGTTCAGATCACGACATACAGCAGCTACACACCTTATCAACTATGTTTTGTAGAAAACGCAGGTCAGGGATTGCAAGGACGTTCAGAATTCTCTTCAGGTCATCAAGCGGTACTTCAGCAGAGGACAACCTGAAGTAACCTCTTTCTGCCTCATAACCAGATATACACATATTACATTAATTTGGCATAGACCTAAGACGGTTAGAGACTAAATAAACTGCAGCAAAATTACCAGATAGTTCCTTAGTAGCTTCTTCTATATTCAGTATCTCAACATAGGACATCGTACTCAGCCTGAACCAAGGCCCTGGTAAAACATGGCTATGAATTAGTAAAAACATGTGTCTACCCTACTTCACCAGTGAAACATCTTGAAATGGTGATTGGCTACAAATATCTATCAACCAGTTGGCAACATCCAACAAGGTTCTATATCTTTCAGAAGTAGGAATGGATACGGCCAAGCTTCGGTCGATGGTAGGTTCTCACAGTTCAGTGCAATTAATACACATGATGACTCGAGAACCCAATATATATACAACACATCCAACACTTGTTCAATGCAAACGTTTAACAAAACAGAAACTGAAACATACATATGTTCTGTCAGCTATATATAATAGAAAGTTTTGCACAGCTAAGAAATTATATCTGAGGTAAAAGATAAGCGATTAGAAAACAAACCTTTACGCATATATAGGCGAATGAAGAGCCTCTGGCAGTCATTCGATAATGACAAGAAAGACTCTGTCAAATATCAACAACATTAATCAGAGATGGGGATAACAGCATTTGAGCAATGGAAAACAACATCCATAAAAAGTACCCAAGAAGCTCAATTCATCAACAGTGAACAGGTGTCTATTATCCTGTAGCACCTCTTTAATCAAAAGGCATAAGTTTTCCTGATATTTTGTCTTTCCAGAAGTCGGATTAGTCTTTGCTGATTCGACCACATGAACCACATTTGCCCATAACGATCTGAAGACTTCACTGTCAATCATGTTAGAAGATGCCGGACTCAAACAACTTATCCTGATAGGGACAGGGCCAAATATATGCTCTGGCGCTGACGTTACACATCCCTGAATGATAGACGAGACAAGTAGTACAACTAAGAAGGTAGAACTTTGTTCTTAGCCAGCATGATGATTCTCACATTGCCTACCATAAGTTAACTTGAACCTGAAGAGAGTTAGACCCTCTGAATTCCACCATATTAATATTAGTTGATTATGAGCAAGGTGATTATACAGTATTTGACTTTAGAACATTTTCTGGCAAATGTTTATCAAAGGTCACATACTTAATTAAAATCCTTCTGTCTGAAGAGCATGCTTATTAATATGTTGATCCAACTCACCTATGTATGTATCTAAATTAAATTCCCCAATTAGGCTGACTTTTCTAAAGCTTGCCACTGTGAAATGAGTTAAAATCATATACTTCATTTTCACTCAAAAATAGCAAGAGATAAGCCATAACTAACAAGAAAACATAAATAACAGACAATTCAAAAGTACCACCTCAAAGCTCAAAGAGAACTTCTCAATTAAAGGAGAGAGGTATTTGGACAAGTCTCGAGAAATATACCCAAAGACCTTACCGCACCCTGGATCTGCTGAAAGCACCTGGTCAAAAGGAAAATTCAGTGTCCCTTATACTAATTGGAGAACGGAAACTTTGAACACTGGAATAATAAACAAACCTTTATAGCATTGCAATCTTTGATGTTGTTAGGATCCCTGACAAGAATGATGCTTGTCCCTAACCGTAACTCCTTTTCAATACTAAATCTCCGACCAACAATAAGGGTTTCAAGGATTAGCTGGTTTAGTTCTTGAGAGGTTGTAATGTTACTTCCTAATGGCATCTTATCTTGATACAAGGCATCAACCTTTTCATCACACAAGTTACCAACACTTTGGTCCTCATATGTGGCATGAACACATAAGTTCTCAGATTTCTGGCAATCACTATCCTTAATGAAGCTCACAGCAGTAGGACCCATTTGATTCACAAAGCCCAACGTATTGTTAGATGGGCTATTACTCTCAAATTTGGCTTTTGGGGAATATTTCAACTGGAAAAGGGTGGATTGAGTCAACTTGCGCTTCTTTCCTTTAACTAGGCAGAAATCTGAAACACTTAACTCAAAAGATAAGCTTCTGACCATAGTGCTCGGAAGCAATACATTTCAACATACATAAATCTAATAACATCAAAATGAACTCTTTCATAGATTTTATTTTCAAAGTTTCATAAAGAAGCCTTCTACTTATATGTATTCAATGCCGTGGGAGCTCATCATTTTAACTAAGGCACAGGACATAAACATGTACATAGTCAAAGGATATGCAGAGCACATTCAGATATAGTGGAAGTGATACCGAGGTGAGCATTGATGGCTTGATCACCGCCGCGCATCGCAGTCCCACAAACAGGGCAATGAACCAAATACGAAGCAGAAAGGGAAGTTGAGGCGACGTCCTCTTCTTCATCCCCAACCGCAGTAACTTTTTCTCCCCTCTGACGTTCAGTTACATCCAATATAATAAACAAATAGTAAATGCATTGTAATGAAAAAAAAACAAGGCGGACGGACAGATGGATGGATAAAGCAGACAATTCCAGTACCACAAGGGGAGGCAGCGCGGAGAGGATGACGCTAAGGTCGCCGCTCAGTGTGCGTCTTTTACCGATAAGCCTAATCAAGCTTTCTCTTCCTTTCAACATCGCCGCAACGCACTCCACTTTCACTCCCACCCGCCTTCCGTTGTTTCGTATATCTTAAAAGTAAACTATGAAAACTAAAATGACATATGCGGTTCTCCTGTTTTTCTGATTTTTCAATTCATCAATACTTTTCGTCAGATGGTCTCCCTTTCAAATTAGACCACTTTAAAATGTTGGAATCGCAATTTTTTGTGTGGTGCAGGAGACGTCGTTTTCCTTAGGGGTGTAAATATGAGTCAAAAATTGAATTTGGGTTGGGTTTCTCAAAATCCAAATTCATTTATAATAGAATAATCCAACTCAAACCCAATCCAAATTCAAAACTCTTAATTCGAATTGAATTTGGGTCAACCCATTTATTTTTATTAACAAAGAATTTTAAAATTAAAAAAACTAAAAAAATCCAAAAAAATTTAAAAAAAATAAAAAAGGAATTTAAAAAAAATTAAAAAAATTTAAAAATAAAAAATATTTTTCATTTTTCATTTTTTAAATTTTTAAATTTTTTTAAATTTTTAATTTTATTTTCTTATTTTTATTTTTATTTTTTATATATTTATAATTCGGGTTGTATTTTACAATTTGGGTCAACCCGAATTCAAATTATACAACCCAAAGACCAACCCAACCCAAAAATTACAACCCAAAACCCAACCCAAATAAAATAACTTAACTCAAATTCACTTTAATTGGATTAATTTGGGTTGGGTTTTGGGTCAACCCAAAACCCTTACACCCCTAGTTTTACGTGTTACACACCCGTTCGGTCAAACAGTTGATGAACATATAAGCATTACAGTTAATGAATATACAAGCAGAATTGATAAATATTTACCAGTTGTGCTTCTATATTCACCAGTTTTGTATGTTCATCAGTTGTACTTTTATATTCACCATTTGTGCTTCTATATTTACCAATTTTGTGTATTCATCAATTGTGCTTCTATATTCACCAGTTGTGCTTCTCTATTTACCAGTTTTGTATATTCATCAGTTGTGCTTCTATATTCAGCAGTTGTGCTTCTCTATTCACCAGTTT
The DNA here is from genome assembly GCA_002312845.1 of Kalanchoe fedtschenkoi. Lineage (NCBI taxonomy): Eukaryota > Viridiplantae > Streptophyta > Magnoliopsida > Saxifragales > Crassulaceae > Kalanchoe > Kalanchoe fedtschenkoi. The sequence continues at coordinate 1,216,065 of NQLW01000045.1, read as the reverse complement.
TGTATATTCATCAGTTGTGCTTCTATATTCACCAGATGTGCTTCTATATTCACCTGTTGTACTTCTATATTAACAAGTTCTTCTTCTATATTCACTAGTTATTATTTTCTGCAATTATTGAAACATAAATCATCTGATGAATATAACAGGTCAACTGATGAATATAGAAGCACAACTGATAAATATACAAAACTGGTGAATATAGAAGCACAATTGATGAATATGGAAGCACAAATGGTGAATATTCATCAGTTCTGCTTATATATTCATCACTTGTGCTGCTATATATAACTGGTGAATATAGAAGCACAACTGGTGAATAATCATCAGTTATGCATCTATATTCACCAGTTGTGCTCGGTGTGTTTTACATGTACAACGTAAAACAACGTCGTTTTGAACAAATGCAGAACGATGTCGTCTCCGTGAGCAGGTGCTTCCAGAGCACGGAAGAGTCTTTGTTTTGGAATCATCCATAGTATATTAAAAAAATTAAAAAAAAATTAAAAAACCACAAAAACAAATAAAAAAATTAAATTCCCAAAAATGAAAATAAATATAAATTTAAAAATGAAAAATCTTGAAAATATATTACGAAATATCAGTCATTTTCCATCCTAAAAAAGATAACAATTTATCCAATAAATACAATGGCCAAGGGGACAGAAGGTATGTAGAAACGGCATAAAAGTATGCAAGTTCATGTTCATGTCATCTTTTGTCTTTTTGTCATGTTAGTGAAATTTATGCCGTAATTATCATGTGTGTTATTTATAATTATTCATATGAAGAATATAAATATTGAATTAATGAACATAGATATTCATTCAATGAACCTATGTATCTAATTAGTATACATATTAAATATCTAATGAACATAGCATTTTTTCTAGTAAATATTTATGACTTTTTTTATATTTTTTTGTGAATATTGATCAAATAATACTATCACTATATATGATGAGCATTAATGCTTATTTAATGAATATAGTTGTTTTTGTTATGAATATAGATGTTTTGCAAATACAAATGTATAACTAATACATATAAAATATAAATTTGTTAATTTATTAATTTTACTTTTATTTGATTTTTTTAATCAAAATGTCTTTATATTTTTCTTATTTTTACTAGTCATTTTATTCATATTTACCAAATGAACCATACTTATCCATTTGGTTTTCATCTGATGAAGAAAGGTATGTAACTAATAAACATAGATTTCTATCTAATAACTTAGCTATAAATGTTTATAGTTTAACATCATAGTTTGGAAATTCTATTATCAATTACTCACTGAACTAAGATTTGTAAATTTTTGAAGCGACATTTTATACTAGCTGGTATATATGTGGCTTATCATTTAGTTTTGTCACAAAAATAAAGACTAAACATATTAGCCAAGAGATTTTGCTGGCTTCCACTTGGAAAAAAATATTGACAGAAAGTGCAATATAATTTTCATTTGTTTGTTGGAATTATGCAGGAAGACATGCAATATTTCCAAGCAAGAACGCGAGCAGGCGCGATATAAGGGGCGGCCGAAGCCTTTACAAGTGATAGATTTGGACGCCTTGTGTGATGATATAAATGGCCCCTGGAGGGGGCTTGGAGGGTCTTGAGGATTCTCAGCTTGAAGAGACTACACTGATCTGCGACGTGGGCAAGGAAGGCCTTGTGTGGGAGCCTCGAGGGGGAGCGTCATATACCATCCTGAGCGCTGCTGACGATGAATACTGCTAGGTAAATATCTTATTGGTCTACTAGCTAGCCGGAACGTTCAGGGCTCGGGCCATCTTTTAAAGCTCCACCTCTTGTCTGCATGGGTCCCCTTGGAGGAGTCCCATGAAGCTTGTTGATAGAGATGTTGTTAGCTTAAGCTAGCTCCAAGATTTGAGTTAGGATCAGGCAAATGCCGCTCAGGAAAGCAAGGGGCACCAACAAGGTGTTGACCTAGTGGTCTTAGGTTTGTCTAACAACCTCAAAGTTCTGGTTCAAGTCTTGTTGATACCGCATTTACGTTTAGATACGCTGGAGGTGCGCGTGAGCTGACCCACAATGAGTATGGACGTACCACTATCAAGGTGGAGGGGAATATTTCTGTTTTCATTTTAGGTGTTTTAAGGTTCTAATATATTAGGACATTAGAGTTAAAAAAATTTAAATTTTCAGATTTTTAGAATTTTGTGATTGTAGAAGTGTTTAGGATTTCCAGACACTTGTGTTTAGGGATTTAGTTTAGAATTTATTTTAAAAAAAGTTTTGGGTTTTAGTGTATTTAGGAATGTGTCTTAAACATCCTGAAAATTTAAAACGAAGAAAAAGAAATCATAATGATGTTGTTATGCCCAATCCCTCATCCGTTAGTCCCTAATTTAATACATGTGAAATTAGATCCAGATTAATTAAAATTAAATTGCATTTGAATATTAATTTGTTTACATTAATAACCCTGGTACATACAATGTAATTTCTGGCTGAATTTAGATTCAGGTCCATTAGAGCTGGATTGCATTTGGTTTACGCAGTACCATGATAACAAAGATTGATCTGACATCAAAACTTAAAGGCACCCTCATCAAAATAAAACCTTCTAAGATTTTATTTCAGAATTGCACTGATTTTTATTAATTGAAAACTCAATAATTCATCAACATCCCAACCCCATACCCCCACCCGCATCTTTCTATTGTATCTCAACTATCAAATGTGTTAGGTTGTCAATGCCTTCGGTACTCAAAGGCACCTTAAGGTACATACCCATGAAAATAAAACCACCACCTAAATATTTATTTATTCTGATTTAATACTTCATTGAAACTTCAATGGGGATGCCTATGTGACCTGTACATTTTTTACACTTTGAAGAGGCCAAAAATCCAATTAGTTCAGCTCCTTTTCTTTTCTTCGTCATGCTTAACAAGCTGAACAGGTGCTGCAGGTATTCTCACCCACCATTCTCTCGATCGCCTCAGCCACCTGTCGCTGCAATCTTTCCGTAATGGCATTTTCCTAGTGTATGCTTCCAAGAGGACAAAGCGGATTATGTACTTTACTGGTACAAAAGCCAAAACCAGAGCCATTGCAATCAACAATACAGCAATGGTGTTCGTTGCCTGCCACATAAAGAGTTGAAACATATTGAATCAGTCGACCAAACCAAAGCCCAATGATAACTACTGATGTGAAACAAAAGCAACATTCATCATTTCAACCAATTCATCATACACTAATCCGCATTTTTTTAGTATTATATGAGCATTTCCAATGCACCCTCATTTTGAGAATTGCACCCATATTTTTTGTTTATGAATTGTGTTACACAAATTATATTGTCACGTTTATTCATCTTACCAATCAAATATTATACAACATACTCATAGTAGTCATAACTGCCTATTATCTTATATTAGATTACAAACATACTAATTAACGCTGAAAAAAAATGATACTTCATTACAATGTAGGACCATCCTTTGTCAGTCATTCTACACGATAATACTTTTAAATAAAAATTTATTAAAAATATTTTTAAAAGAAGTATACTTGATAACAATGAAGGAACAAGTAAAACTTGTTTAGTTAGTTCATATTTGATTTTTATTAGTAAGAGATTAAATTGATATGGAAAGTATCAAAATTATGAAGAGCACATAATTACAAATTATAAATTACAAGTTTACAACAATTAAAGTTACAAAAAAAAATTACATTTTTGAAAATTTTGAATATAAATATAATTACTACACATGATACACACTGGATATGAAAGTTTTTGGTATAAGCATATATGTCAAAGAAGCTTGTTTTACACCAAAACGAATAACTTTTGGAGTATCTTAATGGAGATGCTCTAAACAAGTTGTAACACGATAGAGCTTTAAAGAACTAAACACTTCAACTTCACGTAGATCGTATTTATATAGACTTAAACACTTACAGCTTTATCCCAAATCTAGTTATTAACAACGGGAAGAAGAAATGACAATTCAGGAAACATCTGTGATAGATGGATGCAACCTTGCATAATAGCTACACTGTAATCTCTGTAAATTTTCCCTATCCACTCGCTGCATACTCTCAAGTGTTACTAATCATTTCAGCAATAAAAAAAGTGTTCGATACGTGACAACTACTGATACATGTGAATATTAATTAACCAGATATCTTAATGCATCTTTCTACTAACCTGTGGCACAACGGCAAAGCAAAGTGCACGTATCTTCAGAAGAACAATATTCACAGCTTGGATTAGCTCTTCAACCTGAGCAATAGCATCCTGTAAAGTGATTAACTGTTCCACAGCATTCCGATTAGGAGGTGATAAGATTTGAAAAGGTTCTAGCGATCTCCCTCTTCCAGCAACCCGATTACACAGAATATACAGTGAAAGAAAAACAAAGAACATTGCCAAAATATAACTTGTCCACCCCCTGCACAAAAAGGCAATGAATTGGTTATGTGTGCTTCTACTGACTTCCAAAACACACAAAAAAAATGTCTACATAAAATACTCAGCTGATTCTTATGATAGATATATGACAGCATATCCATTGCTTAGCATTTACATAAACGAAGAGTTATGTTAATCTACCCTATTAGAGTCTAAGTCACAGATTCACCCCATGGCTTCTACGATTTTCCATCTATAAAGATTGTGTTTCTCCAAGATAAAACTTTTCATTTAGTAGATGTGTGCAGTGTAGCAGATAAGGTGGCTTACTTCAGAAAAAGGTAGCTAATCAGCACCAGAAAAATGGATGATTTCACAGGGTCTTTCCAAGAGGCCAGGTGCCGTAACCAGTCACCAAATTCAATGACTGGAAAAAGCAATGCCTGCAATAATCAGTTAGTTAACAGATTTGTCAAAATATATTTGTCAGGCCCATGACCACCAATTTGAACTAATATGACCAACTAACATTGAGTGACTGAACATTATGTTTACTGAGTAAGCCCTCCAAAAACATTTAGCAATAATAAAAATGAATGTGTATTGCCAACTGTTTTCTTCTACATGGACAGATGTTTTGAATTATTACACAACTATAAAATGAATAACTCGAGGTAAACAAGGACAAAGGAATAGAAACTAAAGGTAACTAACAAAGAAATTGCTAGAATAAACATATATATCTCCAAGGACATATTTCAAAAAACAATATATCAAACATGCAGTTATAGTATCCTCCAATATATAACAATAACAGAAAAACCAGAACCTCATTATCGAACTCTTAATTCTAGGCTTTGTTTTTCCATATTTCCTTCTTCTAACCGATTTAATGGGAATTTGTAAGGCAAAAAAGAGTTTTCATCAACATCAATACTTTTGGCTATGAGATTGACGAGTAACCGTATGCCAATGCTCCATATCAACCTCTTATCTGGTACGCTAAGGCACCATATGAGAGGAAACTGGTCAAACTCTACTTCAAAAGAACATCCCAGAGTATCGTCACTCAATATTCTGTCACAGAGACTGTCCAGCAAAAACAAAAAAATAATTCGAAGCAGAGACAACCAACCTTCATTACAGCAACATTCGTATCAATCCCTTCAACCCTGACTTTATCCACAGTTGCTTTTGCAGCTTCAACCTTTCCTGTGTGAGATAATGACTTTTTAACTGCCACTTCTAAGGGATTTGGCTCACCAATGAAATATTCTTTGACTGAACCAACTCCTTCACAACCAATATTTGCCCCTTTATTCAAAGCAAATCCAAGCCGAGTAAGAGCTAAGAGCGACAATGGGCGTGCAACTAACCGTTGGTTGGCATTTAAAGTTCCCGATTCGCCCGACTTAGGAGATACACAATTAACCAGCGCTAAGCGAGATGACATAGTTTCTAAAATCAAATCTCCCCCTGGTAAGCATTCAACCAAGTTAAAGGCTAGTAAAGTTTTGTAGTCAGATGAGAATAGGCGAAAAGCTTCTCGCACAACATGGCATCTGAAGATTCCCAAGATGGCTCTTGCCAGCACTTCAGATTGTTGAGTTTCTTTCAAGTTGTACTTCCTAATGAATCTGTGTGCGCGTAAAATCTCGAAACATAGATCTAACCAGTAGTCACGTCGTTGATGGCCGTTGAATTCTGGAAACTCTAAGTAAACCGGCTCTATTCTGTCAAGAGAAATATAATTGAATAAAGGTTTGAATGACTAAGAGTACCATCAGTCACAGAAAACATCAGATAAATACTCAAAAAACTTACACGGACGTTGACTTGTACATAACAGCTTTGTCAAAGATGCGGGCACCTAGGGGTCCAGTCAAGTCAGCTTTTAATACCTGCTTCAGGTCCATGGCAAGATCATATCTGACAGCTTTATCATACAAACCAACTCCAGACTCGAAGTAAATTGCAAAATTGGTCAACGTCAACCGCCCTGCGGCAACTCAAAAGCTGTAATTAAGCCTCATAGAGAGAGTTTATCAATATCAATTATATGTGACTTACCAGGCCAAGCTGCCATCCCAATATGTTGCAGAACTGGCTGAGTTGGTATTGTACCATCAATTTCCAAGATGATCTCTCCCTCGGCAAGTTGAAGACTAGAAGATGAAGATGGTGCATTGGAGCTTTTTGCTGCTTTAATTACCCTTTAATAAGCACCCATATAAAAAATAGGAACATAGATAATTAGCTTCCTCATTTGACTAGAAAAAATGAAGACACTTGACACTCAAGCATTCTAACAAAAGGGAGGGGGGAATATTTGTAAACTGAATCTGCAGAGTAATTATAACTTGGCTGTATTCTATATTTCAGAGAGACCATCATTAATCTGAGACCAAAGTCTATTTATCAGGATTCCCGACGATCGCACACATTCAGACTAATAACTAAATGAAACAATGTGAAGGATACTTTCACGAAACCAGATGTTGTTAGTTAATCACTTTGCACAACTACAGATACAAGTTTCAAATGTAAGCAAAGCAATATGACAGGTCAATCTAGTTTAGTCATCAATAGCATTAGATTGACAATTTGCATCATTTTTTGCTGGACTAATTCACTGATTGCATATAAACTGACATTTTACCATGTGCTCTATATATATATAGATGGCAAGGGAAAGTACATAAAAGACGGCCATAAGGTTGTATGTCTGTTGAGGAGTCAAGGAGCTTGATCATACTTGCCAATGTTGCTGAGGTATTTGTCGTATATTAGAAAATGTAGTCGTTGGTTCGAAGAGCTGGTCAATGCATCAAAAAGATTATGGATAGTAATAATATCTGCAATAACAGGGCATGCTGAAGCTATCCGTGCAAATGCATCGCGGCCAACATTTTTCTCTCCATCTACCTGAGATTTTATGATTGGTTAGAGACCTTTGTATATGTAATCTTCCTTTCTTTTTATTAAAGATTGCGAACATAAACACATTTTTGTATACAGCCATAATGCAGACTTATATTAGAATTGTAAGGGGAACCTGAATAGCCATATTTGTAGAGTTAGAATAGAACAGCAACCTCCCATCTTCGTCCTCTTGTTCTTGAGTTGCGCACGAAGTGGTTTCCTACAGTAAAAAAAATAGACAATGTAAAAAGAACATGGATTTTAACACCCAACTTTTCGATAAAAAACAAGAATCATCAGAAAAAACTTTTACAGAATCAGTATAAGATTTAACACATAAAGTGGCATCTTACTTTGCGCAGCTCACAATCACCAGCTGGGTCTTCCCACGCAATCATCATATCAAAAGATAGACGACGAAAATCTTTATCAGTTAAATAATTCTGAGCTTCTGTCAGCTTATGAAGGGTCAAGTAAGAGCAAAATTCCAAAAAATTTCTTGCACAGGAAGATGGTGGCTTAACAGCATCAGGGAATTCTATTTCAAAACGCCGTTGCAACTGTTGAGTAGAAACTTGGAGTGTTCTGCAGTTGTTTAACAGCTTATAAAAAATACGGGTCTAACATAAAGCAAGGGGGTCATCTTTTCAGAATTAGATCAATGGACAAATTGCAGGTTTTACGATGGAGTTACTCATCCCAAATGGAGCGAGCAATTGAAATTCTTTCCAACAGAGAAATGTTATGCTGCACATAAAACAGTCTGAATCCAATATTCGGCTTATGCAATTCTAACTGTTGCCATTTTCCTTTAATCTCATCATCATTTAACTTAGCAGACACACACACACACCTAAATGGTATTACAAACAACCATAGCCTACTACAGAATGGACTATCTTAGTTTAATCACCCACTAAGAATATAAAAATGTAATTCAATAAAATATAACAAACAATCTCAACCACACATCCGAATGAAATCAGAGGTTTAGGTACTAAAATAGACATTCAACTACCACAAATCAACAAGGAAGAGATGATAGCATGTAACTCAGACATAAACTGCACTGGACGGTACTTTCTGCCTCCAACTGAACTCATCAAACCAAATAACATGAATCAGCTTCACACATACAAATCAAATGGCGCCAAAAGCCAAAAACAGGACCCGGCGTGCAAGAATAGAAAGAGATGATTCGATATAGTTGAGGGAGAGAGGAAGGGGGGAAGCGTACGCACTGGGAACAACGAGCAACGACGGAATTGGCGAAAAGAGATAGGAAGGAGATATGTTTGGGGGATTCGGAAAGGGGTGAGTTGTCCATGGAGGAATTGCGGCTACCGGAGCGGAGGAAAAGGGACCGGAGGGAGTCTTGTTGGCTCCGGACGAAGTTCTCTAAAAAATCCATTTTCTTCTCCATGAGAGGGACAACGACGAGTGTGGGTGACCAGGCCGACGAAGAAGAAAGTGTTTGGGCTTTGGGATTTGCAGTTATCATGTCGTGTGACTAATCAACAAATAGAATAACAAACCAGCTAATCTCGTACAATAACAGCTCCTCCCCCGTTGAAACAAAACTGAAGTTTGTGTCTAATAACTCTTCCATGCTCGAGGGCATTTTTTTATTTCAATTTAAAAAGACGCCGTTTTATATATATAAAAGTAAAAAATAATTTGAAAATATTGTATAAAAAATATCAGTTTCATTTATAAATATTAAAATAATGAAAGCAATTATAAATTCATATTTTTTCTATTTATATCCATTAACGTAATTATATGTAAATTTGATGAATATATGTATGTCAGTAATGATTATATATATACAAATGATGGAATTCAGGTTTGATTTTCTATTTGTATGTCAGGATTTTCTTAGTTATGTAGCAATCCTCAAATCAATCCTTAGGAAAATCAATCCAAGCATCCCAATAAAGATGGCTATGACCTGAGAACCGCCAGATCTCAACAATGAAATCCTGCCTCCAAAATAAATATGTCTACCAACCCAGCCTTCCACCTTCGCCTGGATTTTTAAAACCAACCCATCAAAATAAGCTTCCTTCGGATGCCCTGGAAATGATGGATCCCCCAAATATGTGAAAGGAAAACTCCCCGTCGAAAAACCAGTATTAGCTAGAATGACCGCCCGCTGAGATCCCGTTATATGCCTCAAAAAATAGATGGCACTTTTCTCATGATTCAGAACTTGCTGAGCTCTCACAGAAATAATTAAGAACCTACATCAATCCTCTAACAGATTGGCACTCCCATTCACAAATACCATAATAGCATCAACAAATAAAAGATGTGAAGGAGGACAAATCCATCGGCTACACACAAAAGGCAAAATCCTTTGCTCCCGATAGCCGCTTGCAACATCCTACTCAATACCTCCATCACAATAATAAACAACGAAGGAGTAATAGGGTCACCCTGCTGAAGGCCCCTATAAGAATGGAAAAAGCTAAAGGTTTCACCATCCCACTTAACTGAGAAAATGCAGCCACAAATAGCATGGTACAATAAATTACATCAGCCATCTAAAAACCAAACCTCCACAAAACTCGAAGCACAAAAGCCCAAGATATTTGATCATACGCTTTAGACATGTCTAGCTTCACCATTATGTTACCACCCCAAACTTTATGATTAATATCCCGAGTCACTTCATGAGCTAACATGACCGCTTCATGGATATCTTGACCTGACACAAAGGCAGCCTGCTCTTCACCCACAATCCGAGGGAGCAACAGACTCAGACAGTTATTCAACAATTGAGTAATAATCTTGTGAATCACATTACAAAGGCTAACCGGTCTCAAATCCCCGAGGCTCCTATGATTCTTCACTTTGGGCAATAGCACGATATGCGTAGCAGTGACCGACTTCGGGAGATACCTCTCCGGTAAGAAAAACCACTTAATAGCCGCATGAAGATCCCCACCAACTATATCCCAGCAATGACGATAAAATGCCATAGTAAAACCATCTAGGCCCCGAGCGCTCGAGCCATCTAACTCTTAAATAACCCTTTTCACCTCTTCCAGTGAAGGACTCTGGCCAAGAGTCCTATTCTCAATAGGTGACACAACCTTTAAAATCTCCTTAAATACCTCAGCATCAAAAGGGCTAGCCCGAGGACCCAACAACTGCTCAAAATATTGAGCCGCTGCCTCACCAATAGCTTCACGGTCATCCGACCAATCGCCGAAAGGTAATTAAATGCAGACACTAGACTGAGCTCTTCGAACCTTCATGGCCAAGTGAAAAAATTTCGAATTCCGATCCCCCTCCTTTAGCCATTGAACTCTGCATTTCTCCTTCTACAAACTATATTTCAAACAAAGTTTTTTCTACAACAATGCTTGGGCCCGAGATAGCTCTAACTCTTTTTCCTCCGACCAACCCACCATGATGGCAAAATCCGCTACATCCAAAGAGCGGTGAGCCTCCTCCACCCTCCGATCCAAATTTCCAAAAACATTCCAATTTCATATCCGTAAGATGCCTCTTAGATCTTTCAAATCATTTGTGAAGCCGAGGATTTGGGCCCCATTGAGACGGCCATTTCCACCACACCACTTCCATGAAGCCCTCATGCTTCAAACCACATGGAATGAAAACTAAAAAAATGCCTTTTGAGGCTGCACTATGCAAAGTTGAATCAAAATGAGGACAATGATCAGATTGAAACCTATCAAGTTGGCGAACCTATAATTTATAAAGTACCGTTTAATTAGGTATTTTTATCTTGATTTTATAACATTATATTTTTAATTGAATATTAAGTATTTTATTAATTTATAAAATATGGTTTAGTCATTCAATTAATCACTGAGAGCTACTCCCTCTGTCCTCTTTTACATGTCACTTAACAGAATTTTTTTGTCCACTTTTACTTGCAACTTAACAAATTTCAATGTGTATTTAATATCAACAACTACCTTAAAATGTCAAACATTAATCACTTCATTATCATAATCAATAAGAAATACATTCCTAACCAATAATCATCTACCAATTTTACTTTTTGCACGAACTTTTTCAGAAAAATATTAATCACCTACTCATTAAATTTGTCCAACCGTTAGCATTTACTTCACCTTAATTTACTCAAATTAACCTTAAACGATATGTATTAGAGGACGGAGAGAGTATATCTAGGGGTGAGCAAAATCCGGTCCGGACCGGAAAATGACCCGGAACCGGACCGGAATGGACCGAACCGGACCGGATCGAAGGATTCCGGTCCGGTCTTCGGTCCATCCATTTTTGGAATTCCGGTTCCGGTTCCGGTCCGGTCCAAACCCGGAAAATTCCGGTCCGGACCGGAATGGACCGGTTTGGTAATTTTTTAATAAAAAAATTTATTTTTATTAAAATACTGAAATATATCTTATTTAATACATAAATAAAATTACTTTTAATTCACATTTTTATTAAAATTTAATTAATTTTTATAATTCCGGTCCAAACCCGGAATTTTCCGGTCCGGTCCGGTCCAGACCGGTTCAAATCCGGTCCGGTCTGCGGTCCTTAACTTTTCTTGATTCCGGTTCCGGTCCAAACCGGTTCCGGTCCGGTCCGGTCCGATCCGGTTTTGGACCGGTGATCACCCCTAAGTATATCCATAGCTTCATACTGCTAATGTTTTTTAAAACACGGGTATGATAAGAGCATAAATGGGGTCGCTTGAGAAAATAGGTAGTTGAGAAAGCATATTTCCAAACATTGACCAAAATCAAAAGGTCACCATCGCTTACTAAACAAACAATTCATTACAATTTACAACAACAAAAAAGTAGAGAGGGCGAGAGAGAGAGAGAGAGGACACTCATCAGATTTGCTCTCCCTCTTCCTCGCTTCCCCCGGTCGTCGCACAGCAGCCGATTGCCCAGGCAGACACCAGTGACTCTGCACTCTCGCTAGCTTAATTGTCGGAGATTTGCTTTCTATTGATTTTTCCGTAAGTTCTCTCCGCAGCAGCCTGGTTTTTCATTTTATCTACGTTTCCGTCTATCATCTTCTTTTCCTGATCTACTCCTTCACGCTGCTGATCCTTGCTGGAGGCTCTTTACTTCATCTACGCTTCTTCCTATCTTTCTCTTTCAAAAAATCTATCTGTTTCCAATTTCCTCTGCAAGATAAAAGTGGCAGAGACGTCTATCCGGCAGATCTACCCCCACCTTGCTTCTACACCAGTTGATTTCGTTTCTCTTACTTCATAAGAAAAAAACAAGAAAGAAAAGATAACAACTTGTTTGTACTTGTGATTTAATCAGTCCAGTTGCTCGGAATGGCCAACATAGACATTGAGGGTATTATGAAGGACCTGCCCACTGACGGACGTGTTCCCAAAACCAAGATTGTCTGCACACTCGGGCCCGCATCTCGCTCCGTGGAGATGCTCGAGAAGCTTCTCAGGGCTGGCATGAATGTAGCCAGGTTCAATTTCTCCCATGGCACCCATGAATACCATCAGCAGACACTGGACACTCTCAGGATAGCTATGCAAAACACCCAGATTCTATGTGCTGTTATGCTTGACACCAAGGTATATGCTGTCCAGGCCCCCTCTTCAAAATCCCACTACCTTTTATTTCATTATCTTTTTTCGAACACTTATCTTTCTTATATTACCAGCTTTATTACAGCAGTAGTGGCTAAAATCCGATAAATGTGAATGACATTCATTTATAACTAGTTTCAATGAATTTGCATAATCATAACCATTACTATATTCTGGTTATTATCTTTGGAAGTGGAACTTTATTTTTCCGGCTTTAGCTTTACTAATACTTGATCATTGATATGTTGGTGTCGTGTATAATAGTTTTTAGAATTGATATGGATGTATGTATGCCTAGTCACTTCAGTTAGGCTGTGTTTGGTTTAAGGAAAATTTGGGGCAAAATGGTTATCCACTTCAATTAGAAGTGGTTATCCACTTGATATACATTGAACTTGATTTGATTGTATCATTATTTGTAGGTTAACAGTTAGAATCACATTTTCTACTTAATTTTCTTTCCCTCATATTTTCCATCTAAACCAAGCATTGAACTTTATCAATTTTCCTTCAAATTTTTCCTAAACCAAACACAGTCTTAGTGAAACATGTATATACCTGATAAAATGTCCAAAAGTTTTTCTTGTTAATAATGAGAGTCCGCTATCAGAAGGTTCTGTGTTGGTTGAGGATTTTTCACTGAGCATTTCATCTCCTAACATTTTGTTGCTGCCCAAGGGACCTGAGATTCGAACTGGATTCTTAAAGGATGCGAAACCCATTCAACTTAAGGAAGGTCAAGAGATCATTGTATCTACAGATTATGACATAAAGGGAGATGATAGGATGATTGCCATGAGCTACAAAAAGCTGGCGGTTGACTTAAAGCCTGGAAATACCATTTTGTGCGCTGACGGCACAATCACACTCACTGTCTTATCTTGTGATACAGCAGCTGGGACTGTGAGGTGTCGCTGTGAGAATACTGCTGTTTTAGGTGAAAGAAAGAACGTGAACCTTCCTGGTGTAGTGGTTGACCTCCCCACCCTAACTGAGAAGGATAAAGAAGATATTCTTGAATGGGGTGTTCCCAACCACATTGATATGATTGCTCTTTCTTTTGTACGAAAAGGATCGGATCTGGTTAATGTACGGAAACTTCTTGGACCTCATGCGAAGAATATTCAACTCATGTCGAAGGTAAGTGAAATAAAGTTGTCAAGGAAGTAAGTGGTGGCTTGTTGTCATTTTGATGGCAACAAATTCATTACAAAGCATTGCCTTATCATTGAGATTTGTCTAGTGAAAGTTTTTCTATTTGGATTCACGCTGAATTTGTCTTTGAAAATGTAGGTTGAGAACCAGGAAGGAGTAGTCAACTTTGATGAAATTTTGCGGGAGACTGATTCATTCATGGTTGCTCGCGGAGATCTTGGGATGGAAATTCCAGTGGAGAAAATCTTTTTGGCGCAGAAAATGATGATCTACAAGTGCAACCTGGCAGGAAAGCCTGTGGTCACCGCCACTCAGATGCTCGAGTCCATGATCAAGTCTCCTCGGCCAACTCGTGCTGAGGCCACTGATGTAGCTAATGCTGTTCTCGATGGCACGGACTGTGTCATGTTGAGTGGAGAGAGTGCTGCTGGGGCTTACCCAGAGATTGCTGTGAAGATCATGTCTCGGATCTGCATTGAGGCTGAATCATCCCTAGACTATGGTGCTGTGTTCAAGGAGATGATACGATCTACTCCTCTTCCCATGAGCTCATTAGAGAGTCTTGCATCATCAGCAGTCCGAACAGCGAACAAGGCCAGGGCAAAGCTTATTGTGGTTCTGACACGTGGTGGGACTACGGCCAAGCTGGTGGCCAAATACAGGCCAGCTGTCCCAATCTTATCGGTTGTCGTTCCAGTGCTAACCACAGACTCGTTTGACTGGACCATCAGTGATGAAACCCCGGCAAGGCACAGTCTTGTGTACAGAGGTTTGATTCCTATTCTGGCTGAAGGATCCGCAAAAGCCACAGATGCGGAGTCCACAGAGGTGATCCTAGAGGCAGCTCTTAAGTCAGCAACAGCCAAAGGACTCTGCGTTCCTGGTGATGCCGTTGTGGCACTTCATCGTATTGGAGCTGCCTCCGTCATCAAAATATGTATTGTCAAGTAAGAACTTCTGTTACAACTGTTGGGCACCTTTGAGGCAGGGAGGTGCAACTCTGCAGCTTTGAGTTTTGCTGTTTAGGTATGTATCTTTTACAGATGTTGGAACTAGCCATATGTTAATCTCATCAAGGTGCCGTAGCTGGTGGTGGTCGCCTATTTTAGATGAAGAATAATAGAAAGCCTAGGCTTCTATAGGCCATGATATGGACCCTTACTATTTCCATGCGAATGGCTATGTACTGAGTTAAACTGAAAAACAAATGATATTAATCATTGTTTTCCGGATCAGGTTTTTAATTTTTTTTCAGACTGGTTATGTTCATTTTGTCCTCTTTAAATTACATGCTAATTTTTTGAATGTTCTGTGGATAGTACTTGCTTCAGCTATGTACACCGACTGCTCACTGAATCATTGTGACTGCTCATATGTTGATTAGACCAATGCTTCAATTTTGTATGGTTTTCTTAATTCACTTCCATCTTCCAGTACTCTTTGATACTTCAGGTAGTCTGAAGTTTACAGATGAGCTGATTAGTCTGAAACTGGCAAGTCTTGAAGTCTTGATTAGAAGATTTATGGGTGGAGTGTATTCTTAAGTCTCTATACCGTCTAGCAATATATATTTTAGGAGTCCAATCGTAGTTGCATAATTTGACGGATAAGTATCCAATCAAATAAAAAAGAACATTGAGTTGTCTAAGCGCAAATATTTTAAGTTTACTTATTTGGTTTTAGATGAAAATATGAAAGTTATAGTACTAAGCAATCAATCATGAGATTGTAAATCATAAAAAAATACATATATACTCTTTTTTTTTTTACATAATTTCCCATTTTCTTATGATGATAATATAGAGTATAATCATATTTGCATAATCATGTATCTTGATTCCATTCTTAATGACCCGCAATACTAGGCTGAAGTGATTTACTTAAACATGAACACAAGTCTAGTCAGATTTCTCTGCTCATCCTCTAGTGACAATACCCAATTTTGATCTTTGATTGCATAGATCCATTAATTTCAACTAGATCAGGAACTCAACCAACTTTGATTCTCCCAATCATTTGTTGAATTCAAAACTTAGGAAGTAGATAAGTCTAAATTTCTAAGTAGTTCTTCTATAAGTCTGTCGTAATTTCCTACAACATGGCATGACAATTCCTAAAACAATGTGAACTTATTCTGTTAGACAATCTAGCAAGTACTTGACAATGACAAGCATACATGTAGTTGAAAGTGAGCATGACTTTACATTAGGAAAATTATCTACATCATCTGAAATAATATATGTTTAGGGCCTGGGATTTATAGGATCTTAGAACTAAGCTATAATTCAATCATGTCTATGAAACAATTGTGTTGAGTTTAAAATAAAATATATATAAAATACTAAAAGATGCAGATGAGTCACTTGAATGTATATATTTTTTCTACGGTGTTGGTAGATGAATTAAGATTTTGTTGTTCTTTCATGTGTAGTGAGGGTTGGAGAGATTGTAAGTAGGTTGTTGGAGATTCATATTTGAGAAGATAAATTGATTTTCACCCAAATCCTAATTCGAGTTTAAAAACTCGATCCTTTATTTGATGTACTCGCGATATTTGACCATGTATGACTCAAGGTAAAGTCATAATTGGTCGATTAAACAACATAGAACTTATGCCCAAAAGGTGTTGGATGATATGACCAAACGCTTGGTTTATAAACCCAGTGTATTGAGTTCGAATCCACCTTGAGGCATCTAGCTCTAGACGAGTCTCCTAATATTGACCATTCATGTGTCGTTTCTCTAGTAGCTCCACATGAGCCATCTCCTATAACGGTCACCTATGTATCTGTTAGCGATATATTCTCTTCGGTCA
>NQLW01000045.1:1148212-1195022 GCA_002312845.1 Kalanchoe fedtschenkoi | reverse complement strand
ATGAGGCAGTTACAGGTCCAGTATGAATGGACTAGATCCATGCTTTTGATTGGAAGATTTTGTTCCATTGTAGTATTAGTTAGGTGGTTATGTGTCTGCTATATTGTTCTTATTTTTTTGAATATATTCACCAAATCTTACGAATAAAAAACATTTAATTTGAGTGATTTTCCGGTATTCATTAAGTGCCATGATTTCGTTTTAAATATGAAATGTGACCGGAAATCACTACTATCCCACGCTCACCTTTCAATCTAATATTGTTAAATCCTTTACATTGAAATGGTTTCACTATGTTTAACTTTTTGAAGTTGAATGCTTAAGGGATTAAGCATTTTTTAAATTGGAGGAGTAACATAGTTCATGCATAATCTGCTAGAGTTATGTCTATATACGATAAAAATAAAAACCCATAAAAAAGATACAAATCAGAAAAACAAAAACAAAAATAATTTTCAGTAGATTCTTAAAGTGGAGATTTGAAAATTCTAAGAATTATTCTATTGTGGAATGGTGCACTCATAAAAGTTGATTCCAGTATTACTTTACTGATGCACTATCTAGTGCACAAATCAAAATAGTGTTGTGCACAGACTGATTTGGTGTGAAGTTTGTGCAGCACTATTACTTGTAAATTAATAATCGTGTAACAACATTTTCAAAATATGTAAAAAATTTATTCGAAAAGAATGCTCTCTGATTTGTGATAATAAAATCAATGGATCAAAAAAAATTTATTTGTGACACAACAAATCTATATAATGATGCACATACTAATTTGGTGGAAAAAAAGAATTTGCACCATTGAAAAAATCAGCAAAAAATAGTCTACAATCAATTTGACCCATCTCGAGATCAGTTGTAGCGCTAGCGCCTGGTCCCCTTACAGCGTGTAAATGGAAAAAATCCAATACTAACATGTCTTCGCACCCATGTAAAATCCAGAGATGAAAACACTATGATCTTTCCTAATAGTGTGAGACTGCATTCTCTATGTTTAGCGATCGATGTCATGACCGTATAAAAAAATTAATCGTGATTAGAGACCATCAACAAAAAGGAAATAATGTATTTAGATGAAAGAGGAAAGAGGGATAAAAATCAAAATAAGATTTAATTAGAAATAATGATCGCAATTATGGTAGGAGTCACTTAATAAAAAAATTAAATTTAAATAAAAGAGAATAATGAGGATCATTGGATGTGTTGAGCAAGAGCACTTGACAAATGTCTCACATCGGCTAGTGAGGAGAAGATAAGGTGATTTATATTGGATTGTTGAATCATGACTCACAAGTCTAGACTTTTGAGTATGAGTGAGGATACAATCCAATATGAGTCCGACCTGAAAATTCTCTATAAATTGGTATCGGTGGTCAATGCATTGGTCAAGGGGAGCATGTGACGTGAGTGAGCTGGTGGAGCCAAAAGCCTGGGCCAGCAAAGTATTGATCCACAATATGGGCAGGATAATATAGAGTGAATGGATATTAAAGATCCACGGTTTTCATACATGCATACATGTAAACTAGTTCGTAAATTTTGCATTCTCCACCAATGCATTGCTGTGCAGTGTTGCTGGTAGTCAACTTTCCTCTAAATTGTGTTTGGGGTCCAAAAGGAGTGGATGATGAATTACAAATACTTAAGCACAAGTTTAGCTAGCCTCTAGATGTGGGCGGGAGGCCAAGTCTGAAATCTAAACATTGCCTAGTGTAGACAAAATTGGGCTGTTAGTCCAAAGCTCTTTCAGTTCTCCTCTCACTGAACCTAGTACAACGGTCACACCTGGTAGGGAACAAAGCTAAATTATCAGATTGCAACGAAAGCAAAAGAAAAAAAAGAAAAGTTTTTTGATGTATAAAACTATCAAACTAAATTTAATGTCTTAAATTCAAGTAAATAAGTGATTATTTCGTACCTAGAGTACATGGAACAAGATATAAGAGTGCAGGTTGGCCATGTCCCTTCATTAGATAGAGACCAATATATGTAAACGCAAGACCTGAAACACAAAAACATTGCCGATCGATTATCAGCCCTATAAATATTCAGGAGACCTAATGCAGTTCATATGTATGCACAATATTAGCAAGGTATATATACCCACCAGAGCCATAGCCAATCATCAGCCAAGGAAAATATCCACTGAATTTTCTCTTATTATTCGCTTTATCAAATCTACAATAACCCGGAAGAAAGACAATAACATGATATATCGATCAGACTTTTGAATGTAGTGTCACTTTATAATATGCTAGACTGTAAACTTATATTTGTAAATAGTGTTAGTGGTTTTGAGGAGAAAACCCTACTAGGTACCTGCGAGTGAATGCAACGAGTAAACCAGGAAAAAGTATATCCCCAAATCCAATCATATCATACCCCTCCCAAGGGTCAAGGATGCGCGGAATTCTCAAAAGCATTGGGATAGTCTCACCACCACTTTTGTCACCACGAGCTACCTATATACATACATACATACATACATAACTAGAAATTAAAAGAGAATCAAGATAATGATACTAACCACTTGGAGTGTAAATATTAAAAATCGATAAACCGATGAATCGAATCGATAGGTTCGGTTCGGTTTCGAATATTAATGGTTTGGTTACAGTTTCAAAATTTTAAAAATAGACTATTGATGTTTGATTTTGTTTTTAATTTTTTTAAACGCAATCGTTTCAAATCAGGCAAAATTAAGATTTTATATTAAAATTCTCCTATTTAGTAATTAAATTAGTCAATAAATGAACCGAATCGAACCATGTGATTTGATTCAATTTGATTTTTTAAAACTAGCGGTTCGGTTTTAAATTTGATAAAACGAATTAATGATTTGATTTGAATTTTTATTAAAAACTGAAACAAACAGGATTATTACACCTCTACTCACTACACAATATGAGTCTTATTATTTAATCAGGGAAAAGAGGAAACCTTGATATCATATAGCCCACAATCTATGTAGATATTATTATTTGCAATCTTTCATTAAACTCCAAAAAAATTTGAACTGCAACTAAACTGAATAGTTTACTATTTAAACTAGTGACTTGAGGTTGAAGAAAAATCAGTGTGTCACTAAATTTGATAAAATAAAAAAATAACCAATAAAAAAAGTCATGTGAAAAATTGGGAATGCGTCAATATATACTCACTACACAAATATGTAAGTGGGCAACCAAACAGAAAAACTAAGCAAATGTATTTGAATTTTAAATAAGAAAACTTCTTCTAATAGTTCATATGCACTATGATTGACAATATAATTTAAGGTATCGTTTTTAAAAGAAACAACTTTAAGGCTATTGGTATCTTAATACTAATACTAGTAATTTTTATTTCATTATAATACTAGTCATTTTTATTAAGTATTCAAATATTTTGTTATTATGGTGTGGTCTGTTGGTAAAGAGAAAAACAATGATTTCTAAAAATTCTCATGATCATAGTTTGAATCTTCTCATGGTAAGTGTGTGAATTATAATATTATATTACCAACAAAGGTGTGGTTTGGTGGTAAAGAGCGTGAGAGATGATTTCTGACTATTCTCACGATCAGAGTTCGAAGTATCAGGTGGTCGGGGTGTGTGGATTGTAATATTATATTAATGAAAATTTTATAACAAAATCAAATGGATTATTTTATTAAATTATAAGGTCAGTATAAATTTATCTATAGTTGTGCGTTTCTTTATTCTTTACACCTCAACTGATAGTAAATATTCTTTCAAGTAAAGAGACAGCAAATTCACATATATATTTTTTTGTTCATTTTGAACTCATACTGGATCATATCATCATGCTTTTTGAAGACCTTTCTTATGGAATTTATATCTGAAATAAAAAAGAGAGGTTTAAATAAGTCATAAATTACGTACCGCAATCATCACACTTTGATGGAATATTAGGGGTGAAAGGAAGACCCAAAATATATCGTATACGAATGCAAAACAGAGGAGGACTGAAGCTACCTGAGAATATATATATATATATATATATATATAAAAGAATATCAGAAAACAAATTAAATATGATGACACAATTAATTTTCAAAGGTACATGTCCCACAAGAATGATCTTACCATAATATTGGGCAATCGAGCGACCTGTAAAACAGTCAGCATCAAGGATATGCCCTACCAAGAGAGTTGCAGCGGTCAGTTAGGATGATTAATGAAATTGAGCTAATAAACTTACCAACGGCATCTTCTTACATTACATTCTAAGAGTTTTTTTAGTTTTTTCCTTAAAAATAAAGGTAAATTACAATTATCTGTACTTTTACCTGATTTCAAATCAGGTACCGTACTTTGTAATTTTTCAATTCAAGTACTCTAAGATTAATTTTGAAACTAAAAAAACACTATAATTCACCTTATTGAATATGGATTCTCATTAGCATGTAATAGACTATATGATTTATAGTGTTAGTGTACTAAATCCCACGAATTGTAGTGTTTTTTGTTTCAAAATTAGTCTTAGAGTACTTGAATTGAAAAATTACAAAATACGGTACTTGATTTGAAATCAGCCTGATTTGAAATCAGGTTAAAGTACAGGTAATGTATTTGTAATTTACCCAAAAATAAATAACATGATACGATTTTTTTTTTGATTCATAGTCTAGAGCCTGAACAAAGTTGTTGCAAGCTCTATCAAAAAATAAACTCTTTTATCATATTCTTATATTTGCTTAAAAGTAGGCGTGCTACAAAAGGTCACAGCAGGTAGAAGCAAGTGTGACAATAATCAATCATATATTTCATAAATAGAAACTTATTCATGTACAAATCATATATATATTTGCCAAGAAACAAAGAAGAAGAAAATTAACATCATTTAGCAGATGAAGAATTAGATTGTATTCATGTTGATTTATGTTGTGGCCTGTTTAATTTATGTCGGGATCGGATAAAAAATGAATTTAGAAAATGTAATTCGATGATAGAAGGAGCTTCATTTTTTTTAAAAAAATTCATTAATATAAATTATAACATACACATCCAATCATCAGGATTCGAACATTATATGTGGTGATTGTCTGAAAACTTAGCTTGAATGGATTTTATTTACGATCATGATGTGTCAGACGGTCTTAAGGCTCGCTACGAGATGCCCTGCTAGATATAGTTGATTCACAACATGTGAAATCTTATGATTTTGGAGCAAATCGTTACAACTCGCTGTGCAGAGAGTGATGGAGGTGTTGAAATAATTTGGAGAAAAAGAATGATGATTTAATTAGTGACACGATGAAAAAGCTTTGATTTGAAAAGGGCGTGAAAGTGAATGAAATTGTTGAAGTGGAAGACGACTTGTGATTTGTTCTTGATGAAAATGAGACTGAGAGGAAATCCCAATGGACGGATAATAGATAATAACTTCTGACGGTGTTGATTTTGGGCTAACTGAGTTAATGAAGTTAATAAATTTGCATTTTATCTTTCAAATTTGATAATTTTTTCTAAGAATTAACTAAGAAAGAAGTGGGTAGCGAAAAAGACGTACCAGGACATCTTGGCCAATCCAGCTATATGATGCTCGGCGATAGGCAACCCAGAAGGTTGCAAATGCTATACAAAGTATGAGGACTCCAAAAGAAATGTATGAAACATTCCCCATGAGAGGCATAGGAAATGTCTTACGGCCAAAATGTCTCCATTTACTGACGACATATGAAATGACATTTGAGTATTACGCAAGAGATGATGATGTACTTTGTGATATAAACTGATAAAAATACCTATGAATTAGAGATACTATTATTGTGTGCATCCCCTGAAGAGAACAAAAAGTAGATCACGGAGTCAGATATGAGGCATTTTATATCAAAGTAAATGTCCTCAAGTATGTATAACCCCCAAATTCCATGACATATAGATTTATACAATTAATTTTCTTCGTAATACTGAAGTTGTGCTGCTAGAGCAGATAAAAATAGTAGAATCTTTATAGAATCACACTCATTATTATCCTACATGTAATGGAATAAGGGCATTTTAACCCATAAATATGAAAAAGTAAGTTTGTGTCATACCACGTGGGTTTTGTGTCATGTCAATTCACTATTTTCATAATTTTTTTTTTCATAAACCTATCTTCCATCTTGGATAAACCTCCACACAACTCTGACTCCACTTGTTATATTTTTATTTTAAGATTTAATGATATGTATATACGACATTTTTAATTTTAAAACGCCGTAAAAGTCCCGCCCAATTTAATTTTAAAAACCCTAATCAATATACGGCGTTTATATCTTATAAACGCCGTATAAAGTGATATAAACGCCGTATAAAGTACATGTGAACATCTTATACGGCGTTTTTAACCATAAAACGCCGTATAAAGTTTAGATTTTATACGGCGTTTCAAATCTACAACGGCGTATATTGTTCATGGAACACATCATCTGCGTGATACCGCATTATGTCAGAAGGCCATGAACTCTTCTTCACAACGGCATGAAGCTGCCAAGTAAGCTTCATACTCTGTTATAAACCTCTCCACGAAGCTCCGTTAAAGATGCCCTAACTAAGTCTTCTACTAATATATGTACGTAGAGACAGTGAATAATGTAAGGTAATGTGTGAATACCTCAATTTGTTAACCCAATATGAGAAATAAGTTTTGATACCTACCATTACTACTATAAGATAAGTATAGCATGAGTATGTGAAAGCATATATATACCTCAACGCCACCAATACAGAAGAGCACGATCAATAACAGAACGAACCATGATGACATAAAAAAGAAGAGCAGCACCAAAAAGCCTGAGGCTGATATCACAAACATTATTGCACTCTTCACTGATAAATCTAATGTCTCGTCTTCTGATCCTTGCTTCTCTTCCCCTGTCTGATGCAATAAATAAATAAATAAATAATCACAAAGATCGGAAGATAATTATATAACATTGCATCTTACGTTCAAAGTCATTTTAGGTTATTTAAATTGAAGTTGAATTGCATCGCTCAAATTTGAATGCATCTATAGCTTAATCATAAATTTACGTCCAATTGGACCACCTCATAACTAGCTCCATAAATCTATGATATATTAATGAAGTGGGTTAAGAAAGATAATGATAGATTTTTGTTCCAGTTGATATTCAATCTCCGGTCCCGACTACAGTCAGAATTGCATATTTTTTACGCAAGGATAAGTTTTTTAAGACATTTTTATTACTTATAATTATTAAGACGGATTTACACATATCTAATAAAACTTATTTTACGGGACTAACGCCACTTTTTATGATCAACTTTAGTTTACTTGATAGGTCAATCGTAGCAATAAAATTAAAAAAAAATGATATGTGGGTGACACATTATATAAATTAGGGACAAATCAGTAAAAAAACTAAATCATTTTGTTTTTTTTTTCCGGTTTAATGTTTATTGTTCTAAACAAAATCGTTCTTAAGGATGTGCATGTGTATCAACCATATAAAGCCGCCCAATTGTGTGAGACCCTCAGCTCAAGGCCGCCACGTACACAAAGGAAAGCCCGCAACTCAAAACCTCACACGAGTAATCCCGTAAGTCAAAGATAAGCACGATGCTTCTCAATAAGTTTAGAATTGCAGAATATCCATATATATATATATATATGAGGAAGTATTCGTTGAGAAGCTCCTTAAGTTGAGAATCGTTGTGGAAAATTCTGAACTAATCATTATTTACATGAAACAACAATGTATTAATTATATGGTTTTCTTTTTTGAGTTTATTTATTATCATTCTTTATTAATTATATGATATTCATTTTTATTTATTATAAAACAGATTTACTTGCCATTTTGAGATTTTATTTTTTATTTAATTTACCAGATTTTTTTTGTCTAGATTCTTTTTCTAATTTACAGATTTTTGAGGAATATGAATAGTGAACATTTTTCGGACTATTTTTTATATTTTTATAATTTTTTTGAGCAGTGAACCTCCATGTGGTGAACATATTGCAACAGTGAAACTAAGTGGTGAACATATTGAATAGTGATTTAAGCAGTGAACCTCCAAGTGGTTAACATATTGCAATAGTGAATCTCTACTTGATTTGTACATCAATCCGAGAACGACCCACAAACGAAAGTGCTGGATGGAGGAGGAGATAGACTCCAATTGAATATGTTTTGAGTGATTTATGCAACGACATGAATTAGGTGATTAAGGGGTGATTTCGTTACCAAAACAATATATTTAATAAGCGTGTGACTAAAACGTAAAAGGAAACTAAATAATAAGGATGATTAGATTAATTAATATCAGTTTCAGATAATTAAAAATGTGTAATAAATAAAACTTTAAAGAAAATAAAATGATTGGTCCACGTTTGTCCACAACAATTCTCAATTTTAGGAGGTTCTCAACTAATTCACCCTCTATATATATAGAGAGAGTTGTGGACACTCAGATGAAAACTGTATGTAAGCGATGTGAGATAAGCGACAATTAATTTTTATTGTCATTATCCCACATCGGTAAAGAATCAAAGCATTAAAAAAAAGTTTACTATAAAAAAATTATGAGTTCAAACAATCATGCTTTTGGATGGCTCGTCTTTTATGATAGTGTCTTTGCCAAAGAAGAGCTTCAACTTTATGTTGAGCAATATATACTTGAGAGATATATGCTCCAAACATTATTAGAGTTCAATCATTATCCAAACATGGGCATGTCGGCTTTGTGCCGAGCCATGCGTAATACATTGGCTTAATCAATTGTAGTTCAATTACTTGAGCCTTGTTGGGTGATTACCCCTTGTCCTTAATATTAAAATTTGTGATAACTTTAATGATTTCACTAAGGGTTGGGGTTGGTCGCTTGACGACCCACATGAGTGCTGTTGGGGGCTTGGGTCCTTAGGCATGCATCTCGGCAGTCATACTGCTGTGTGCAAAAACTCTTGCATTGGCTTTGGAACACTTCAAAATTTAGTGTTGCTCAAAGCCCCAATTTCCTCAAGCCGCCCCTAGTTCTAGAGTTTAAGGTGTTAGAGTTTTAGGGTTCTGCAAGTCGCTCCCGGTTCTAGAGTTTAGAGTTTTAGGATTATGTATGGTTTTCGGAATTTTTTTTCAGGTTTCTAGAATTTTATGGTTTCTTTTTCTGGACACTTAGATTTTTCAGATTTTAGAGTTAAGTTTTTAGGATTTTTAGGCATAGTCCAAAATTCTAAAAGGAAAAAAAGAAGCAAAATGACATTGTTTTGTTTTATGTCTTATTCAACTTATATGAGGAGTCATCTTATCAACCCCTAAAGCTAAGGTGTCCTAACTGGTTTGTAAGAAATTTTACAAAGCTTTTTTTATATAGTAAAGTTTTTTTTAAAATAGTTACTAAGTGATAACTTTATTTAGGTTCAGTGCAAAAAGTACAAAAGACGTGTAATAACACATTACCCCATGAAGTTCAAAATAAATGGTTATTAATTTCAAATGCATCTTATTTAGCAGGTTTCTTTTAGTTACAAAGTTTGGTTTTTATTAGACTGTGAATGAAATATTAGTGATAATTTCAACAAACCTTAGGCGAATTATAGTTACCATCATCCTCCACAATTTCGGACCAAAGAGAAGCACATGCAACAGTTCCGACTGCCATCATCCACAGAAACGCAACTGAAAAATCTATAATTGGTCTGACGGGAGCGTATAATAAGACTTCAACTGTATTTGAGAAAAAAAAAACCATCAGTTGATATGGATATTCTTATGCTTCTTGGACCTCTTAAAAGATGTAACTCAAAGTAAGTGTGTTATAAGAAAACTTAACATTCAAAATACCTAATGAAGGAAACAAATTTCTAGAGTAAGTATATATGTGAAAGTAGTGGATTTCTGGTCGAAGTCATGTGCACTAGTCATTAAAAAAATAAGAATTAATATTAGTTCTAATATGAAAATGAAAAAATGTACTACTACATTTCTCACTCAAATTTTGTTGAACAAAGCAGAGAATGAAGAATAAATAGGGGATCAAAAGGTTTATAATACATTGTAACTTCAAAAGTTGGAGCTTATAATTTTCGTAGTTTAAGGTTTCTTCTTTTAAAGCCAAGCGAGTCTCTTAATTTATTCTTGAATTATTTTAGACATAACATCATAATAATAGTATTAAAAAAATTAAGTAAGACGACAAAGAATATTAAATAATTTATTTAATTAACACATGCATTATACCTCTGCTTCCATCAACTAATGATTTATTTAAACTGTCCCCAACGAATTTTCCAATACTAACAACAGGAATTGTGATATGGACATCAGTTTCATTCTGAGCGCAAGTCATCTCATTTGTCTCTGAAATGTGAAAATGAATCTTTAATCAGATTAACTCCTTGACAATTTTGAATTAAACAGAAAAATAGAATAATGAAATAATCTAGTTCTCACCATCTTTGTCATTAACCATCAACAATGCCTTGGCTCCTCCTCTTTGAGCAATACTGGCCTTTTCTGTGAAAGTACAAGTACCTCGCGCACACAAAGCAGCGAAACCATCCAACTGAATAATGAAGAATCCAGATCAGATATTGCCAGGATCACTACTTTGAACTTGCAACCATACTCTCCATAATAAGCTTGACAGTTAGTTTTTTTTTTGTTTCTTTTGTTTTTGAAAAGAGAATTTATTAAAAATGGAAAGGATGGCAGAAGCCTACAGGAGGACGGCTCTCAGAGCCTAAGAACATGAAGGGAAAAAGAGCTAAGGCCTAGGAGGGGGCGCTAGGATAAGTGACAGTTAGTTAGAGATCGAGCTTGATCATTCGCTTGTCAGTAATGAACCATCGATCTTAACTCTTTCCTCACATTGCTGAATAGGGCACATTTTTATTCAAGGGGGTATTTAGAATATGATCTATCAAGAAAGTAATGGCTTACACAATGCCCAATATGATTCAGGATTAAGTATCTCCAATTCTGTAACTTTTCACTTTCAGTATTATTTCACTCTTAGGGGTTAAAAAATAGTTAGAGTTTTTGTCATTATTTATATGGGTCATCGATTACTATGTAAATCCTAAAAAAAAAAAACTGAACCTCAATTGAGATTTCAAAAACTAAGAACAATGAGTTGACATATCAAGTAAAAAAAAAAAAAATACAAACATTATATGTCAAAGTAAAAGTTAATAAATAATAAAAAGGCAAGCTGTACCTTTCTTGATGAAGCATCACAGCAGTCCAAAGGGTTAGATAACACTACAGGCATCTTTGTCTTTTCATTTAATTGTTGAGGTAGTATGGCACCAAACTGCGCACTCAGACCGACTATAAAATCATCTTCCTTTCCGTTGATCCAATTTACAATTTTCACCTAAAATAAACAAAAAATGTGAGATGTGAAGTGAAAAATAGGATGACATCACATGAACTGTAGTGCACTCAGACCGACTATTATTTCTACAAAAATTCTCACAATGACTTTTTATGTATTCATTTTCTTCTCGTTCCTTGACATATTCTTTAAAGCGTAATCAAAAACTAAAATTGTCACACAACATATATACCGTTATAATTTGAGAGGTGACTGCAACGGAATTTTCTATTTTTTTAAAAAAAAATCTATATTTATAATTATTATTCTTATCTCGGTGCAAAGTGGTTGTTGTTTAGTAAGACATGAATTGAAATATATAACTCGTTAACCTGATCTCCTTAAAAACCTTTCTGCTGCATAGTCCTGGTCAATTACAGAGAAAGAAAAATAGGAAATTTCATTGTTACAGAAATTAGACGCGTAATTTTATGATCCACTTATTTCTAACTATTCAAATCTGATAATTAATCACAACTTTACCATAATCTTTATTCTTTACATTAATAAAAGAAACAAAGTATTAAAATCAGAAAATACAAAAAGAAAGTGCAACCAATCAGAATTCTCATACCGGCTTCATCTCATTGTTACATCCTGGCTTGACATTAACCATATCTGTGGACTTTTGATCCGCTGCCAGAGCCATAATGTGAATCCAGACGAGAAATCCAACAAAGAGGAAAATGTTTTGAATTGTTGCCATGTTTATGAAATGCGGATTTCAAATAATGCATACACAAGATGATTGAGAAAGGGATCATGATCTTTTGATCACTGAATATCCATGAAAATATGGGGGAGATATCATTTATGTGAATGACAAGAACAATGTGATTCCTGTCTTTCCCTCAATGTAATTCTTTGTGAAGATAGTGGTGGTGGTGAAGAAGAAGCGGAATTTGATGATGATGAATTTTTAATTTATGTATCCGAATATGAAAAGGAGCGAGTCTGTTGGTTTGAAGGAACAAAATAGACGCTCCCAAAATTAACCGTCATAATCTGTTTTTTTTTGTTTGATATGTCATTTTAATTCAACTAAGTTTAGGGTGTGTTTGATTTAGGAAAATTTTGGTGGAAAGAAAATTTTGAAGGAAAGTCAGAAGGATTCATTTCTTTAGTTTAGAGAAAATTGTGGGAAAGAAAATTGTATGGAAATTAAAGGAAAAGTTAAAGTAAAATAAAGGGTGTTTTGAAACTTTCCTTCTATTTTTCCATTTGAACCAAATAAAGAAAAATAAAATGGAATCTATTATGGATTTCATTTTCCTTCAAATTTTCCTTTCCATCAAATTTTTCCTAAACCAAACAAGGAAAATTTGATGGCAAATGAGAAGGAAAAATTGTGAGAAATGAAAAGAAAAGTTGTAGAAAAATTAGTTGGAAAATAGGAAGGAAATTTTGTTTAAAGTAAGGAATGTTTAAGCATTTTCCAACCAATTTTCAGTCCTAACCAAAAACTAAAAAATAGAATGAATTTCACGGGAGAAAATGCATTTTACCATAATTTACTTTCCACCATATTTTTCCTAAATCATACACACCCTTGGTAACTTCATATTGCAAATATGAGAAATTTGAAATCCTACACAGATGTGTGCTCGAACTATTTTTTTCTTATCTAAACA
Organism: Kalanchoe fedtschenkoi; assembly: GCA_002312845.1. Taxonomy (NCBI): domain Eukaryota; kingdom Viridiplantae; phylum Streptophyta; class Magnoliopsida; order Saxifragales; family Crassulaceae; genus Kalanchoe; species Kalanchoe fedtschenkoi. The sequence continues at coordinate 1,182,061 of NQLW01000045.1, read as the reverse complement.
TATTTTAAAAATGACTTTTTTTTATTTCTTTCATTCTCCTTTTATTCAACATCAGACTTTTCTGTTTAAGAAGCTAGTTTTTGATATCTCCCTGAGTGTCCTATTTTGGAATAATACTGATTTTTTCGCATATTTATAAATACATGATCACCTTGTCATCGCAAGCTGCTCGCTTAACTTCTTAAACTTTGAAGCATTTGAAGTTTACTTGAAGATGTCAACAATCTGCTTCGATGTTATGATCAGTTATGTCTCTCAATTTTTTAACTATTTTATTAGTGAAGGACCAAATGGCTTGATCAATGACATTATAAGAGGAACGACTCATATATGACCGATAAAGGGGACTCTTGTAGAGTTACAAATGAATGTGACCAACAATCCATGCAATGGTGGGAATAAAGACAAATACTGACCGAAGCACAAGAGTAACATAAGTAGGGGTGTAAATTCGGTTAATAACCAACCAAATTTCTTATTCCGTTAACTGAACCGATTAACCGACCAAAAAATTCCTTAACCGTTAACCGAACCGAATGTTCGGTTAATTCGATTAAATTAAATGCGGTTTTAACCTATTTTCGTTAACTGATTAATTTAACCAACTTAACCGAGTTTTAAACCGAATTTTTAATTCAGAAAAAAATACCCTGCTGATGCTGATAATTTTTACATCCAAAATAAGTTTGCAATCATGATGATTCAAAGATCAAAATAAAATTAGACAACTAGTATTGATGCTCAAAATGATGGATGTCCGTCTGTCACTGCTCATGGAATCATCTTGAGGAATCAACAGGGCATACTCAGCAAATATGACTTCATAATGTAGGATTCCAAAAATTAACCCGTGAGCAACACAACAAGTCAACAAGATGCTAAGTAGCATACAATACCAAACACATATCTTTCATTAGACAATCAGTCCGAATTAAAGAGCGTTCCAACCAAATAGAGTATCGATAATCATACGCAAAGGAAATTAACAACGAATTAGAGTCCAAATAAGACGAAAAAAGTACCCACGTGCAGACTATGATATATCTAACAAGGAAGGAAATCCCTTTGACAAACTATTATAAAGACTATCTACCCAACTAAGTATGTGACAAGTCAGAAATATAGTGCATATATTGTGTGATATAGAGTCAACGAATCCATCCCATGGCATGAGCTAGTCAACGAATCCTCCCTGAGAGGCTTAACTCCACCAAGAACTCTCCCTCAAGGAAGAAGCTCGACATCATGCGCTTAGCTAGCATGTTCTAAGTGTCCTACTCAATAGTGAGTGCACTGGGTGTCATTGGTTCAAGTCTGATAAAAGTAGTAATATGTCTGGAAAACTGGTTGTGTGGTTTCACGAGATCCTTGCATGGGGCAACTCTGAAAAGGTTAAGGTGTTCACGTACCGATCATGGCTTTGATTGGGTCTTATTTTGCTTATTTAAGGAGATCAGACGATGGTGTGTGCAGTGTGCAAAGATTGGTAAAGGCAAGGAACGGGCGACGAGTACAGATTGCAGCGTCGAGTGCTCGGAGGTTCTTTGGCAGTTCGGAGCTCAGATTTTAAGATTCTTTTGTAAAAATGATTTGCTCCACATGACCGCCATTTTACCCTTGTGTATTTTTCGCGCATGCGTGACGCTTCATCTTCACCTCAGCGTATTGTGGCTTAGTCGCTCGGTGACCGGCCAAGGCGCGCGCACGACGATAGCTATTCTTGCATAGATTTTTTGCTTCAAGCCCCACACTTGAACTCAAATGTTAAATTTGGGTTATTAGCTTACTCGAGCAAATAGCTTCCTTCGAAAAATCCTTACTAGTAACTTCGATTGGACTTATTATACTCAGCCAGGTGAGATATATAGGAATTTTCATACTTGATCAAGTATGCTTTCTTTTAACAACTTTACTCAGCTGAGTATAGCTCAGCAGGTCATGGTGTCTTCTTGAAAATGTACTCGGTCCGAGTATACTAATTTGTATACTCAAACTCGGCTAAGTACGGTACCGTTTCTTTTTAATTCTACTCTTTTAGGATTTATTTGGCTTTAAATCGTTTCTTTTTTACTCCAAGCCTTCATTTTAGGCCTTTTGTTCTAAATGAATAAAAAACATAAAAAATAGTGGTAAAATACATAAAAAAGATTCAAATCACTCGTAAATAGAACCTTAAAGTGGATACATTTTTCTCAATCATTAAGTAAAACTATGATTTCAAAGGTCAAATTTCAAACGCAGCATAGTCTTGCTAGAAATATCAGAATAATATATAGCACAAATATTTTGGGAAACCAATTTATTCATAAATCTATGGGCGTAGATGGTTGGTTGCACTTACTTTTTACTTTCTCATCGGTATTCATTAAGTCATTCTAAAGTATTACTACCTCTGTCCTCTTTTACATGTAACTTAATCGAATTTTTTTGTCCACTTTTACTTGTCACTTACCCATTTTCAATGCGTATTTAATGTCAACAACTACCTTAAAATATCAAACATTAATCACTTCATTATCATATTCAATAAAAAATACATTCTCCACCAGTAATCATCTACCAATTTTACTTTTTGCACGAATTTTTTTATAAAAACATCAACCACCCATTCATTAAATTTGTTCAACCGCTAGCATTAACTTCACCTTAATCTACTCAAATTAACCTTAAACGACATGTAATAGAGGACGGAGGGAGTAATATCCAATGAACACTTCACTTCATCTCAATCCGTTTATAATGTCAATTAAGAACAACTTGTACCAGTTAAAATAAAACTAGTATTACTCCCACTCCTTTTAAGTTAGATTAATGTGATATCCATTTTTTGATGCAAATGATTCTTCAAGAAATATTTCTTGTCAATTTTATTCCCCTCTTTGACATACTTACATAGTTTGATTGCAATTTTACTTTAATTATCATTGTACATTGATAATTTCATGGATTCATTTGTCAATTATCATTTATTTGTAATCACTTCAAGATTAGGTGGGTGTGTGAGTAAAAAGTAAATTATTTGACAATAATTTTTCATGGATTTCTAAATTGTATTATTCACTTTATCTTATTTTTAAAGTATTTAAAAATAATAAATAACTATATATTATCATTTTGTTTGTTTCTTACTACCCTAGTCTTTATTTGTGAGTTTTTTATTTATTTTATGTTGATATTTTGTCTAATTATATATAAATACTATTTCTAATACTTGTTTCTGACGTGATTTTGATTAAGGATATTGTAATTACTTTTTTTTGTCGTGAAGTTCATCATGGATTGGATATCATGAAATTTCCCATCTTGTTTATTGACTGAAAATTTAAAGTGAGAACAACTATAACATTTTTTTGAATTTTGAACAAATGAATATTGCACGTTGTACATTGAATTAGTTATAATTTTAAATTATCACTAACAAAAGATTACAAGCCAAGAATCACGTCCTTAGCTTGAAAGGCCTGTCCCTCGGTATATTATATTTAATTTTAGACAAACACGTCAAATTTTTAGACGGCATACAATATATTCAATAAAAATGTATTGACATAAAATTTAGACCAAACACTCTAAATTTTTTTTGAAAGATATATAGTATCATGAAATGTATATTAAAATTGTTACTCTCTCCGTCCTCTACTACATGTCGTTTAAGGTTAATTTGAGTAGATTAAGGTGAAATTAATGCTAGCGGTTGAACAAATTTAATGAACGGGTGGTTGATATTTTTTTTTTAAATTTATGCAAAAAGTAAAATCAATAGATTATTACTGATGATGAATGATTTTTTTATTAATTATGATAAAGAAGTGATTAATGTTTGATGTTTTAAAGTAGTTGTTGATATTAAATATGCATCGAAAATTGTTAAGTGACAAGTAAAAATAGACAAAAAAATCAATTAAGTGATATGTACAAGAGGATAGAAGGAGTAAGTGTGTATAAATAAATATTAATTAAAATAAAAGAATTCAAAAGATAGATAGAGCACCTGAAATCTGAAGACAAATAATTTACCTTTTTGAATCCTTCCTCTTTTATTTTATTTGTTAATTATTTTTATCGGCAAAGTTAAAAATGGTAAGAAATCATGAATTAAGGATATGAAAAGCCGGCGGAGGACGACGTGGGCGCCCGCGTCAAAGCATCGGAAAAGCTTACGCTTGTCTTAACGTCTTTGACTTCGTCGTCTCCCAAAATCTCCATAAAACCCTCTCTATCCCTCTCTCCGATTTCTCCGTTCACAAACGAAGCCACTTTTGTCCCCGATCACCGGGAACGTTTTCCGATCCCAATGCCACTTTTTTAGCGGAATCCGGTTTCATCCCAACCTAACTCCGTTGAGAGGCTGCGGCAGCGTGAAAGAAACAAGCTATAGATTCAGAGAGGAGAAGGAGAGGAGAGTTGGTTTTTCTTATACAAATCTGGATTTTTTTGAGAGGCGGATGAGCAGCGTCGAGTCGTTGTTGAAGATGAACCGCCCGGATGTATCTGATTTCAGCTGCGTTGATTTGGACCAACCCAAGGAAAGCGCACAGGGGCAGATTGACAACGCCCCGGCAGCGCCTTCTCAAGCTGTTGAATCAGACGGAGAGGGAGAGGTGGCGATGGCGAAGGGAGGAGGACAATCCATTAATTCGGTGGCTGCAGGGTTCGTCCATCCTCATGCACAGCTCCCGAAGCCAGAAGCTCCTCGAGGATTCATAGAAGACGGTGATCAGATAAACCGATCTGTATCGTTTACGGAGAATCTATCAGTCGACGTCCCAGCCATCGGCAAATTCATCCGAGAAACGAGCAGCAACTTCTCCACCGCACTCGTCAAGAGCTTATCGTCCACCTTTAAAGACAATAACGCGCGCTACGCACCTAACGTCACAGAAATTAACCTCTCAGGTCTCAAGGTGATCGTGAAATCTAACGAGTCCGAGTCCGAGTCCGATAGAGCAGAGGATAGTATCTTTTCGCAGGTCAAAGGCAGAATCAGCTTCTTCTCCAGATCAAACTGCCGCGACAGCACAGCAGTACGCACCTTCTTCAGAGAGAAGGGCTTAAAGGTCGTCGAAATCAACATCGACGTGTTCCCGAAGCGAGAGAAGGAGTTGATACAGAGAACGGGCAGCTCGTCCGTGCCACAGATTTTCGTCAACGAGAAGCTACTCGGCGGACTGGTGGTCCTAAATTCCCTGAGAAATAGCGGGCAGTTCGATTACAGGATGAGGGAGATGCTGATGCGGAAATGTCCGGATGACGCTCCGGCGCTCCCGCTGTATGGTTTTGATGACGAGGAGGAGGACTCCAAGGACGAGATGATTGGGATTGTGAGGATCTTGAGGCACAGATTGCCGATTCAGGACCGTTTGATGAAGATGAAGATTGTCAAGAACTGTTTCGCGGGAAGTGAGTTAGTGGAGGTCATCATTCATCACTTGAACTGCGGTAGAAACAAGGTACCTCTTGCGCGAGTCGCGACCCCCCTTTCCTTTCACATCATTCAATTTGTTTTGTTTTGTTTTTTAAAGTCACCGATTTTGAAATTTCTGCCATTGCTGAATCTTGCTACACCAATAGACACGGTAGTCTATTTGACTATACTTTACTAGCTAGTTGCGTTGCAGTTGCAGTAACTTAAGTATATGGTCAACATAGTGTTTCTGTTACACCTTCAAGTTGATCCTAGGTGATAACTATCATAAATTTGCCATGGTTGCTTGTACTGTTTATATATGGTAGATAACTGGTAGGTTGATGATAAAAGATACAGGCTTTTATGATCTAAATTACGATGTTGCTGATTACTTCACCTCGAACTGTGTGATTCACGAATAAGATTTGGAGCTGGGTGAGTTTTCTCTTAATCCTGATTTTTACCATGTGTGTTGTAGTCTTAGGGGGATGGTATTTCTTCAAGATATTACTGATGCATCACAGTTTTTAGTGCAAAACTTTCCATGCTTGCCTTAAGGTGGGATATATGACTTTTCATAGTCATTTTAAAAAAAGATCTGGTTGATTTATTAAAAAAAATAGTTGGTATGAAACAAAAGCCAGATGTAGACGTGTAGCCTCCAGTGTCTGCTTCCTTCTACTTCATTTTATAAATATTTCGGTATGCTCAGCATGCACATCCTCTAGTCTAGACTTCGTCTTCTAAAAATGAATGACGTTTCTGGCTGAATTAAAACTGAATGGGGTATCTTGTGACATGCATGCCATGTCATCGGTAGCACTCTATCGTCTTCCTTATATGTATAATGCTTTTGTACAGATCCGAGTCACAGTTGAAAAATCCATTGTAGTAAAAGTACGTAATACAGGAAATAAATTGGAGTGGGGGCCTCGGTATACTAGTACCCAGTTGTTTTACTTCCCAGAACTAAGTAACAAGTTCGGATTTTTTTTGTCTGATTCAGTTATTTCTCAACACTCTTAACTACAATTGCTGATATTAATTATTTATAGTAAAACTTAAATGCTTAAGAGGTCAATAGTTTATTTGGACATTTTGTGATACCTGGTGAAAGAGAAACTACTGAATTGAATTGCATGCCAGTACTATTGAATTCTCATTTACTGGATGCAAAAGCATGAGATACAACAATTATATCACGCATTAGGCTTGTCAACCCATACTTCAGGATATCATTACCTGAACATACAGTCTGAAAGCTTGCATTATCCTTTTCTTAGTCTTTCAGATGGGATTTACTGAGACTATCTGGTGAATTAAACCAGACTCACGTTTTTCTCCTCACCATGCATGTTTTGTTGAACTGCGTCTTACTGTTTAATTTCAATATTACTACCCTATGGTATTCAAATATGTCTGATTGTCAACCTTGACCATTATTTCTATCCCGTCTGACCGGAACCATTTTTTTGTGAGCTTAAACCAGGGTCACTGATCAGGTTTTGGGTACATTTGTATGCAGGCTGTTGAAATCGGGAAGATAGCAGCAAGGAAGCATTTCATACATCACATATTTGGGTATGCTAATAATTTGCAAATTGCTGAAACATTCACAATCAACTGTTTGATAACTTTGGCGGTAATCTTTCAGGGAAAATGAATTTGAAGATGGCAACCACTTCTACAGATTTCTAGAACATGAACCTTACATCCCCAGATGCTACAACTTTCGTGGCTCAAATGACAGTGAGCCGAACCCAGCTATAACTGTTGGCCAAAGGCTCGCTAAAATAATGTCCGCCATAATGGAATCTTATGCATCTGAAGACAGACGTCATGTGGACTACACGAGCATCAGCAACAGTGAGGAATTCCGAAGGTACTTCATAGTAAACTTGTTACCAATATCAATGTTCCCTTGGACATTTCGTCGTAAAATTAGAATTGTTTAACTTGTGAATGTTTGGTACGGTAAATGTTCAGTATAGTCTATAGTCAGACATTCATAGTGAAGCCGAGGAACACATAACATGAAATGATCCATAGATGTATTGACCACACTAAACATTTCCACCGGTAATGTTAGCTATCATTGTGATACTTCAACCATACTGGGAAAACATTTCACACTCCTCTCATTAAACACTCAGAACAGGTTATATACTAGACATTTCACTTACCATCTGTTGAAAAAGGAAAAAGGCCCAAAGCATGCCTCCTCCAGGAACTATGTTGACAGCGGGAACTAGTATATATCGGTAAATCATTGACCATTTTACCAGTAACTCTTTGATAAAATTTATAACTGACTAGTGTTTTCGGAGACAAACTGTAAATCAGTTATGTTAGAAAGTAACAGTTTACAATGTTGTTTCAAATTGCATGGATGGCTTTAACATATTTTTTGATGTGCAACTTTAAATGAGCCTTTATGGCATGTTTATTACGATTTTTACATTAATAAATATAAACTCTATATCATTAACATGATGAATTTATGCTACTCTGTTTCTCAGATATGTAAACTTGGTTCAAGATCTACATCGCGTGGACATACAACCACTTTCCCTTGATGAGAAGCTGGCTTTTTTCTTAAACCTATATAATATGATGGTGATACATGCTGTAATAAGAATTGGACATCCCGGAGGGTTAATTGACAGAAGATTGTTTTTTTCTGATTTTATGTACCTTGTGGGAGGCCATTCTTTTTCCCTGTCTGAAATTGAAAATGGGATCCTGAGAAACAATAGAAAGCCACCTTATTCTTTGACAAGACACTTCAGCAGTGGAGACCATCGTTTGCAGGTCAGTCAGACACTTCTATTTCATGATATGTATCAAAACTACAAAGCTGGAATCTGAATGCTAACTCATTTCCAGACACATATTTCCAGCTGATAAATATGGCGGAACATGTCTTGTATGCATAACATCTCTTTTTTCATTATATTTTTCTGATAATGCACCAAAGCTGACTTAACTTTCATGAAATTGTCAGCTGGCATTGCCCAAAGTAAATGTGTTGGTACACTTTGGATTGTGTAATGGAACGAAGTCCAGCCCTACTGTGAGATTCTTCTCAGCTCAAACAGTGCAATCTGAGTTAAGAGTGGCTGCTAGGGAATTCTTCCAGTGCGGTGGGATAGAGATAAACTTGGCTAAAAGAACAGTTCATCTTTCGCGGATTATCAAATGGTAGTGCAATCCACTCTTCCCTGTTCTTTGTCATGATGCTTTCTTTAGACAAGTGTATTTCTCTCTCTCTCTCTTTTGACATTATATTTTGTTTCTTGAAGGTTCAGTGCTGATTTTGGATCGGACAAGGAAATTCTAAAATGGATATTAAACTTCCTAGACGCATCAAAAGCAGGCCTTTTGACTCATCTGATGAACGATGGTGAATCTGTTCGAATTTCCTATCAGAACTATGACTGGTCTCCAAATTCGTAGTTGGTACAAAAATTGGCATCAAACAGCATAGTGAATCAGCTCCCTATGTAATGATTGGAGGGAACCTTGATAATATGTACATAATATTATCTCACTGTTGGTTTATGGAGGGGTTGCATAGCATCACATTAAAATAATTCTTGATAGTGGATACTCTAAGTTGATGCTCAATTTTGTGTCACATAAAATCTTTAAAAAAACTAGCCAAAATATTTTATGTTCGAAGCAGATTTTGAGTTGGTTGAATTAGGCTCATTCTTTATTGGTTAAGTGGTTTCTTTAATTTTAATAATTGAATATTGAATTAATTTTTAGTAGCTAATACTTTTTACCTTAAGTTATGTCAAAATTATTATGTTTCAAGGGGCTATCGCTTTCATTTAGAATAATCGGTAAGTACTGAGTTAAACATGGGGAACGTTGATTTTATTTAAGTGTTAATGTTTTCTAGCTAAGTATTTAGTTCCAAGCCAAGAGTGGTTGGTTTAACTCAAGAAATGAAGTGTTCCTATTTGACACCTCACTCTAAAGTCCAACTCCTGTATCTTTTCTTAATGCGGCTAACCTACCATAATCCAATGGGCATCATTTCATGTCCCCATACTCGCATTTGTATCCCATAATACCAATTAGAAACATAAGATTTATTAACTTCCTAGACGTACAAGCAATGAAGTGTAGCTAAAACTTTTCTTCATCTTCTCTAGGCAACTCTCAATTTTTGTCTTCAATTAACTTGATCGGATGACTGCAACCAAACCAAATAAATAAGCAACATTGGTTTTCCTTTTGTTAGTTGACTACAAACATAGATGATAAATTTATAGTTTAACTTTGATACATCACTAAATTTCTTCAGAAAACACTTGATTCTCGCCTTCAGTTCCAAGAATTAGTTGGCTATAATCGACTTGCACTCTTAACCAATTATGATTCTCGCCTTCATTTATTGAATGAGTGGATGAATTTTTAGTCTCTATCAGATCTTTGGTGTAGCAGGATGCGAGGCGTTCAGCTTATCGTAGGGTGGTGGGTGATTATGATTAGGTCCGTTATATTTGTTTCCTCTTGTTGCCTTTCTCTATTTTCGGACTCTTTGTGCTAATGGAAAGGTTGATGGAGGTGGAGCGAAGGGAAGCTGATTATCTTTCAAGTCGGTGAGCATCTAACATTGGAAGATGTGTTAAATGCTACATTAGCTGACTTTCTATTGTGTTGCATAAAGCTAATGTTTGGATTTGATTTTTTTTGCGCAAATATCAATTTGAGATGGTGTCATTTTTTGTGTGTTAAATTTCCAGAAACAACAGCAGGAAAACTGGTGTTGAACCGGACACAAGTTACACTGTACATATCTAGAGGACTAGCTTATCTTCACAATGGCCATGAAACACCCTTAACTCACAGGAACTTGTGGTCCAAGAACGTGCTTATGGACGACTTCTTCATGAGGAGTCGAACGGAGATGGACTTGAAACTTGCAATAGATTGCTGCGCTCCCGTACCTTTAGTCCGACCCATCTTGGACGAAGTTGTTAAGCAGTTAAAAGAGAAGATGAAGCAGAATAGATCTACTTTGTGCAAACCTTGGTGAGACTAGAAGCAGACATATTACCTCATTCTAAGATTTGACCAGGCCACCGAATAGATCTCTAAAGGACCACTATCTAAAACAAAATTGGTAATAGCAAGGAAGTGGTAAATGCTTGAGATTTTATACTTTTATCCTGATGAATGGGATAACATTATGACTTTGGAAATAGTTTACAACCATAGAGTAATAAACAAATCAATACTTCATACCTTTTGTATGTGTTATTGATATTAACATCTCTGGTTCTTGTGCTGGGATAGAGCGCCAGCAGTTGACTTAACTTTTAAGTCATTATCAGATGTTCATAAATTATAATATATTCAGATGTTTAAAAAATAATTTACCTGTGAAAATAAATCATTCAGCAATCAGATGTGGTCTAACCAATGGTCCAACTATTCAGATCATCATACACATTCAGTATTCAACTCTAAATTTTACAAAACGATACCAAAGTCAAACTGCAGCGCAACGTTTGTCACTAGTTTGCCTGACTCAAATAACACTGCAACGCAATGTTTACATCAAGTGCACCTCAGTCAAATTGTTTCCGTCAATTGGATATGGTAGACCACAACTCATGCTCGTCCAAACTCATTTTTTATGCTTAGGGTCTATCCATTTGGATCTTCGGACCCGTTAAGATATATCCATTAGTAGGGGTGTACAAAAACTTATCCGGATCGAAAATGACCCGGAACCAGAACGGAATGGACCGAACCAGACCGGGTCGATTGATTCTGGTCCCGTCTTCGGTCCACTGATTTTGTTGATTCCGATTTTCGGTCCGGTCCGGTCCAAACTCGGAAAATTTTGGTCCGAACCGGAATGGACCGAAATGGACTGGTTTCACTATTTTTAATGCTTTATAATAATTAAATAAATTTTATTTAATATATAAATAAAAAAATATTTTTTATTAATATTTGAATAAAAATTAATTATTTTTATGAATCCAGTCCAAACCGGTCCGGTTCGGTCCAAACCCAAAATTTTCTGTTCTGGTCAGGTCTTCGGTCCTTAAGAAATGACAATTCCGGTTCCGGTCCTGTTCGGTTTTGGACCGGTGTACACCCCTATCCATTAGGACCCATTTGAGTTTTAGATCCATTAGGGTTTACCCATTTGGATCTTTATAATGGATCTCTTTGGATTTTCATTGATAATTAGTTTATTCAAATTTCAAACAAATTAATTTTTTATAAAAATAAAAAAAATAATTTTGAATAAATTTAAAAAATAAAAAAATATTTTTTGATAAAGGTAAAAAAATTGAAAAATAAAAACTTTTTTATAATTTTTTTAATGATTTTAAAAAGGATTAATTTTATTTTAAAATGAATTTAAATATAAAAATATATTTTTCATAATTTATTATGTTTATAGACTAATTTTTATTTATTTATTTTATTTGATAGTTGAGTATTAAAATAATTGATTTCGGGTTTAATGGGTCAAAATAGTGGGTCTAGGTTTGAATTTAATATTTATAAATTATTAGATCTTAATGTGGGTTCAGATTCAAGCGAAAAGGGATTGGGTCCTTCCTGATAGATCTGGACTTAACTCATTGACACCTTAGTGTAAGTAAGGAATGGTGGCTGTTTATGAACGGAGAAGCATCATATCTAAGCTTCACTTTTTTTACATTTCTTGCTCCTCGGCTCTGATAAATTATTTTTTTACAAATTAACAGATAAATAGAAAATAAATGCTCGTTGATTCGTTTGGATTTCTAACTAAGTAAAACAACAGCATGCAGTCCTTCTACACAAATTTGGAATGTAACGGTTCGGTTTAGTTCCAATTGGTCAAAAATTGGAAACTGATATTCATCGGTTCCATATTTTTAGAACTGAACCAAACCATGTGGGGATTAAAAAGTTGAACTGAATTAAGCACATCGGTTCAGTTTGATTTTAATTCGGTTCAGCCACATGCATTCAAACGCCGAGATATACCAAAAGAAACTAAACATAAATAACCAGTTACATTCATAGGTTGATAAAGAACAAGAAATTGTAACTATTACGATCGCAGTCTCAAAAACACTTTGATATCTTATTTGAAATATTAAAAGACTCCATTCATCAAAAGTGGTTCACTCTTCTTTTTCTTCAAAAGTGACCTTTTTAGTTCAACTTACACACCCTACCTGCATAGTTTAACAGATCACATGTTTAGCTTATATATTTTTAATTAAAACAATATAGCAGCAATTACATTTGCAATTAATAACAGCCAGCCAATAACTAAATTAAATAGCAATACCACATTAATAAAAATTAAATAATAGCATCATCATCAACCCAGTACAATAAACCACTAAAAACTTAGTAAGATGGGGATGATATATGGTAGTCACAATTATTAGATCAGAAGTAGAAAAGAATTACCAAAATATGATAGCCACAAGTATCATAACGGCCAAAATAGAATCATCATCATCTAAAATCCTCATCATAACAACCACATTCGTGACATTCAATATAGAAAATAGTAAAGGAATCACCAAAATATGTAGATTGGAAAAAAATAAAACAGCACAGTAGATGATGCATGGTGATGACCTGTTCTGTCACTTCCATTAGATTTCAGCCACTCTCGGACTAGCGATTGCTTGCTGCTTACCATAAGAAACAAGGACACAATAAGTTTCCAAATAGAAGAGAGTTACTTCAGATGAATTACACCAACTAAATAAAATCAAGTCAAAACGTTCTGTCCATAAAACAAGAGATAAGCAAATCTCTTAGACAACATCTTTCAACAAAAAAAAAAAAAATTGCTGACCACTTTCAACACCCTCCACTCACCTCAGCAAATCCCTGGCTCATCAAACAAATTTCCTACCACAAATCACTCTACCAGCAGCTTTAGTTCAACAAAAGAACTCACAGTCTAAAACATATGAACCAAAAGCTGAAACATAACACAACCAAGCCACTATGAAATCTGAAAACCTAGGGTTTGTCCAATCCACAAACCTGACCGGGTCAAAGTTAAAAAAATCACAAACAAATCCCAACCAATATTAATTCAGTTAATATGAAATCCCAAATTATAATTAAATAATCCTGAAATCACAAAAAATAGAGCTCAAGGCCAAGAGATTATAAACTCTAAAAGCGTGAACAATTGAATCTTACCATGAATGTGTGTGATAGAAGAATCGATTGAAGAGGAGAAGAGGGTAAACTGCTTGCAGACCAATGGTGATGACAGAGGCGGACTAGTACTGATAATGATAATGTACTACTATGATGTTGGCGGACTGCTGCTAATGGCGGAAGTGGACTGCGATGGATGAAAGATGAGAGAATAAGAGATGTGGATGATTATTTTTTTGAAGAGGAACTGATGATAACTGAATTGATGAAAGGGCAATTACAAAGAATTGGCAGAGCGGACAAAGAGGACAGCTGAAACAGCGTAAGGATTGAAAGAAAATAATAAAGTGGTTCAGACAGCAGACTAGCGAGCGACATGCAGACACCATAGAGACAAGTGTCGAACAGATTGACGGAGCCTGACTTGTGAGTGGCTTTAGTGAAGATGTAGACAGTTAGGGTTTCTGAGGGAGGATAGACACAACATAGGCTACAAATGTCTTAATTGATTTTTAAATAATTCGGTTCGGTGCCATTCGACTGAATTTACAATTAAAAGTTTGAAACCGAGCTGATCGGTTATTTATAAGATCAAACTGAAACCGCCTATTTAATTAGTAAAATCGAACCTAACAGTTCGATTTGATTCGATTCAATTTGTCAACTTAAATGATTTTTTCTTACACCCCTAACATATATGACAAAGGAATAAGAGAGAGTGCGTCTTTTTTTAATATAGTTTCCCTTTTCAAGGATCAAAAATTTGATAAACTACTACAAATATGAAGACAAAACCCAGGTAAAACAATAACTCTTCCGTGCTCCGGGAGCATCTGCTCCCTTTTGCGATGTCGCTTTGATTTTGATGAAAACATTGTTGTTTTACATTTTACACATTAAAACACACATTCGGTCCAAACTACCGATGAATATAAAAGCACAATTGGTGAATAGAGAAACAGAACTGATGAATATTCACCAGTTGTGCATATTCATCAGTTGTGTTTACATATTCATCAGTTATGCTTGTACATTCATCAATTTTGTATATTCACCAGTTGTGCTTTATATTCACTAATTGTGATTCTATATTCATCAGTTGTGCTTCTATATTCACCAGTTTTGTATATTAATCTGTTGTGCTTCTATATTCACTAATTTTGTATATTCATCAGTTGTACTTCTGTATTCATCAATTGTGCTTCTATATTCATCGATTGACTTACTATATTCATCAGATGATTTATGCTTCAATAATTGTAAAAAATAATAATTTGTGAATATAGAAACATAACAGGTGAATATAAAAGCACAACTGATGAATATACAAAACTGGTGAATATACAAAACTAGTGAATATAGAAACAGAACTATTAAATATAGAAGCACAATTAATGCATATAGAGAACTGATGAATATAGAAACACAATTGATGAATATACAAAACTAGTGAATATTATATAAGCACAGTTGGTGAATATAGAGACATAACTAATGAATATACAAAACTGATAAATATAGAAACATAACTGATAAATATAGAAGTACAATTGGTGAATATAGATATATTCACTAGTTGTGTCAATATATTCACTAGATGTTTGATCGTGCGGGGAGTTTTTAATGCGTAAAACGATGCGTTTTCATCAAAATCAGAACAACATCACAAGCAAGAGTAAGTACTCACGGAGCTTGCAAAAATTTGCGCAGGCAAAGGTTATACTAAAGTTGAAGTGTGAAAGCCATCGGATACATCTACCTTCTGTCGCCTCATAAAGTACAGAAACCAAGTGACACGTGTGTTGATTTACAAAAGCTACAATTATGTTTTCAAGTTAAAAAAAGATAAACACAAACCATATGAATCAAAACAATCAACTACACAACAGTCACAATAATGAGGGCTGAGATCGCAACTTGTTAGCTACATGCAGAAGATGACTAATGTTTGTTGGCGGATAGTGTTGCAGCATCTTGAGATTAGAAGTAAAATCACCAGCTAGTAACCGTCTTCGAGCCAATATTAGCATGCCACAACACACTCGTAGCAGGGTTTCCTAAAAACACAGATGGTAAAGAAAACAATATACAACAATTTGTCGATATTTTCACACATTGCTTAATGATCACATCTAGCAACATAAAAACCCTTGAGGCTTAATGAAGGGCATGGAGGTTGGTCATATAAGAAAGAACTTACCAAAGGTCCTTCAGGATCACTTAAAAGAGTGTCCCAAATCCTGAGGGTGTCTGTGAAGCTAAATTCACCAGTTAGAAGCAGAGTTATCCATCTGAAAGCATAAAACTGTGGATTGACCTAATTTTTACAAACAGAGAATCAATTAGAATTGGTAGGAAGTTGACAGTAAACCATCACAGAGGAGCCTTAGCAATTGTCAAATTCATGAAATCCATGCCATTGTTAGCTTCTGATAAACCAGAGCATTTAAAGGTAATGAGTCCCAATTCATTTCTACAGAGACAATGCATTGAAGAAACAAAACAGATGCAACGGCTCCGTACCTTAGTCGTGATTTCGAGATGACGCCAAAGTTCTTCATCGTGTTCTTTAAGAAGCTCAGACAATCTTGTAATAGTCGACCGAATTCCCACGACACTGTTGTCAAGTTTCTGACAAAAAAGATCTCGAAATCCACTTAAAAGCTCAACAAAGCAAAAAAATGTGTCTGCTTCTGCAGATTCCTGCAGCACTTGAAAATTGAACAGCAATGAATACAGTGAAGACAAATAATAAAAAAAGTGGCAGAATTCATCAAAAAGATTGACAGTTACAACGACACTGATTATTAAACAAATAAAACACGTTTAGGTTATACGGACCATTCTCAGCATCACCTATAAGCTGATGCTGTTTTTGTATAAGAAATAAACTAAGTGTTGATCCTGTATACATTAACGTCAAGACTGTTCAAAAGTGATTGTGTCATCATATGTATAGTTTGAGATGGAGGTAGGAGATTTGTGGTGCAAGCACTTTGAAGATGAGAAAATGCTGTTCCAAATGCCAAAAGTTATAAAAATTGAGGTACTTACTGAATTCTCTAGATCTGGATCATTGCTGAACACATAGAATATAGGTGCCAAAACCTCATTCATCCCTTGCACATATCTTATATCAGGGTTCAACTTGGCAAATATGATCAATATTCTCCGCATGGCCTCCTGAAAATATACAATGAAACAGCCGGCAAAGACATAATGTCTACAACAATAGCAAAGGAAGAACCAGGTTAAAACCTGATTGTGTTTGGCCAACGCTGAATCTCCACAAAAGAAGTCCATGTTTGGATGTGTTCGTTTCACATCTCGTTCAATCTGCTCAATAATTTCCGAATCCTGGAATAAGTGAAATGAAAGTCAAATATTTGATTGCATAAGTGTAGTTATAAACTTCATACTACGGTAAGCAGAAAAGAGAATACTACAGACAAGCTACTTCTTGATGAACTATCCTCCCAAAGTAAAGCAATTTCGATTTGAAATATATGGTACCTGGAAATACTGATACCAGACACTGTTTTTCCCAAGGCTAAGAGGGTGTTCTTCATGAGCAACACGTGACCTTGGCAGAGGACCCGTACTTTCAAATTTTTCTTCGTTGTTGGCAATTTTTGCAGATTTTTCTAATCTCCTGGTGATTTCTGACTAACTAGCAACAAAAATTAGAGTTCCAGAAAATAAACAAGTAAAAAAACTCACAAACAACAGTCACTCAAAAAAGTGCCCCCGACACACACATCTCGTCATTGCAGCAACCATACTGGGGATTGAAACAAAATCAAGTATTATAATAAGTCACCATAAGCAAACTTACAGGATTCATCAACAGATCTTCCTTGAAACGATGGTATTGAGATCTCTTTTTGAATAGTTCAGTAGACCAAATCACTTGTTCACAGGGTAAGTAACCTAGTAATATCTGTCATCAAAACATCAAGTAGATCAAAGAAGTGGAAAAGCTAACTATCACCTGTCGAAATAGCAACATATAATGCAATGACAACAGATCAAACTTCTAAAACATTGTTGAGCAATTGAATTTGGGCTCAAATTCATGATGATGGCATATAACAAAAAAAGGTGTCAAAATCTTGCACCTTCCACACAGTAGGGCGAATCCCAGCTGCAGCTCCACCGGGAATCCCTTCCAATGACAACCTTCTCAATACCCGTACATTAATCACCTTCCTCGACAGCTACACAAAAAAATAAATTAAGTTTACAATCCAATCATTTTCAGGAATTAATTTATTTTATTTTTAAAAAAAGAAGGTAAACGGGAATAGAGAGCAATCAGACACCGGAACCTCAACAACGAGCTGAGCCTGGCGCGCAATGTCTTCGGCCGTGCATCCGCCATTCTCATCCTCATTATCAGTGTCCCGTCCGACCGGTGGTCTTGTGGGCGGCTCGGGTTGTCTGGGTGGCTCCGGCTGGAGAATCGGCACGGGAGGTGAGACCGGAGAGTCAGTGGTGGCGAATTTGGAGGCGTAGCGGCTGAAACGATCTTCATCAATCGGAGAAGACCAGAGAGAGCTGTTAAGCCATTCAGGAACCCTAGACTTGACCATTTGTCAAATGCCGATTTCCAGAAACGAAATCAGGATGCCTTCTTCTCTCCTTCTCTGCCCACACCACCAATTAATTAGTTAGTTGTTTAATGGTCTTGTTATTTGTTAATGAGTGTTTCATTGTCAAGGGTCAAATTTCTGTTATTTAACAATCAAAATATTATCATAATATTAATTCATGTAAAATATTATCATAATATGTATTAATATGTTGGTATTAAATAAAAAATTTAAAATATTTTTATGTTTTAATATTTTGCATATTATAAGTATCTTAAGATTAAAATTTTATATATGTGAATCAAAGCCACATGTAAAAAAATAAATAAGTAGTTAGGAGTTGTTACGAATATTTTTGGTAGTGTAAATTAAAATGGAATGTTGAAATCAAATCAAATTGACTCAGACCAGATTTTTAATTTAATTTGATTTTAAATTTCATAAAGTTTGATTTGAATTTTCAAAAAAAAGTAATAACTCAATTTAATTGTGATGTTTGAGAAATATAATAAACCATTACATATTTCTTCGAGTGACGTCGATGGAGGACAATGATAGGAGAGACAACTTCAAGTTTAACTTTAGCGGGCCGTTGAAGAGGACTTCACCGTGCGTTGATGAGTTATTTGATGGAGGAAATATCAAGTCGATGAAGTCATCGTTGGGACTGTAGCTCGGAAGCGAGCCGCAAACAAAGCTATCCGACTCACTCTGTTTCTGGACGGTGTGCTTGTTGATCAAGGACCTGCTCTTCTACAGCAAGTGGGAAGGCAGACCGACGAAGAACCTCGTAGTGATAGAGTGCGTGGACTTGAGAAGATACATGGAGCTTTTGCACCCTCACAAGATCAAAAACTCAACCTTCTGGTCAACGGGGTTGACCAGCAGGTGGATGAGCAATAGGGTGCCGATCTTTGCTCATGAGCTGCATTACCAGACGAACAAAGAAGTGTCACAGAAAATGAGGAGGAAGGCATTGCTCCCCTACAAACAAGGGTTGTTGGGTTGCATAAGGTTCATTATAGGTGGTGGGAGTGATGATGGGAAGAGGGAAGATAACAGAAAATACAAGTACAATAGGGAACATAGAGGGGTAGATCAAACAATAAAGCTTAAAAAACATTTTGTTGCAGGGAAGATGACAGAGAGCAGTACATTGGTTTTTGGGAAAATAGATTATTTTTCATTATGCCTCTCTGCTTTCCTTTTTATGGACAGAATCGTAATAGACTGATAATAAACTTGTAACAAACTTTCCAGACTTGTAACAGATTTGTAGCATCTTCTTACATCAGCAAATTTATTTGTTTTAATAACAAGCCTCAGGGTATTTGCTGGATTAATCTTCAGTCGTTCACCTCTTCCCAACCTTTCCCTGATAAGGCTTGTAACAAGTGAGCTCGGTAAAAGACCCATCGATAACCTGTGTTTAGTCGGAGCATTTCTGACTTTCATTGTAAAGCTTTAATCTTTTAGGTTCAATTTTATCCAAAGATGAAAAAAGTTTATTTTTTTTTCGCGGTGGGAGTGGAACTTCCAGAAGCTTAATTGGGTCGGTGATATATGGTTGTTTGTTTTCTAACCAAGATTGATGGGTTTCATGTCAGGTTGTTGAGCACATTTGTCACGGTTCTAATTTTTTAAGATCAGAAGTATTTAGGGATTGAAGAAGTTTACCTTTTTCCTGACAGGAGTTAGATTTCAGAAGCTCAACTGAGTCAGTGACATGACGCAGACTAGAGTATTTTGCAGCCACAGTCACCGGCAGACATAAGTTTTGATTTAAGAAATGGTTTATTGTGCTAAAAATGGCGTTATTTTGATGTACAAAGGGGTGAGGGTTCAATTAGTAACTAGTTTAAAATATTTTTGAATAAGATTAAGATTGATTTAGTTACAAAATGATCTTAAAAATGAAAATTTTAAAAATTATAAAAATTGATTGTTATGTCCATAATTTTGAAATACGGTAGTTCATACACTTCTTGCTCCAAAATTGTTCTTTTTAACAAGTTTTCATATTAAGATCTAAAATAAGTCTAAAAAACAAACTATCTTAAACCATTAAATTATACTCAAAAATAGAAAAGTAGACCGTTGCTTTTGATGTGTAAAAATACTGCACCATTACCAAACTATCTATTGTCTTTCACACATC
Source organism: Kalanchoe fedtschenkoi (assembly GCA_002312845.1). Lineage (NCBI taxonomy): Eukaryota > Viridiplantae > Streptophyta > Magnoliopsida > Saxifragales > Crassulaceae > Kalanchoe > Kalanchoe fedtschenkoi. Next base: position 1,161,744 of record NQLW01000045.1, on the reverse strand, counting down.
TTAAGTCCGGATAATTTAAATTCACTAACGTACAAATAACTCTACCAAATGCTTAGACAAGTAAAAGTAAATGCAATGTAGTTCACTTAAAGTACAGATATTGTAAATTTCAGACAAGTTTTATCAGAGACACATAAGTTCCTCCTTTCTATTTAGAGACATACAAGTTTCATCATACAATAAAGTATGTGCCCTAAACTGAAATAAAATTCAGACATAACTTGGAAAACATTAAAAGTTCATATAAACAAAAAAACCCATTGATGTTTCTCTTTGGTCATTGAAAACACCAAATCTCAAAGAAATTAAAGTTTATATAAATAAAGTTCAAAAATATAAACCGTTCTGACATGTAAATGATCATATAATATATAATCAGGTAACCAAACTTCAAAACACTTCAGTTCAACTATGACAACATAATATTTTAAATGTTTATTACTGATAATATTTTATATTATAATCTATAAAAATCAAAAAGTATATCATGTTCTAAAAACTCAAAATATATAAAGTTCACATGGACCAACGCTTCATAAAACGACATTACATACCCTATTTGATTTATTTGAAGTAATTATATCTACCAAACTACTTATCGTCTTTGAAATATCTAAATTTCATATATTTAAATTCGTGAAAGTATAGACAACTCTATTGAATGATCAGACAAGTAATAGTATATACATTGTAGTTCACTTAAAGTGCATAGATTGTAAAGTGCAAACAATTTTGCAAAGCCGCCAAACTACAATTTTTTTACAGTCCATAAATTTCAGCTGATTGTAATGTTCATTTAAGCTTTGAAAATTTTGCAAACTTTTGACAGAAGTAAAATTTTATACAATATATTAAAAGTTCAAAACTCAAACTAAAGTTTAGACAAATTCGAAAGCCTTTAACAGTTTATAGAAACACATGTCGAGAGATTAAAATTTTATACTAAACGTTCGTCTTTAAAAACACTATAACTCAGAGGAGTTAAAAGTCAAACAAATAAAGTTCAAAAATATAAATTGATTTGACATGTAAAAGTTCATACATTATATTTCATGTAACCACTTCAAAATACTTTAGTTCAACTATGGAAAAATAATTTTTTAAATGTTTATTACAGACAATATTTTAAATTATAAATTATAAAAATAAAAAAGTACATCATGTTTCAAAAACTCAAACTACATAAAGTTTCCATGGACCAATACCTCATATAGCGACATCACATGCCCCACCAATAGACAATTCAATTTATTTGAAGTAATATTATCTAGTAAATCACATATCTTCTTTGAAACATCTAAAGTTTACATAATTTAAATTTACTAAAGTATAGACAACTCTACCAAATGATCGGATAAGTAAAACCAAATGATAGGATAAGTAAAAGTTCTTACAATATAGTTCACTTAAAATTTAGAGATTCTAACATTCAGGCAATGTTGCATACCCCATCAAACTCTACTACTATTTTTACAATCTATAAAATTTCAGAGATATTAAAAGTTTACTTTAGATCGGACAATTTTGTGAACTTTTGGGAGAAGTAAAGCAGCATATTCATCTTATTCAAGGTTAATTACAATCACTAAATAAAAAAGGTCATTGAAATTTATCTTATTTGAAGTAATCTTATATATTTAATTGATTACATTACATTAGACATATATTCATCTTATTCAATTATCATCTTGAAAACTCTAAAACTTAGATAACTTGAAGTTCATTAAATTATATAAAACTATACCAAAAGTTAATAAAATATATTATGTGCCCAAAACTAAAGATCGGAGATTTTAAAGTTCACTTACAAATAGACATCTCTGCTATATGTAGGGATGAGTAAAAGTTTGAACAATAGATAATGTGCCGAAAACTCAAACTAAAGTTCACACATATTCGGACAACAAGAGTTCATAGAACGACAAAAATCTAAATATTCTTACAACTTCGGGAGCACCAAAACAAAGATAAATTAAATTTCGGTGAAATAAACTTAAGAAATCTAAACAGATTTGATAAGTAAAATTTCATACAATATATCTTCAAGTAATTAATCATAAAAAAAGTTAATGTCAATTCTGGAAAGCAACATTTTCAATATTAATAATGGAAATTAAATTACAGAAAACTCTTCCAAGTGTTTTTACAATATATCATGTTCCCAAAACTCAAACTTAAATTTCAAACAAAATCCCGACAACATTTAAAGTTTATAGAAATACATCTTGTTTGCATTAGAATCTAAACTATTATCTTGTCTTTGAAAATACTCAAAGCTTGGATGAATTAAAATTTAGAAAAATAAAAATACTTTATGTGAATTTTAAGATTGAAAATTTAGACAAAAAGTATTCTAAACCATAAAAATAAAAAATGTACATAATATGCTGAAATCTCAAAACAACTAAAGTTGACATTGATACATTCATATTATAAATGCCAACAATACTTGATTCAACTTATTTCAAATAATTTTATCTTGTAAACTACTATTTGTCTTTGAAATATCTAAAGTTCACATAATTAGATTTTACTAAACTACAGACAACTCTACCAGACGATCTAAATAAGTGAAAGTTCATATAATACATCAATTGCCCAACACTCAAATTAAAGTTCAGACAAAATTTGACCAGTGTCGCGTTTCAAACTACACAAAGCACTAGAAGTCGGTACTACATAAAATCTATATCGCCAAAAAATGTAGACCGTCCTAAATAAAGTACACTAAAGTTAAGACAGTGCCACATGAAAATACAATTACCTATTTCCTCACGTTGCTCCAGCGAAAGTTAGATCTCATTCTGAGAATGATCTTTAAAATAGCAAAGAAATTCAAACACCTTTAATACCTTTGGAAATTGGGTTGTCCGAAACCCGACACAATTAAACACAAGTGACTTATTGCAAATAGCCTAAATTCTGTTCAGATAATTTAAAGTTCAGATAATTGAAATTTTAGATTATATAGCATGTGAAAGTTTAGATAGTGTATCTAAATATTATATCATATGAAATTTCATACTAATGCATAATAACTCTACCAAATATTCTGACAAACGAAAAATCATATAATATATCATGTGCCCAAAAATCAAAAATAAAGTTCAGACTATATCCTGCCAATCTTGCATTTCATACTACATAAAGGACTACATGTTAGTACTACATAAAGTCTAAATCTCTAAAAAAGTTTAGTCCGCCTTAAATGAAGTTGCTAAACTCTAAAGTTCAGACATTTGTGAATTTAAAGCTCACGTTACCTATTTTCGCTTATTGCTCCTGTAAAAATTAGATGTCGATTGAGAATCATCTGCAACATAGCATAATCAAACAAAAAAAATGACGTAATGCAAGTACCCTAAAATCCCAAATAAAACCCAACAACAATCTGTCAAGCGGCAAAGTTTTTTCATGAACCCGTAAAATCTAGAAAACATAAAAGATTATTATATTAAGGTTTGCCAGACTCAAAGAAGAATAAATTTTATGAACTCATAACCTCAAAAATATTATAAAGCAACACAAGAAGTATATAAGAAAGAAAACCATCTTGGAAAATCTCCCTTATTATCACCATTGCCGAAAGCTTGAATGAGAGTGAAAGTACAGTCGATGGAGAAGATAGTACAAATAAGGGAGAAGAAAAATAAAAACATGACTCTTGTTTCTGTAAAGGGGCACTTTTTTTATTGATTTGATTCTACATTTCTGTCTTCTGGTCCACAATGTCAAATACGTCGGTTACCAGTTTTCCCTTGCAAGTGTTCACGATTTCTTCTGGTCCGCCACGTGTCCTGATACACGTGCATTTTTTGCATTTTAATCTTGGGTCGTTGAAGACATAAGATGGAAGGAGACGATTAGGGTGGTCACCTCGCAATGATAGGAGGGGGCGCACGTCTGAAACGGCCCATATATTATATCATAGTGTATACTCTCGACTGCACTACATATTAAGTCTTCACAAAGTTCCACATTTAAATCATATGATAAAATATATATGAATTCAACCACCAAATGACTATTTGTTTATTGTTATCATATCTCCATATTAATAAAAAGAAGATGTTTAACTTGTTCCATGCAATTAAAGCTTATCCTTCAAATTTGATTAGGCTTTCGATGTGAGTGTTTTGTTTCTTTGATGATATAGGTTATCTTTAGTTTGCACACAACTTTCTGCAGACATTACTCTTGCATCCAAAAGAAAAAACTTGCTAAGCTGATTTTTTCTGTCATTGACTGCAAACAAAAAGTTGTTATGCCATATTGGATGATCTAAATAAACATCTGCAGAGGTGAAAGATTGATTTTACTGATGAAAATGTTGAGAGGCATTGATTTTTCATTGGTCCGACCTTTTTACATACTAAAATTTTGTTTGATTTTCTGACTTTTGTGATCTATAGTTTCATTTTTGTCCTTCACATAAATATGAACTTTAATTTTTTAAAGCTATGCAAAATGCAGCAGTCAAGGTTACTTCCTGGACAGTGTCAATGTCAAAGACCTTAGTTTTCTAAGCTCTATAAGCCATATATATATACTACCATACCACACCATTGTGTGATGCATGAAGACAGATCCGACTTTGGGGGTGAGCCAGGTGGGAGACCGCCCAAGGCCCATCTCGTATGTGGGGGTACATGGTCACATATCATAGGTGACAAGAAAGATAATAATCATAGCCCAAAATTATTACCACCGCACAATCAGAGAGGAATAGGTTCAGGTAAGATGAATAGGAACAGATAAGTCTTTCCGCACCAAAGAGATATATAAATGTGTTTCTACTTCTCATGCCATTGATGTAAACTGACATCATCTGACCTGGAACAAGATATCCTTGACTAAATCTAGTTATGTAGCATGGATGATATGTCGTGGCAAATTAAATTCAAAAGAAAGGCTGCAAAAGTTTGGACTGCAAGTGGAAGGTACATGTGTACTGTGCAAACTGAGCCCTGAGACAATTAAACATTTGTTTTTTTTAACGTAATATGTCCCAGAATATATTATGGTTCATAAATGATAAAATGAGAGTCCAGAGAATATCTAACCCTCTCCAAATTGTTCTGACATGTGTTAAGTATTTTAGCAGGTTTCTCAATGATCAAAATAGCAAACAAGGCTATAATAGTTATGGCCATGTACAAAATTCAAGAAAGAAATAGGAGGATCTTCAAGAATTAGGAAAAAGACAGAGAGAAGTTGAAATAGGAAAATATTATGAGATGGGTCTCTTGCTAAGCAGAATCCAAAAAATGAGGGATACAAGACAGAACAGAATCTAGAGAAATAGCATGGGGACTGAGCCATTTTTTCTAAGGAAGTGATACCAGCAAAGGGGAAATGGTTGCTCTGCCTTTGTTCTGTGATCCCTAATCCCATCAGAGCATTTATATCCTTTGTCCTAAGGTTTTAGATCAAGTTCAGTAGCTAAAATATATGTTTTGTTGGCTGAGATAGCTGCCTCTGACAGTTTTGTTTGGACCATAAGTTCCTAAGTGTAAAAAGGACTAGTAGTAGCGTTGTACAGCCTTTTATTGGAATGTAAATTTAATTTTCCAAAAAAAAATATATAATGGACTAGGACATTTGGAGGCTGGACTCAATCATGCACAATTTATCTTCCAAACAGTAAATAATCATGCCATCTGATAAATAACCTTATCAAGCATTATCTAGACAAAAAATCTATGCAAGATCCCAAATCTAAATCCATAGATACACTTGGCCGTTGGCAGCAAACACTAAACATTGTTTTAATGGTATATACTCAACATAGGAACAATTAACTAATTAATCTGTCCATCTATGCACCAAATATTGGCTTGAAAGTTGCAGCTGTGGCAGATCACAATAAAAATATTTATAACGGCAGCAGTAATGTATAACACAATTGGGTTAAGGATGAGCATAGTGATGAAGGAACAAATGATTGGAGTTTCTGAAATTTAACTAGGATGGATGCTGATGGATTAACATGTGAGACAAATAACTGCAGATATGTATTGCTACGGCGCCTACAATTTCAGATTACTACTCTGCTTAACCAGATCTGCATAAAGGCTTCCATAGAAACATCAGATGCTCACCACTAACAGTCTACCACAAGACAACTATGAAACTGAAAGACCATTTTCTTTTTCTTTTCACTACTATCCCACTTAAGCCTACTAACTTTAACCAGTTGCCTATTTCGAAAACTGGGAACCATACCTGATCTTTCAAAAGAAACATATTGCGTAAACAAAGGTGCAAGATTAGATAATTTAAGAACAATACATGCAACATACTGAATAAATTAGATAAGTATGAATAAAAGCCAAACTGACTCCTGGAATCCAACAAACCCAGAAGCAACAGCACAAACGTTGTTGATAATACATGTTTTACACAGTCAAAGAAATCAAGACAAAAAGTATATTGCAGATCCGAAACCAAATCCAGCAACAACACTTACTATCCCGCATCACTTCTTATTAGTTTGACCTCCAGCGTCTCCTCCAGCTGCTTTTTTGGCAGCCTTCTCCTGAAGAGCCTTGGCATCCCTGTATATAAATATACAGTATTAGCCCAAACCCACAACCTACAGAAATCAAATTCAGCAAGTCCTGCAGGAAAGGTGTTCAATGAATATCCAACCTCTCACGGCGTTGCTCAGGTGTCAAGCCATCATCTTTCTTATTCTTTCCGCCGTTACGAGCCGCAGCCCTCTCGCGATCTTTCTCTCTCTGGTTTCCACGTTAGATCAAAGTCAAGGCAACATATAATGACTTCTAAAAAAATATAAACACAACCAATGGCGAGCTTCATCCTGCTCAGATCGCAATAATCGCAATCGAAAGACGAACATAAATTTCTGGCGGTCGGATTGCAAAATTAGGGTTTGCTTGTACGTGAACAGATCCAAACGTGGATGATGGAAAATTAAAATCGAAGCACGTGAATAATGAATTGACAACATAACTGAAGGATATGAGTCATTTTGAGGACTTCGCCGGAGCTTGAAGCAGATCGGAGAGAGAGAGAAAGAGAGAAACACAATCGGGGAAGAAAGCACTCAACTGGGTTCAGCGTATTTTTTACGAGGCTTTTCTAAAATAAAAAAGAACCCATGGTTATTTATTTTAGGATATATATATATAATTTAGTCCGAGATGTTCTCATTTATGTTATTGGTGAATAAATTCAAAACCAGTGAGGACATGATATTTTTTTCCAATTTACCCATTTTCCGTATTTTTAAGAAAATTACAAAAAGAGCATATATTACCGCATTTTTCAATAGTATAAATAGAACTATCTGATTTTGTTATTCCAAAGAAAATTTTAAATTTCATCTATTCTGTAATTAATTAATATGCAATTTAACCCAAAATTTTTAAATAATTCCACGACGGTCAATCGGTCTCCTTTATCCGACAAATCAATGAGTTTTGAGAAATAAGGATTTGGAGAGATTAAGGTTGGATATTTAACTATCCGGAAACGAGAAGAATCCACTGAAAAATCACAACCTAACTTCACAATTGACTCCAAAAATAAAAGGTGATCCATTTTGGATTTCCAAAATGTATGGCCAAGACAATGGATCTGCTGTGGTGCGGATATGGTAGATATGGGATGAGAATGGGTCAGTAAAAAAGGTTAAAGTACAACATATTTAACATAATTTGGTATTCTATTTTTATCAGATTCCAATATGAAAAATATTTTTTTATCCTGGTTAAGCGAAAGGGAAAGGAAACTAACCCAGCTAGCATGAGGGATAATCATATTCTGTCCGTTTTTGCGTATTTTTACTCTTGGTTCAGCGCATCATTTGTTGCATTTTTTAACCTTTGTTTTTCAACTTTTCTCTTGACTGTTTTATTCAATTTGTACATTGATATCTTGCTCCTTTCGAACTAGGCTACCCCTATATTTAATATAGGAAACTCTTATATTTGGTGTGGATGGGATAGCTGTATTTGGACTCCTCAGTCATATGGCAGTGTCATTCTTTGTCGATGCTTATAAATGTTAAGGTAGGTGGTACCTTTGGTTGGTTCATACACTTTCTAGTACTGGACATTTTCCCTCGTCAAATTTCATATGGTGTTTTTACTGCACAATGAGTTGGATCACATGTTCTCTATTTGTAGATGGGACATCGTGATCTCTCTTCAACACCTAAATTTTTTTGTTGGTATTTGGTCGGGGCTTCTTCTTGCAGTTCTTCTTATATGCTCAAAAGTTTGGCAACCCAGACATCTTTGAGAAGGAGTACCATCTATATACTATATGTTGGGCATGATTTGTCCCTCAGCCTCCTTAGTGTGAGTAATAGAATAGTCTTTGGGAAAACTTCAATACTTACAAGAAATAATCCATCCTGCACTTGGATGGTATGATGGATGGATCTACCCAAGACATTTCCTATGTAGCTTAATGGCTCGATATCCCAAAACGTGCGACTGAGGCTAGAGAGTTTCAGGCAAACTTTGATCTCTTCCTCAAACATTGATTCTTCAAGTTGTCTGATAATTTCAACCGTTGTCAATTTATGAATTTATGACCTACAAAGAAAAGAAATAAGTTAGAAAGGAAGACGAGATAATCAATGTGACAACACCATGTAGATTACTAACTTATGAATATTATTGATTATTATTTCAAAGAATTAGTTCATGTGATGAACCATACTCAAGAAATATTTGGCCTCGTGCACATATGATGATAAGGCATTATAGCTCCTATCTTAATATCATCCCACCCTTTTACCAATGATAGTAATTCTATACGTCAACAGGGGAGACGAAGCGAAGTGGATGAACATACACATTACAAAAAATAATATGGAGTGAATTCTAGAAAATCTAGCTCACAGATACCTAGAGTGTACTTGCCTATCAACATATAAAGCATTGAAATTACTTGCTACCATTATTAATTATTTGGACCAAGACCTTCTGACTAAACTAGCGGTAGAAGTAACTCAACGACGCAATTAGTCATAAATAAAAATTCAGCAAATACACATGTAAAACATGAATTTAATTGTAAACCAATCTCACAACTTTAATTTATAAGTTAACTAAACCGAGCCATATGGCCATGGAAGAACATAAAAATAAGCCAGTAGGAACAATACTTTCAAACCTAAACCATGTCTTCACTGCTGTAGATTTCGATGCTGATCACCACTGATTTTAGGAGAGTATCTCTAGTGAGAAATCCGAAATTGAGAGAGAAGAAATTATGAAGAGGGTTGATGTGTTAAATGGGCATTTGAGACACTCTTTATATAGTGTGATTCTAAGTCATATTATATATACCAAGATCTCTCTCTTAGAAAACTCTTCTATATATTTCCATGACAATGTGGTCAAAATATCTAAGAATATCTTGAAGTAATTGGACATTTATTGATAAGAGATTGAGAAACCAAAGTTTAGACGAACTATAAAAGTCTAATTACACTTCGACTTTGATGGCTCTAATAGCAAAATTTCTACAAGAATCTGACTTTGAATCACATAAGGAAATTTTATATCTCTGTTTCTTCTTTCCAACACAAGTTCAATTATTAAACTTTGATGTCTTACGTGAAAGTTATGACCCTTAAAAATTGTTAACTCTAGTTAAGTTAACTTTTGGAAGATTAGCGTGTCACACACAATTTATGGAAACATCGCACACTAGGCTCTGTGCGTGACCTCTTGCTTTTGTGAGTTTCTTGCTTCGTTCTCATTGGTGAAACACTTACGCTGTCCGCCTTGTCATCACGCATGGTTGACACCTCATGGCGCGGCCCATGCACATACAACTTTATGCCTTAACTTTATTCGTATCGATCCACTTTTGTGTGTTTATTCACCTTTTAAACCCCTATTTTTAACTTACATTTGCATTAATAGCTAAAAAAGGTTGTACATATGAAAAATCACTTATGTCATTAGTTTAAACCCTTTAATAGTTAAGAATAAAGTTTGTTAAATATAAATAAATTGAAAATTTTAGATTTTTTAATTTACTGTTACATTTTTAGCCCACTTAGTTGCCATCCTTCCATCACCTAATTACGTCGATCCATGCTTGCGTTAATGAGATTCAGTTGGAATGTCACGCAAAACAGTCACTAGTAACTGATTCAGGTGTTAAACTGTGCATGACAGGAAATATTTGTAACTCAATAAGTTAGCACGTGAGGAAAGATGTTTTCTCTCTTTAAAACAAAGCTTCTTAAATATGAATATTAAATTTTTTAATAGAGTCAGTTTTTAAACCGTGGTTTAAAGTTACAACTCTTTAGAAAAAATTACAGTGTCAATCTGCGTTTATCTCTTTAAATACCCTAGTATTAAATTAGTTATTTGTTATGCATTTTGTATCAATTAAAGTAGATAACACTATTGTGTAACTAAACTTATTTAGACAAAATGTAGTTCTAAACTACAAAATGTACTTATATTGAAAAACAAACCAATAAACAAAATAATGCAAAAAATAGAAAAAGAGAAAATTAGAGAAAAAATCACAAGAAATGTGATGCGAGTCAGGCTGTGCTTTCTATAGATTGTTGTGAAACAAACAAAATCTCAGTTGCGGGTTGAAGATGACAGGATTTCAATCATCCAATGCAACAAATATCCTATGAATCAGAGGTGTTATTGGGGCCTAATTAGCCATAGCAATGACAACAAACTGAGTTATGGTATACACACAGGATCAGTCAATAATCTTTTTCCTTACATAAACTCTTCCACCTCTTCCTAGCCTTTCTTTTCTTCTTGCACTAGTCATCTATTGGGTTACCAAGCGTCGACATTGATACATCACACTTACTTAATTTATTTTATACTAAGTCACTTGATTTTTGACTATTTGAGGGTTTAAATTAATGATTTTTGTGAGTTAGGCTTTTATAGAGTTTATTACAGAAATCAGCTAAAATGAGAGTTTTAATGGTGAAAAAAAATCAAAAGTGATCAAAATGAACAAAACATAATTTTCTGGTGCATAATCTACGAGCTCACGTGTCAGCCGCGCGCGATGACATAATAAAAATTGGATGCATGTCACCAATAAAAAGGAAAATAAGAAATTCACTCAGCAAGCCGCGACGTGCAGGCCCGAGTGCGTTATGTTTTGAAATCTTTTGAGTGACGCACTGTGAGTTTCTCATTTTGTGAATGCTCCAACTTAGCAAATTTTGAGGACCGTAATTTCCATATAAGAACTTTGATTTGTTTATTTAAATTGATCTAGAAAGAGAAACTAAAGATCTACAAATTCATTTGATAATTCCAAACAGATACATACTAGATTTCTACCAGCAGAGCTAACATAGGCCGAGTGCAACAAGAATTCTTGATTTGATTCAGATTTTGTTTCTCGATTTCTATTGGATAGAAGTTTGATTTCTATAAAAATTCTTAGTGAGATCAACTGAGGTAGTTGTAGAAACAAATCCAAGATCTCCCTAACAGAGAAATCTTTGTTTTATAAGTGTTAAGACTTGGAATTACACTATATAAGGGAAGCCTCTCTTGCTCTTTTCAGACGTCATCTTCTCTCTCTTCTTAAGTTTGAATTTCTCTGAAATTTTCTGTCTCACTATTAGTAAGGCAGCAAGGGTGAAGGCTTTTGTAGCTACGAAACAAGTTGGATTTATAAGGGTAGTACCTTCTTATCTATTATTGTGTTCTTCTATGGCCATCCATGGCTAAATTCCCTTGTACAATTTGGGTTAGTTAATTTGTGAACTCGATATTGTGATATTATTTTAATGAAGCTCATGTATTGCATGTTTTTGTTGGGTTTACTTTCAATGAATATTTGATTTACATTATAGCCTGAAAACATATGTTTTGTTTCATTCATTCAACTATTGATTTAATTGTAAAGCTTCGGCCATTACCAATTAGGATAGTATAAATAAACAAATGGCATACATGTTGATGTGATATATACACTCTAGATAGGATAGAAATGGATTATCTTGACTAAACTCCCTACCATCGATCTGAATGGGTATTTTCATCCTCTTTGTTTCATCTTACATGTTAGCATATAAAATTTCTACCATTGGCTAATAATAAAGGAAAATACAAATATTTCAAGGCTCAATTTCTTGGTGATTGGAGTCATCTTCGAACTATTTTACTATTTTTATGTGTATTTTATTTTAATTTTGGAAAAATTTTCAAAGGTGAAAATAAGAGAAGTCGGCAGTTACTCAGTTGAGTAAAAACTATACTCGATCGAGTAGACCTCCATCGCCTGGCTTGAGGAATCCCTGAAGCCCACACTACCAATTGAAAGTCAGAAGAATTTCTAATTTGGTCCGATTAAGGTCCATTAAATGTACCTCACTCGGCCGAGTGATAAAAATGCTGGGGAATTCAATCGACTGGTTAAATATTTAATGCACTGCACTCGGTCAAGTAAATAATCTACTCTTGGTTTTAGTCAATGCAATAGAGCATTTCATGCATCTTACTCAATGAAGTACAGGTCACTCAGCCCCGCAGAGTAACTACATTTCATCTTATTTGATCAAGTACAGGTCACTAGGTCGAGTAAGAGCTTCCTATATGATTTCAGTTGGCCGAGTAAGTATTTACGAGAAGCATTGAAAGAAAGATACTTAGAGGAAATGGTCCTCTCTTCAATGGCCATTGATGTCCTTCCTTTCTCACCCAAACCTTATAGTATAAAGGAGCTCTCCACTACCTTAGAAAAGCGTCATATCAAGTAAGAAGCAAGGCCACACCATTTTTCTCTACACTCTTAGTTTAGTTTTTATATTTTCATTTTATATTTTGTAGTAGTTAGTTTTTTTACTCACCATGGCGTTCCTTATAGTCATTTGTGAATAGCTTACTAAGATCCTAGGGTCTTTTTGATCCTATCCTAAGTTTATCCAAATGCTTGTTTTAATATTCAAGTTTTATTCATCATATTTATTTTATTATGCATCATTACAATGTTCGTAATATTCTAATTGTTTGCTAATATGAGTAACAAATGGGAACTCCCCTGACAAGTTAGCATTCATGAGTATGAGAACCACATAATGATGTTTGTAAGAACGGGAGATGCATCATTAGCTCTCCATTGTAGGATTTTGTTTTCGTCCAACTACATGTTGCATTTGAATCCCTTATCTCATATATATATATATATATATATATATAGGGAGTGGATCAAATGAAAACCGATTTGGATCTGTAAACTGTGAACTATTTAAATCCTTTGATCTTTAACAATCCAACGATCAAATTTAAATGTGTTTTTATTATTTACAATCTTATTTATATATTATTTCCTTAATTGTAGCGTCCAACATTATCTTATTTATTGACATGATTTCTCGGTCAACAACATTTAATTTTATATAATCACAACATTTAATTTCCTTAATTGGTTGAATGTTATGACGGTCTGTGCGATGCTTCAACTTGCGCCGCTCGAAGAGGAGAAGGAAGCTGGTGGGGATTTCGCGTTGGTGCACATCTGGGTTTCTAGGTCGTTGGTGC
>NQLW01000045.1:1093420-1137249 GCA_002312845.1 Kalanchoe fedtschenkoi | reverse complement strand
ATGACATATCACCAGTAGCTGAAAAATCTCTGTACACCTGAAGCACAAATTTGGGGTTCAGGTCCTTCCATTTACTGGTGTCGTGAATGTTGTAGGCATTCATTTCGTGCCACGGGTCGTGCATTCCAAGATCATGAGGAATAGCTCCTCGGACTTTACGAATGCCCCAGTTACCCTCTGCTAGAAACTTCACCCTTCGACCATCTTCACATAAGACAGCTTTCGCAAAATCGCGTTGAATATTAAGTTCAATCTTTGGAAACAACTCAAGAAGGGCAAAAGATGCATAGAAGTGCACATCATATGTACACCACATTAGGTATTCTACTCCTTCCAAGTAAAGAAATCGGCCAACATCGTCGACGTCAAATGACGGATCCACACCTCGAAATTCACTACCTTTATCCTCAAGAGAAACTCCAAATAAATCTCTATCAGATTCACTAGAATCGTGTGCTTCACCGGCTTCGTCGGAGTTACTGCTACCACATCCATCAAATGTTATGTTCTGCTCAACAACTGTGGATTTACTATCATTCACGTGAGCAGAAGTAACTTTAATATTCACAGCTTTTGCTGAAGAAACATGGCTATATTTTACAGCATTAGACGGCACGGAGGAATCTGTAAGATAAATATGCCAACTCAATTTTCAACAGTTAAGAAAAATTTTAACCCAAATTATGATTATTAAAGCAAAAGAAAAACACGTATAACATGAAAGTGTGTTATTCCTGTAGTAAATTCATATTAATCCACAATTTTCAGTTCATCTCTTTCTTAAGAGATCTATGCAGTTTGGTTCAGCTCAGTTTAATCTGGAAGGCATACACCTGAAGTCGTCAACCTTATATTTGTCTATATTCCAAGGCACTAAGTCTAAAATGAGAACTCCAAGTGCAAATGTGATAACGATTTGTAATGATAATCTATAAGAGAAAAAAACAACAAATACCTATCCAGACCGTTCCACCGGCAACCAAAAAGTAAAGCTCGTTGAACAGTGTGAATTTGTACCTATAAATTTCATAGTAGTTTTGTCAACCTATTTGGGGATAATGATACATGTAGCGCAATACTGTAAATGTTGCTAAGCTATGAAGAAGACTATATGGGCAGATAAACATATAACCAATTACCACTCTGGTAGTCTAGCGTCGTGTAGGATAGGGTTTTGCCATTTTTCAATGTCTTCCTCCCAGCGTAGATAATCTAGAGAAGAAAATAGAACCAAAATTAGATTGTGTTTGATGATGAAGGAAAAAAGAAAAGACGAAAGAGATGAGGCATGAAATAAATTGCAGAAGGAAAAGGCATCACATAACAGTTATTCAGAATACAAAAGGCACATACTTGTCAAAGCATCATGCACTAAACTTTGGGCGGCACCTTCCGAAGTTCCATAAAATTTTGTGTAACGCCTGCAGCAAACCATGGAAATCATAAATGTACTCACAAATTCATCTACTGAAACATGTTAAACCTTGAACTTAAACGGATAAGAGCTAATCTTATGATCCTAGCACTCACAAATCCGCTATGCCTAAACAAGAACGATGAACAAGAAACTCACTAGATTGTCAGACATTCAAAAAAAATTCCTTTTTTGACGGAGGATGTACATTATTGAAAATGGCCAAAATATCCCACATAATTCAACTACCTGTGAGAAAACATTCTTTTTTTAATATGTAATGCACATATAATCTATGACTTCGTAGGACAACGTGAATTCACTAGTCACTATTTTAGAACCAAAATCAGACACCCTATGGAAGAAAAAAATAAGCCAGCAGATAAGCTGTAGATAAGAGAATACCTGTTATATGAGCTACCCTTTGAAAACTTCACTTTAGGAGATGACCACGCTACAGAAAATGAGACAGTACATTTTCCATGAGGTTCCACCCATGTAGAAGCAGAAACTGCAGCACATAAAGTCTCCCCACAAGATGAAGGCATGCTTGGACTGGAGTTGAAATTGCCCCTATCAAAGTGTCCATTCTGTAGGTGGAAGCCAAAAATCACTATTTTCTATCTGGTAATAGTAAGCACAACAAAAACCACAAACCGCCGAATACTTTGATAGGGAATTTGAAATTTAGATAACTCTCAAGGCACATAAAACTCTCAATCTCAATGGTTAATTGCAAATTGCAGAGGATAAGTAACTTTGCATGAAGTTTGCACTAATTTTTGTTGAGTAGGTGGCCGACATAAAGTTACTTGGTGATAGACATAATCCGAACATATCTCATTAGCAAAATTTAACTCCTTTAATTTTCAAGAGGAGACAATCTTTACTAACAAAGTTGACTTCTGATACAACTTTTTAGAGTCAGACTTCCTTTAAACTCTGATTAATGAAGTAACAATTCAAATAACGGGTGAACACTCGTGATAAGTCATACTATCCAAACAAAAAGCAATCTAAAAACTTTTAACTGTTTTCTTGAGGCAATGTACGAAGGGATAGTCCATGCAGCTCTGCGTATTCCAAGAACCTAAAACTAGACATGTCTTCCACGGTTTTAGTTTCATATACCAGTACATTAACCATCAATTGCATAACAAAGTTACACTGTCCACCAGAAAAGTGACATGCCAACCTTTACATAACTATACAGTATTTAATGAGAATTGAGTGGTCATTGAAAACCTAGGTTGCATGGGTTCAGTTACGGAGACTGATACGTCGTAGAAACATCATATTCTTTCTAAAAAAACATATATACAATTTTTTATACAAAAATTCTAATAGTTTCAAATAACATATGAATACAAATAAAAATATTATCAATTCAAATTTATCATGATAAAATTTTGAAATATTCAATTTCGGACTATTAATATCCCTATATATGAAATATTATTTTACAAAATCTTAAATTATAACTACAAGAATCATTTCACAAAACTATCATAATAAATTAATAATATATAATCATAAAATCTTTTTTTGTTTAACTATCCAATTTACATGTTTCATTAACAATATATAAGAGAAAATAAAATTAAAAATTCTTATACAATAAAAAATGCCAATAAACGATATGTATGATAAAAATATAACTAAATATTTTTAATAAACCCCCACGAGCCTTCTTCCCGAAGACAACAACCCCAATTGCCTAAATATGCAAATCTTTATTCATCTTCTCAAATTAGTATTTGTTTCTCCATCGATTCTCCTCTCCGATTAATCATCTCCTAGTCTCCAATTGTTCTTTGTCTCTCTAAATGTTATTGGATTAGGGTTATTAATTGAATCTGATACAAACTCAGATGGCTAGGAAAAGTCATAATGTTTCTAGGGGTTTCCGGCGATTCCGTACAGAAAACGTTTCTGGTACGGCGGTAGGCACTAGTGGGCCCTTTCTGTGCAACCTAGTTGACAACCATTTAACAATCCTTATATTCCATCAAAACCCGTGCTACCCACTATAGGCTATAGAACAATTTTGTATTTAAAGTTTTTGGCATAACAGAGGTACCAGTGACATCGTATCCCACATTTCCTTTGCGGTCATGCAACTTCCTTCAGAGAGCCCAAAACAGGGCAAAACAGTGACATTCACATTCTGAGTTTCACGTGCAGCAACAGCAAACGTAACAGGGGGGTGGCCCTTCGCAGTTCTGCAAATATTGAGCCAATCATAAGCAGCCATTCAGATAGGGGTGTCATTTGGGTTGGCTTTTAGAAAATTTCATATATATTTTTTGTAGTTATTTGATCCATCCTAATAAAATCCAAAATCCAAATAACCCAACCCAATCCATCCGATTCAAGTTTATAAATCTGGGTTCAATTTGAGTCAACCCATTTACCTCTAATACTAAAAAAACAATTTATATATCAAGCCACCAAATAAGCTGAATTAGTGTTAGGTCATTTTGGGCCAACTCAAGCGCATTTTACTTGGAGTCAAAGATCAACCCAACCAAAAATTTAAACCCCGAAAAAAAAATTCAAATATACTAAACAAACCTAAATCTAACATGAGGAGATAAAATTGTTCAGCATAATTAAATTTTTCAGGAGAGCATAACATAATGACAGCGAATGTTGCAAGGCGAATTCTATCATAGGTGACAGCGGTGGCTTCATTGACATGTTGGATGTGCAAATCATCCACGATACGATAAAATTTTGCATAAAACTGGCCTTTTGATTTTGGATAGCTATAGTACATTTTGTTTATCCAATTAATCATCCATATTTAGGTCAAATAATATGACGGAGAAGATTAACATGAGAAGTCCCCATAATTCATGGAGCATTCATATCCGAATAGATATAAAGGGATAGATTAAATATGTCACCAATATTTTCTTAAACTTAATCACTCACTTGTGATGTAAAAGCACTCCGGAGACACCATCGTCGCCTCTAAAAATTAGAAGATAAGATGAGAATTCAGTAAATGATGGACTGCAAGTAACAAGGCAAACAAACAAGAGGTATAAGGTTAAAACTTACATGAACGGTTCATTCACATGATCACCAGACAAGTGTGAATTCCCACCGATTGAATTCTGTGCACAAGAAACACTTTAGACATATACAAGCCTAACATTGGATCCGACACGAGATTTCAGAATCATTTGCCCGGCTTACCGCCCATGTGAATAAAAGACTAACTTTTGCTCTTTCCTTCCCAGTATTAACTAACTGCAATAAAATCAAAATGGCCAGTGAAAAAGTTACTAACTCTGCACTGTACTCCTAAACTGGATAAAAAATAAATGTGTACCGTGTACACGAAAACAGAAACAGGGAGGCTGCTATCCCGATAATTATGTGGAATAAATGGTGATATTTGACGACATGAAATCTTCAAATCCGGGTCAGGTTCACCTGCAAATATAATGCCACTTAAAAAGCGGAAGACAAATGTTACTCATGAGCCATAAAAAGAGGGTAATTGACCATAATACCATCATAAATTGTCCAAGCCCTGGGAAACAAAGCATGGTATGTAGAATGCTGGCCACTTAAATTCCATCCCCAAGCAGAGATTCCTTGATCACCTTTTTTCCTGTATCATGATGTAAGTTATAAAACTGTGCATTTATTGTACAAAGCTCACCTCATACAGGGTTTGAACAGTTGTAGAGCAACAAAATCCAAGGAAACCAAATCAAACACAGCGGCCAAACACGAAATTAACGAATCTTGAGCAAATTACGTCAAACAATAATGTCAGCTTTTTCTATAGTCCAACTTGTTCAGAATGGGAAACCTTAATAATTGAAATAGAATCAACAAAAACGTAAAAAAATTTAATCCAAATGATTACAGTGACACAAATGCCTTACCCCAGTCCTTCATGCTGACCAGGAGCTAAAACTGATGCATATTTTTTATTTAAACCCCTTGAAATAAAAATCTGCAGCACAAATAAGATGGAGAGGATGAATTACTTCACAATGCAGAGTGGTGCACACAAAACAGCTAAGCAATAATAAATCAGAATAATAATTTCCATCTTCTGAACATGTGTTGCCAGCCAACTTAAAAAATTCATGCACAACCAATTGAACTTGCAAGCTTGAATGCTAAATACAAGTTTAGTAAGAGAAGACAGCAGATGTGGCTGTAATCATTTCAGCTTGAGAACATGTTGTGGAGATGCTATTACACATTACAACCATCGAAGCATGCATGAGCAATAGGAATTGTTGGTTATGTGTTTTCAGGAGTCAAAAATCTATTATTTAAGTGCCAGCGGCAAGGTCCATACAAGTCTTTTAATTGATTACCACCAACAATGTTAAGTAAAATCTAACCAATCTGGGTCACACATTTAGTCTCATATGGACAGCAATTCATGACTTAATGCTTAAAGGGAAGAGCTTTACAGAGAACTGATTTGCCATGATAGGAGAAGCTTCGCATATACCAGGAATAATTTGCCATTGCCTAAACTCGCCTCGAAACCCCCTAGATATACTTCCGCTTCTGCAAAAAGAAAAACTTACCCTAAAGCTACAATGAGTTGTTTCAAAAAAAAAAAAAAAATCACATGTAATTTGTTACATACCCCATCCCACCGAGCGGAACACCTTGGGATGCAGATGGTTTGCAGCTTTCACGACTGAATGGATCTATTGGTGCTTTCTACAAATATATATTCAAGGTTATCTGATATTCCGGAGAGAATTAATAAGATTGACACAATATTGACTTCAGAGGATTCACTGGACTTGGTCATTTTATAATATCATTGTACTCAATGTTATCAAAAGGGCTTATTAACAAAAGGACTGGATGATTACCCTCCCATGAGAGGCTTCTTCCCTAACGTATGACCACAGACGTACACCAAGCCGTACCTAGAGCAAAATATCAGATGGAAGCCATGACATATGTGAGCAAAGGGCATACAAAAGCTTGCAGGCACTAAGTATTAAGATAATCAGATAACCACATGAAGCAGTAATGGAGAGCAGACAATATATAACTGATACTGGTAACTTCACCATTTTAATGGCTTCCGAAAAGGTAATGGAAAATTCCTTGAGAATGTTTGCATGACTGTCTAGTTTCCTCCTCCAGGCTTGCTCTGGCGGAGCAGCACTATCAAAATCAAGCTAGAAACCAATTTCAATAAGTATTTGGTTACTAAAAGCATAAAAGAAAAAGACTAAGTAGACTGAAACAACAGAATGACATCAATTTCTTTTCTTTTTACATTCAATCGAGGGTAATGCTCAGAAGCCAAACGTAACAAAGAATGTGATAAAAAATTTCATATAGATAAATCCTTGTTTATGAATGACATACATTCTTCATAAACAAGAAGTTTTGATTAAAAGTCAAAAAGACAAACAAAACATGAGCACATCCTAATCTGACAAGCTGCAAACTCCTTCCTCATTCTGGATCATCCGTGGCAGCAATAAACAAGGTGATCAATTCAAACATACAAAATGAAAAAAAAAAAGTATGAGTACCAGCTGTAAAGTGGAACGGACGATGTACTCCTCAGGCGGCCATGAATGCTTTCGGGTATGGAACAAGTGGCCGCTAACCATCTTTTAATTCTCTAAAAGCGAGAATTCAGTTTCCCTAGAGATGTGTAAATCTCAACAAAATCCAATCCGCAAAGAACCCTGTAAGGAAAATATGCAATACGACTGGGCGACGGGCCACTGTTGTCAAAAAGTAAAATGAATAAACGTGGTGTCGGATGAGTGAAAGAAACGAATCGAATCTCTTTCGAGTAACAGTGATAGCAAGAAAAGGGGAGGACGAGATTTGTGGTGGGTGGAGACCGAATCAAAGGGAGAGACTGGAAAAATTAGTTGGTTGGTTGGTTCGAGGAGCAGGAGGATGGCGATCGAATGTGAGTAGAGTTGGGTTGCACCGTGCGGCGACCGGAGAGAATGAAGGAGGCGGCATGAAGTGGAGCTACGAGTACGCCATCTGGTGGTGATTGTGGCGGTGGCAATGAAATCCAGGGGCTCCATTGACGAGTAAAGTGTTTATATTAGTTCAGTTATTTTTACTCAAATATTTGGATTGATATAATATAAAATTTAATATATATGATAAACGAGTTTTCAATGAATTATTCGTTAAAAATTCTTACTTTATGTTTAATAACTTACGAAATTTATAAAGATAGACATAAGTTACATTTGTTTCATTTACGTTTGACGGAATTTATGTTAATTATTATAGTCATCTTCACTAATTTTGAATTCTTAATTATTGTTACGATAGATTGACATGCTTGAATTTGAGTTACATTTTAACTTAAGTCGATAAGTCCTTTATCTTTTTAATAAAGTTATCAAGCTTCTTATCTAGGTTCTTATCAACCTTCTTATCGAGCTTGTTCGTGAATATAAATGAGCCGAGCACCCCCTTGCTCATGTTTGACTCATTTATTAAACGAGCTTATTATTGTTGTTCGTGATCGACTCGTTTATTAACAAACGAGTTTTGAGCGAATACTAACCGAGTTCGTTCGTGAGCAGCTCGTGAGTACATTAAGTCTATTTAAAAAATAATAATTTTATTTAATTGGTACCCTCAATTAAATTTTTTTGTACCCCATCTAACGAAAATTCTTTCAATATAACCAAAATCATCTCATTACAATTCAAATTAATTAATATAACTCAATTCAATCTATAATACTCAAAATAAGTAGTAAAGATTAAAATAAAAAATAATAAAAATAAATAAAGTGAGAAGCCAGATCTGAAGCCCCTCATGTCGATCGTTGACGCCGGTCACGCCACCGACTCACTGTCTTAGCCACGTCATGTCGTTCCGCCATATCTGAAGTCCATAGCGATAGCTGCTTCAGCCGCGCCACCTCTCCGCAGTCACAGCCTCGCGGCTTAGCCTCGCAAGTCGCACACCTCTACCGCCAGCGACACGGCTGCTTCTAGTTTTCACTTCTCGCGTTCTCGACCGACGCCCGACGATCAGTGACACAACTACTTTTCATCTTTGCTTTTGGGTCAGCGACACGTAGCTTGGTTGCTTTTATCTGATTTCATCCATCCAGGTTAGTTTTTATTAGTTTTTTGCCTTTTAACTTTGTGTATTGAACATGTGAATTATGAAATCGGTTTGTGCTTATGCCTTTTATGTCAATTGATGTATTGGAAATTTGCAATTAGTTGCTGCTTCTGCATCTATTGTCAGTTTATTGAGTTTTAGAAATTGATTGTTAGTGCTACTACAAGGTTTTAAGATTTTTACTGCACTTTGGCACTATTTCAGTATATTTGGTTAGCAAATTTTAATTGAATGTTTGATTTTTTTCTGAAAGTAAAGAGAATGACATGGATGGCCTTTTATTGTTATTTTTGGAAGCTTGTTATTAATTTATTTCGGATTGAATAGCTGGTAAATTTTTGATGTTAACTTATATCTGATTTTATATTGCTGATGTAGAGATTAAGTATGAAAAATAAAAATAAAACTCTTCTATCTTATTGGGGCGATCGAGTTGGAAGTGAAAAGTCACAAAAATCTTCGGCATCTTCTACGCCAATCATTGCTCAAGAAATAGAGGAAGTCATTCACAAAACTGAGGACCAAGATAATCTTTTTGATACTCAAAGAGCTTATGATGTTGAAGTTGTTCCACATAATCTAGCATTACGGGTACCTGTCTCATCTTATCCTTCCAATGACCAAGACACAATTAGAAGAAAATTCATTACTTTAGGGCCTTGTCAACCATTTTCTCATAATTTTCCCCAAAAGGAACGTGGAGGTTTGCCTCGCTTTTCTATTAAGTGGTTTGATATATATGATTGGCTTGAATATAGTGTTGAAAAGGATGCAGCCTTTTATTGTATTTGCTACTTGTTTAAGAACAAAACAAGCAACGTGGATGGTGATGCTTTTGTGAATAAACGATTTGGGAATTGGAACAAGGCGGAAATGTTTACACATATTGGTGGTATTGGAAGTGCTCATAATCAAGCTAAAGAGAAGTATGAGTTATTTAAAGTAAGAGAACATCGATTATGGAATCTTTGAACAAGCAATCTACTGAAGTGACAAGACTTTAAAAATCTCGTTTGGCATACTCATTAAAATGTTTGAGATTTCTCTTACACTAAGGATTGGCTTTTGTGAGCATGATGAAAGTGAGACTTCAGATAATAGAGGGAATTTTCTTCAACTTTTGACATGACTAGCTGAAAATAATGATGATGTGGAGAAAGTTGTTTTGAAAAATGCTCCAGGTAATAGTCAAATGACAAGTGGAGCAATACAGAAAGAACTTATTGACTCTTGTCCAAAGAAACTACGAAACTTATCATTGCAGATTTAAAAGATGATTTTTTGGGATTCTAGCAGATGAGTCTAGTGATGCTTCGGGGAAGGAACACTTGGCTCTTTGTTACGTTAATCAGAAAGGGAAACTAAATGAGCAGTTTTTGGGCATTGTTCATGTTGAGGACACCACTACATTGTCACTTAAGAATGAGATACAAGATTTACTTATGGAGCATTCATTGAGCATGTCCAGAATTCGAGGACAAGGCTATGATGGAGCAAGTAATATGAAAGGTGAAATAAATGGGCTGAAAGCACCTATTATGAATGATACTCCATCTCCTCACCATATTAATTGTTGCGCACATCAATTGCAGTTAACACTTGTTGTTGTTGCAAAAGATAATGTTGATTGCTCATGGCTATCTTAGCAACTTGGATATTTGTTGAATGTGATTGGGGTCTTTTGCAAGCGTAAGGAGATGGTTCGAGTGATTCAAGCTCAAAAGGTTGTAGGAGAAATGGACTTAGGTGAAATTGAAAGTGGAAGGGGATTAAATCAAGAGCTTGGTTTGGGTAGATCGGATGATACACGTTGGGGATCTCATTATAAGACCATTCTTAATGTTATAAGTTTATATCCTATCATCACCAAAGTTCTTGTTATAATTAGGAATAATTAACCCAATAAGGAAGACCGCGCCAAAGCTCAAGCTATGTTATACTCATTTGAGTTGTTTGATTTCATGTTTATGGCACATATGATGTTATTCATTTTTAGGTATACATCTCAGTTGAGCAATGCATTGCAGCAAAAAGACTAGGGCATTATTAATTCCATGACTCTTGTTGCCTTAACGAAAGAGCTACTGCAGAACTTGAGGAATGATGGATGGAAAAACTTTCTCCATAAAGTGAATTCATTTTGCACAAAAAATGATATTAAAGCTCCAGATATGGATGGATATTATGTTTCTCATGGAAGGGAAAAGCGATTCTTTAAGAAAGTCACAAACATGCACCGATTTCGAATTGAGATATTTTTAGTGTCATTGATGTAAAACTTCAAGAGCTTAACAACTGGTTTGATGAGGTAAATCTAGAGTTGCTTACTTGCATGGCGTCTTTGAATCTCGTCAACTCTTTTGCTGCTTTTAATAAGAAGAAGATTCTTATACATGCTGAATTTTACCCAAATGAGTTCTCTACGGTTGATCGTGCAACTTGATTTTCAACTTTAGCTGTATATAAATGACTTGAGGAATGATGTTAGATTTTAGCTAATAGAGGATCTTTATGGCTTATCTTACATGCTCTTTGAAACAAACAAGCACAATACATGAAGAAATGTGTACTTGCTTGTAATGCTAGTATTGATTCTTCCGGTGGCAACATCAAGTGTTGAAAGAGTGTTTTCAGCAATGAATTTTGTGAAGAACAAGTTGAGCAATAGTATGAGAAATGAATTATTGAATGATAGTCTAATCACATTCATTGAAAAAGGTATTTTCTTACATGTTAGTGATGAAAGTGTACTTCGTCATTTTCAAAATATGAAAACTCGATGAAATATTTTTTAAGCCTTGTTATGTATTTTGAACTCAGGTATTGTATGTTTCAATTATATTTTCAGCATTATCTTTATTTTGTGTACCTCCCGGTTCCGCCACTGATCCAATCTCATCATGTCATTCTTTTTTTATTATTTCTTTTATCTTTTCCTGTCAAATGCTACAAATACGATAGCTGTCCTAAATTTGGAATGAAAACTTGAGGATCAAATAGTTAAAAATGGGAAAAGAGGAAGTTATGAATGAATTGAGTGTGAAAAGTTGGATATAACAAATGATATGGTTATTTATAGATACACAATCTCTTAAAAAATCATTGTTAAGCTCTAATAATTAAATGATCATTGAATTCTGAACTTAATTATTTTATTGAGATATATATATACACACACACAGTGATTCAGACTAAGTTCACCAGAAGAGCTTCTCATGAAGATCAGAAGTGGCTTTACTCACAAGAAAACTCAACAAATAATGAAAAAACTGGTGCGAATGGTTAATCAAATTGAAGGAGTACTATGCAAAAGGAGAAGAGGGATCAGACAAGCCAATGCACAAATAAGGAAGATGAACAAATCAAGAACATACAATGCAACGAATGAAATGATTGATATCTTTTAAAGAGACTGTGCTAACTTTTGAGGAACAAAAAAAGATAGAAACACTCAATGTTACAACTAAAGGTGGAGATGAGATGATCTAATGGGATCTAAATGTGAACATATAATCATAAGACATGACGTGTCTATCAACTACAATAGCAAATCAAATGAGCAACGCTTAAGAAAGATGAAAAATATAATGTTGAGAATTTTAACAAGAGATATGTATATAATTTCAATCTAATGATCAAGAGAAAAAAAATTCTAAAGGAAAAGCGTCAGGATATGTATGAATTAATTATCTCGTTGAAGGTTGATGAAGTGATATCCACTCGTTCATGGGAAAATAATTTGAATTTTCTTGAAAAACCATACTAATCAAGGAGAGAACATTAAACATGTGGTTGAAGAAAATCTTACCATAAAGGTTGAATTAACTTTATTTTTTTCAAATAGATTGATCGATTTTAGTTAAAAGTTAACAACTTAACCAAATTAAAAAAGGCCATGCGACCATATAAAAGGACTCTACAATCAGTATCGACAAATCAAAGTATGATGAGCATTCAAGTCACAACGCATGTTTGGCAAATGAAGAAAATATAGATAGCTGCCACGACATGCGAGATTTCTTGGGCTAGTGTTGCTAAGCAATCCGCCACTCTATTTGCGACCTGGAAGACATGAACCACTTGACATAAAACCTTCCCATCTATAGTGTCCACTAATGTCTTTGAGTTTGATTGCATCTAAACAATCTCCTAGTGTCTCTCGTGCCATGCAAATACCATCATATGCAGCGCGAAACTCACCCTCCACATTATATTTCAAAATTATAAGATGTAGTAAATAAGAGTAATGAACTGCCCATGATGTTCCTAACTACTCCTCCAGAACTATCCAAAGAGGTTGCCAAGCCATCCATGTTAAGAGTCAAACCACCTCCTGCCTCTCATGCAATCCATGTGACCTTAAGATGAGGGATGACTAAGGAGTAATAAAAAGAGAATGGATGGATAGTAAATCCTCATTCAAGGCGTTGTTGGTTAGCTGAAACAACTAACTCAGATATAAGAATCACTGCTGAACCCGTTTGGGAATGTCCTTAGGCGATTGGCTCCGCTCATCATATGCTCTTTTATTTCATTCAATCCAATTTTCCCACAAGCCACATGCCACGGCAATTGAAGTAATGTAGTCCACTTGAGTCAACGCCTTTGGATGGGTAATTCATCCCCAACAAAAGACTGTCATAATCTAGCCGGCTGAGGATTGATAAACTTAGAAAATTTTATCATGATGAATTTTCTAGACGATCTATTATGACACAATGCCCGATCCTCTTAGCTAACATCTAACTAAACAAGGGCTAACTAATCACGAACCTAAGAAGGAAGTGAATCCATAAGAGCCTCGGACTCCATGCATTTCTTAACTGAAATATCACACTTTGGAATTAAGAATCTTAGGCGAGGGAAAGCATGACGCACATAGATATCACCCCTCCAAAAAACTCAACAACATTATCCTAAATGAGAATGATCAGAGAGGAATTGATACCAAGATGACTAACCTTGAGCTCCGGGAAGAATCAAGGTTTCTTAGAAACCCATATTTTGAAGTCATGAAGCGAGCCTACATAAAAGACTGGCACTAGCAACTCCAGTGAGTTAAGCTTACAAGCATTCTACTGTGTGCATTATGATGGTCTACGCCTCCACCATTGGTATTCCACACTTAGAATTTTTCAATCACATTCATTAATTACAAATAATTCACTCAATAAATATACTTGTATTCCTAAAAAGTAAATTAAAAGTTATAGAGTCGGGTTACTTCAACGTCTTGGTAGGAAATTGCAAATTTCAAATCACTTTTGAGAAGCCCTTTTGAGGATTGCTTGTCAGTAGGTGGGAAATTTGCAAAGAAGTCATCTTTGTCAAATAAGAAGTGGTCATCTTCTTTGAGGTCTTACTTAGGAGTCTTCAATATGGTGGATTTGATAATGTTGCTTCTCTTCTGAAATTTACTTACCTTCCTCCATAACATGTTAGAATAATTGTAAGCCTTGATTATATCCTTCGGCTTTCCCTTGGATTTGGAGCTCCCTTCTTGTGGCTCATTTTTTTCTCTTCTTTGGATTGATGAATTGTCGTGAATCATTCTTTGATAATGTTGCCTTGAAGTTTATCTTTTTGTCGTACCCCCTTTGGTTTCCTCGATATGCCACTTGTGAGTAATTCTATATTTTTTAGGTACCTAAATTGATATATCACTGAGAGGCATGGTTATATTATGTTGAATAAGTATTCCAACAAACTTCGAGAATTTTTTTATCATTTTTGTGTCTGACCAATCTATGAGGATAGATCACTCTTGTTGTATATGTCGGTATAGGTGAGTGCTCGGAGAAGGTTTTGGGGATATGTCTCGGTTCTTTGCTTCTCCTTAAAACGCTTGTTCATTGGGGACCATTTGTGAAGCCTCCTCCTTATCACTCCATAATTGGATTTTATTGACAACTTCTACATCCTTGATTGTTCAACTTATAGATTTGTTCCTTTAGCTCTTAGATGTCTTGATCTTT
This sequence comes from Kalanchoe fedtschenkoi, assembly GCA_002312845.1. Taxonomy (NCBI): domain Eukaryota; kingdom Viridiplantae; phylum Streptophyta; class Magnoliopsida; order Saxifragales; family Crassulaceae; genus Kalanchoe; species Kalanchoe fedtschenkoi. Next base: position 1,122,735 of record NQLW01000045.1, on the reverse strand, counting down.
ATCCTTAAAACGTTATTTAATTTTTGTCTACAATTCTTTGAATTCCTTGAGAACTTCGGTTATAATTTCAAAAAAATTAGATAGGTCTTATAATTGTTAAAATAATTGTTATGTTCCTTTCATCTGAATGAACTTTTTAAAATAACTGTTACAATTCTTTGACTACTTTAAATGGACAAGTTCCTTATCAGTTTGAAAAGTTCAAATAATTGTTATGTTCATCAAAGCAAAGATTTCATCACCAATTCTGGTTTACTCACTACTAAATAAAAAACGATGTTACTAGTAATCAAACGATCTTCATCACCCACTAAATTTGAGGCGCCTTTAACATATGTAGAACTCTTTACCTTCATCTACTTTAAACTTTTCAAATCTTCTTTGAATATCGGACATAAACATTGGAGTGACCTTTATTGCCACAATAGTAGCACTCCACAATGCTCATATCTACTTTCGGTTGAGATTTAGATATTTCTCATTCGCAAGCCTACTAAACCCTACTATCCATCTTCCAGAACTTTCAATAGCAATTGCGCTGATAATGTTTAATGATCCACCATCTCTCAACATCCTTTCATTCTCACGCTAAGCTTTTAATACATCATTAAGTGTGAGAGACATTCTCTGAAATATCAATATCTACTAAAAATGTTTATACGAACTCGACAAAGTTTATAACAAAAAAACCTACTTGATGTTCATTTAACTGGATTATCAATATTAAATAGTTGACATAATAATATATTTAAAAAGCTAATATGATCATTAAGATTACTTTCATATTCCATCTTAATATATATAACTCAACCTCAAGTTTAACCGATTAGTCAAATACTTCGACACATAGATGTTTGTCAATTTATCCAATATTCCCTTAGGTTCTCTTAGATGTTGTATTTTTCATTACAAAATACCTTACGTCAAGAGCAAGCGTTAACCTAATTGTATTCTCAGCCCTCTTTTGAACTTATTTGTAAATAATGTCGTTCATCCCCTCTAGTTTCTTCAGTCCAAGACTTTACCAAGTCCGTTTTGTATTAGCAAATTCTACATAGTAAGCTACCACTTCATGAAATATGTTTTGGAATATCAATCTGTAAAGATTTCTAAATTAGATCTCCATTATCTAATTCAAGAGTAAAATGTTCCCAGCGTACCAACAAAAAATTAGCTCAATCGAACCATAATTAAACTTCAAATTGTCAAGTTGATCTTAATTGCACAGTCTTGACTTTTTGTAAAATTTTCGCAAAGCTTACTTCATTAAAAATTTCTAATTGATGGTCTTCCACTTGAACCTCGCTTGGATACCACTTGTTAGGATCAAGTCATAAGATAACAACCTTAATAAATTGCACAAATAAGAAAAACAAAGATTTAGGTGGAAAAGCTCCACTCCGATTTAGATGAATGAGTATGAAAATAGATACTTCTTTTCAACATTCTTACCTAACAAAGCTCACTCATAAAAATGCTAGAGTTGACATGGATTTATATCGAATACAAATAATAAACCATCAAGATTTACTATTCCAAATGTGACTAGAAGTATAACTTCAGTACAACATAATATGAGACGAATCTCTAACCCTACTTGTTTCCAAAAAGTCAATTATAATCTTATCAGACTCATAAATGATAAGGTGATTAGAGGAGCTTAACAAGTAATTTGAGGCTTGATGAGTTAATGAGCACTGCCTATAGTGTTAAAACCAAGTTATGCATTTAATATATTTTACTAGATAATGAATATTAATAGTGTTTGGAAAACAGCAATATAGATGTAGGTGGTATGCTACTACTTTCTATTATCATTTTAAAACAATTTAATGTTGAAAAAGTAAATTAGTAATATAAGCATGAATCTCAAAACCAAGAGTTATTTCTAAACACGAATAGGACCATGATTTACGTGAAGCATGCATGAAGTAACAAGTAAGCTAAGATCTAAAATAATATTCCAGAGCAGAACTGAAACTAAAAAATGACCTGACAAAGAGCCATTGTTTTAAATGCAATGCTAAGGAAAGTGGATACTTATTGAAACACTATCATTTCCTAAGTAATTGTATAGCAGACATTCAATATATTTTAGAGTTTGTTCTAGTTATCTAAGGTTCGATTTTGCATACCTTTTTTCCCTTTGATCATTTACCTGGTAAATTATTTGTTAGCTAATCTATGGTGCACCTTGCTTTTATAATCAGCTGCCATCGAAGTTCTTGAAGATACTACGTCAGCTATAATGTAATAGTGGCTTATGGAATAGAAGGCTAGTAAGATATATGTTAGTTCCATATAATAATTATATCTACTTACTTGTATATTGGGAACACAAAATTTTAGATAGCATTTCTTTCCAATTTACGAATACAGCTGCTGCCTGTATGGAAAGCTGACTACCATCACTATCTATCAGGATCATCCCTACCATGCTTTAGTATTCAAATACATATAATAGTACTTATTCAACAAGGTACAATGTGGGAATAGAGGAGCAGGCAACCAATAAGATTCTGAAAATGTGTTTGCCTGGACTTTGGGTGTATATCAAAATCAGTCAAGTCTTGCGTGTCGATGTTAGAATTAATATTATGATATCTTTTGTCCTATCATTTGTGTCCTAATAGGCAGAATCTTAACTGCCTCTGCTATAGATTACCACTCAGCAGCCAGTCAAACGCGCGCCATCAGGTCCTACGCTCACAATTCTTCCAACTTGTCTATCAATCCACCTGACTCACCCTAAAAGGTCCCCAGCCTAAGCAACAAACATTTAAGATGATGTATCAAGTAAGCCACACAGAATATACTGAAGTCCATACTCATAGATCATCAACATATGAGAAAAAACAAAGTGCACACAAGTAATAAAAGATGATTGCATCCACAAAGTTATTTATTTACAAAGCAAGAATACTTAGACAGCTACGGAGCTACTATGATTCAAGAGTGGCATTATATGAGAATCAGTCCACCTGTAACTCACTTCAACAGAAAATGCAACTTACTGACATAAAATTTGCATTAGACAACAAATATTTGAAGGTATTAAACCCAACATAGACTGAAATTAAAATGCATATCTGCCAGGATTTGCTATTAGATATAAAAATGGTTATTCATCAAAATCAATATAACATTTAGGCAGTAGAGATTGGATAAGGGCATAGACGGAAACACACCATATCAATATCTGTTACGACTTCAAGCAGCATCCACCTCCGCCGTGAACATCCCCTGACGATTGGTGAAGTTCATCTTCATCAGAGCTGCCATCCTCGTCAAACGGCTTTTCCTTATTGAAGATACAGCACTTCTTGGAATTCTTCTTGTTCATAAACTCGTTATCGACAGTCCCTTCCTTCCAGGAAACTCTCTTCTCCTTCCGGTTCAGCCGCAGCACCAAAACCTCAGGCCCAGAAGACGAGGAGGCGGCGTTGTTTTCTATGGTTATTGTGGTGGTCACTGTGCCGGAGGCAGGACGCGGATTGGCGCTAGGAGCGGATCGTGATCGCGACATGATTGAGGTGGGATGGGCGATGGATCGAGTCTCCGGTATGGTATCGTATGGTATATTCTAAGCGTGAGAGTGGTCTTTTGTTCTCTATTCTTCGGTTCGACCGAAGCAACCCTTCATACCCTTCGGTCCGATTAATCGCTTGGCGGTGTTGAAACATTCTGTCTAGCCGATTAATATTTTAAGACTTAATTTTTTATGAAAATAATAATTTTTAAACATATATATATTTATAATTAATTATTAAATTTATAATTAATATATTTAACTTCGATCAATTGTCCGATTAATTCGTAACTAACTGATTACTCCCTCTGTCCTCTTTTACATGTCACTTAACCGATTTTTTTGTCCTCTTTTACTTGTCACTTAACAATTTTCAATACGTATTTAATATCAACAAATATCTTAAAATATCAAACGTTAATCATCATAATCAACAAAAAAAATCATTCATCACCAGTAATAATCTACCAATTTTACCTTTTGCATGATTTTTTTAAAAAAAAACACTAACCACTCACTCATTAAATTTGTTCAACCGCTAGCATTAATTTCAGCTTAATTTATTCAAATTAACCTTAAACGACATGTATTAAAAGACGGAGCGAGTAATAGCTAAGCGATGACTGCCTACCACTTTTCAGAACACTGCCCAATCCAAAAGCGAAGCCCAACAACAACAGAAGAGAAGCCCAAAATGGAAAGAGCAAAGTCTCATAGCAACGCCGTTTTCATCATCAGGTACGATCCGATCCGATCCCAATCTCTCACCTGCCTCGCTTTGCCTACAATATCCGCCGTCCTCAGCGTCTCATCTCGGCTGCGGGTGCAACTCATTGGTTCCTCTCAAGATGAATATCTTTAGATTAGCAGGCGACATGACGCATCTGGCGAGTGTCCTCGTCCTGCTTCTCAAAATCCACACTATCAAATCTTGTGCTGGTATGTTTCCCACATTAGATTTGGTTACTGGGATCTATTTTTTCTCTTGTTGGTGCCAAGCTTGCTTCGTTCTGTTAGTTGTTGATGCAACTGAGATATGTTAACAGGATGATGGGGATTTGGTTTTTGCCTGTTGAGTTTTTTAGGTATGGGTTTAAGTTGGAACCTTAATTCATCTTTAGTTTTACTTTTATCTTTGCTTATATGAAGTGGTACTCTGATCATGAATGGCTTACATTATAACATAACAGACAAAGTAAGAAGATATATAGAATGCCAGATTCAATAAGTATCTTATTATCGGTTTGAGGCAGGCCTTCAGTGTATATTTTTGCATTTAAATCCAGCATAGTCTGTATTGGTGAGAAGTGGCTTATTGACATCCATTGTTTACTTATTAATGTTTTTAGGTTATTTAGAAAGTAACATCAGTGTGCTCTATCTAAACCAAACTTAAGTCTTATCCATACGTATTTGTTGTTTTTGTTTTATTATATGCTGACATTTTAGTGGTACCACTACCATACCTACTACAATTTTGATTTAGTCATTGGAGATTGGTGGAGAATCAAGATTATTTATTTTGGATACCTGTAGTATCTGGCTTAAATGATAGTGTTACAGCCATAAGGGTGAATCCATGAAAAAAAGATGAATGTGTTGGCCTCTTTCTAGGCATTGTTATATCTTATTGGATAACAAATGGTACGACCTGTCCTATGGTCTGATGGAGATTTAAGGTCATGACTTCAGCAACTCATCCGACCTTTCTCCTGCTTTGTTTTTAAGTTTATAAATCATGTGCAAGATGGAACCTTACTGTATTGTCAACAGTTGTTGTTCATCAGTGAGAAGAGGGTGATGCTGTCTCCCACATTTCTGATACAAACCAAGCAGTTTTTTTTTTTTTTGGCTTTGATATATGAGGTTCAATCACTTATTCATCTTTTTTTTATGGGAAGTGACAATTTTTGACATGCTACGTTCCACCTTGGTCTTTTATGTCAGGTATATCCTTGAAGACACAGGAACTGTATGCTATTGTGTTCGCTGCCCGCTATTTGGATATATTTACAACATACATCTCATTTTACAATACTGTCATGAAGTTTATATTCTTGGGAAGCTCTTTCTCAATCGTCTGGTACATGAGGCAGCACAAAGTTGTTCGCAGATCGTATGACAAAGATCAAGATACATTTCGTCATTATATTTTGATGATCCCTTGCCTTATCTTGGCCCTAATCATCAATGAGAGGTTTACCTTTAGAGAGGTTTGTGGATTTCCATGCTTGTTTGTTTTGGTATAAAAATTTTCATTTTAAGAGCTTCTCATTTCACTTTCATCATTGTGTGTAGGTTATGTGGACGTTTTCATTGTATTTGGAAGCTGTAGCCATACTTCCCCAGCTGGTATTGTTGCAAAGAACTAGAAATGTCGACAATTTAACTGGACAGTATATTTTTCTCCTTGGGTAATTATCTTGGGGCCTTCTCAAAAAATCTATGTTACATATTTTTGCTCAGTAATAGTTTTAAGATCTGCATCCTTTATCATTTGGTATATTCTTTCTGGGACTTTACTGAAATTTTTTTTCTTCATCTAGGCATATATTAATCATTGGTAATTCAGAATTTGAAAATTAAATTGCTGCATACCCTTTTATTTTTGTCTCTATGCAGTGCGTACCGAGGGTTATACATACTCAATTGGGTCTATCGGTACCTCACCGAGAACCACTATGTTCACTGGATAAGTAAGTTCCGTCCACCCATCTCTCATTATTGATTTTAATGATGACTGGGGTCTAATAAGGTAAACCTCCTGGCAGCTTGGATCGCCGGAATCATCCAGACTTTACTCTATGCTGACTTCTTCTACTACTATTTCCAGAGGTAAGTATATGCTCTCAGTAGTTTAGCCATCAATAATGGTATTGTCATTCTAAAACACATGCATAAAATTTTCTTTGTTCAAGTGTACAATAAAGCGTTAATGTCCTGGTAATTTCATCATACAGCTGGAAGAACAACGAAAAACTTCATTTACCAGCTTGAGCAGCAAAGGGTTGCAATTGATCGGAATGGCAGACATTGTTTATGACACCTTGATGACAGCATACCACTTCTTTATAAGCCATTATCTCACTACCTGGGTTTTTATGGTGCCTGTTAAGATTAGTAACATATGTATCAAGCACCTTAATTGGCTTGCATCTTTTGTGACTTTCAATGTAACGAGGCCTGAAGTTGGATTCACATTGGGTATGAATTTGGTTATTTGGAACTTGTGGTAATAGTATAAACAAATGTGATGGTATATTTGAGAGGGATAAAAGAGGGGAATACCGATATTTTAGCAACAAATCCAATAAATCTAAGTGTAGTGCTTGGTGTATTGATCTTTTTTGGAAAGGGAGTGTGTGCGAGTTGTTTATTTTTTCAAAAAAAAAGGGGGTTGGATCCAACCAGTTGCACCTTTTTGTTATAATTAGAAAAAGTGCATAATCCCATGAATTATTTCTGAATAACTTAACAAATCATATGGAAGAACCATAGCATTTCGTGAGTTTTTGGTAAATCTATTTTGATTCTCTAGATGAACCAATAAAGTAGGTCCAATAGCATGGTTAAAACGAAACGTTTGAAATTCGGCGCAGCATGGTACAGTAACAGGTTTGAAAAAATATTTTTACAAATTAGTCAGGGGATTTGAGTGCAATAACAGGTTTGGAGTCGGTTTGATAGCAAATTAATATCTTTACAATTAGGTTACTGTTGTTAGTGGTCGGCAATGTGTGATTTGATGAAGTAGTTTAATTTGCAGATAGATAAGTTGACTCTATTTGGTGTAGAAGAGATAGCAGCTTAGAGCTGAGACATTTTATGTGGAATCTAATTGAGACTATGTTGATTTTTATATCTGATGTCCTAATAAAATGGAGTCTTGTTCTCACTAAAAGGGTTGGTGAAATGAGAGTTGGAGATTAGTTTGCAGTGATAGGAAGGTGTGATGATGATAATAGTAGAGGGATGTTCGGATAAGATTGTATTTGATTGTATCTCCAATGTGACTCAAAAGTCTAAACTTATGAGTCATGATTTAACAATCCAATATAAGACACCTCCTCTTCTCTTTAATACCCGATGTGGGATTTCTCCAAGTGCTCTTACTTAATAATCTCCTCCTCATTTGTTAAAATATCATATGTTCCCCCATGATTAGTATTTCGCTATGCCCCTCCTTATGGGTGCACCCTCTCTTTCTCTCCCTTCACTCTCAGAGTTCAACCAACGTCCTCACTTGCTGATCTAGTCTCCCTAGTTCCACGAGCTTACTTGGGCATTTGTGAGCTACTTTTGTTGTTCCGTAGTGTCCTTTATACTCGAGGTGCCTTCACTCATGATCTTGTTCTCCACATGTGTCTCACATCTTATAGACTGTTCTCATGTCAAACCATGAGCTTTTATACCATGCGGATTTTTCGTATCAACTCATATTTGATTGTATTCTCATTGTAACTAAAAAATCTAGACTTGTAAGTCATGGTTCAACAATCCAATATAAATCACTTCCGGTTCACTTTACTACCCGTTGTGAGATTTCACCAAGTAGTCTCACTCAATAATCTCATTCTCACGTGGAAAAATGTCACATGCTCCCCCTCGATCAGTACTTCACTATGCCTCCCTTTGTGGGTGCGCTCTCTGCGTTTCTCCCTTCTCTTTTAGAGTCAAACTTATATTCTCACTCGCTAACCCAGCCTCTTTGGTTTCACCAGCTTACTCGCACATTTGCGACTTGCTTTTGTCGTTTCGTTGCGTTCCTGATTTTAGGGGTGCCCTCACATATGCCCTTGGCCTCTACTCGTGTCTCACATCTTGCACACCGGTCTCATATCGAACCATGAGCTCTATTACCATGTTGAATTTTTGGGTCTATTCATATTGGATTGTATACTCATTGTGACTGAAAAATCTAGACTTATAAATCATGGTTCAACAATCTAATATAAATTACTTCTTCTTCACCTTGCTATCCTCATATGGGAATTCACCGAGAGCTCTTACTCAACATTCTAAGATTACTTTTATGCGCGGGATTAAAGTTCTTATTTGGAACTCTTATTGACTTTTTAAGGATTTTTATTATTTTTTTTCACAGCTGGTCTGGTCGCCTACTTTTCCATCGCTCGTCTTTTGGAAGCTCCAGGAGCAACCGCACTGCATGACTGCAGCATGGAAAAATTTGAAAAAAAAAATGAAGACAAAATTGAGATGAACTTTTAAACTTATTGACGCGTAGGCCATTACAGAAGAGAGTTGTGCACAGAAACGGTGCGTTCTACAAGGAAACCTACACACACATGAAGCAGTTGATAACAAAACATGCTAAACACACATGATAAGTTGGATCATGGAGCTTTTGGGCATAGCCCTCAACCAGCTGACTAATCAGAAGATTCAGTAGGGTCCGGTTCCTCCCTCTTTGTCTGCATCTGGGATGCTGGAGTAGCTATATAAATGATTGGACATTGCCCAGCTCCAGTCATCTTTCCTTGCCACAACCATGCTTGGCCACCTGTTTATTCTTACGTAGTGGCTCCTAATTTTGCTTTCACCAACAATGCCAGTGACGACCGAGTAACACGACTCATGCCCACCCCACACTTTGTCATCTTGGTCTGCTGTTTGGCTTCCATCAGGATGGAAGTAACGACGCATAGGGGGTCCAGTTCCTTTCCAGGAAGGATCAAGGTTTAACCAGTACTCAGGAACTGCCTGGTTAGACAAAGAATTTACTTGTCAGCTCACCTTTGTTTTCAGCCTCATTATCGACCTCATATATACTATTTTATCGAATTCTTCAGGTTCAGCAGCTTTCTTGACTATGATAGTCTTTCACAATTTTGATAAATGAACCCACAAAATACACATAATAGTGAATTGTTGATAGAATATTGTTGAACTTCATTTGTTATGTCGTACCTTATTGAAATGAAAATACCAGGCATGATCACATAGATCATCTCTAGTTATACGAGCCTGCACACACAGAGAAGGATATTGCGGGAAGCGGAAAACTCTAATGTCATGACATCATAAGAGAATGAATGAGAAAAGGTCTGTTTACCCGTTTTCCGTCCATCACTGAAATTGAATAGGCAGCCAGTTTTGACAGCCCCCGCATCTGAGACATGCGAGGGATGTGTGCTTTACCGTGCCAAAGTTCCTCGCACTATGAAACAAAAGCTGAGGAAGTCAGTCCACAAAGCTGAGAAATTAAAGTCTTTTGAATTGAGGTCATTCTGGGGTAAATTATTTGGAGGCACCATCACTCGAAAATAATATCTCAAATTCTCTAATCGATCATTCTAATGAATTGAGTCGATAAGTCATTGATGAGATCTTTTGACAAATAAAATAAGCTCTTACAAAACAGAAGAACAGGGTTTTGATTCAATTGCGGAGAATGTTAGACAAAGAAACAGTTATATCAGACACCTAGCAACTCAGATAAAAAATGAAAGAGAATGTTTTCCAGACAAACTACTTCTACTAACATCACATCTCCACATATTGTTTTCTTAACAAAGCTTGATATATAAAATAATGTTTGTACTAAATAAAAGTCATCATGTCATACAAATGTCAGGAGTGCTGCCATGTGAGGTATCAGGTGTTGGGTTTAATCCTGGGTGGCCCAGTAAGTGGAATATTCCGTGGATTTTTCCAAAAAAAGATAATCTTCCAGTTTATGAAGATTTAGGATATTTTTTACTGTTAGAGATGGTTTTCGAATATTGTCATTTTTCTATTTTAGATAGTTTACTGTTTTTGGTAGGATTAGAAATCCTATTGGCTTAGGAATCCTATTGGCTTAGTATTTGTACCTTATAAATAGAATTGTTTATTCTCAATGTACAATACAGTTAACAACAACAATTTCTTCACAAACAATTTATTCTCTTCTCTCTGAGTAAAATGTGAGCTTGTAGAATTTTGCCACATATCTCTTATAGTGAGATATCGGTCATGTACATAACATCAGGGTTTGCCAAAATCAGAATAGATGGCTTGCTTCTGAAGTCTGCACATGTTTGCTGATGCAGAATTCAAAAATTTAGGCCAAGGGTGAAACTAAGCACGACTAGCAAGCGACCCGAGGGCAAAATTAGATCAACACAATTATGCTACCTACATTTCTAAGATCAACCTTTTTTGCTATGTAGTGCAAGAGTCACTGCGCCTATACCTGCTTTGGATTCAAGATAAGGAGGGGTGCATCCTTATACTGATATCGACTAGGTGAACAGAGTGACCACAGAATAATGATTGCATAAGACCGACAATTGTAGCCAGACATGCAATCAGAAGTACATCTGGGCATACCAAAATGGCAAAATCCATGAAGCTCAGTTTATTTTCGTACAACGTAAAAAGAATTTCATTGGATAAACTAGATTATCAGTATCATCCAATTACTAACGACATATAATATAAATGCTTTCCACTCAGTTTGAATATCACAGTTAAAGAAAGGTAGCCTTAACCAGAAGTAATGATCAATTAATGAAATTCTAAAGAAGCAAAAAAAGGGATTTGGATCCAGTGCTGCGCTGTGTTTGTTTGCTGACTACTCAACCTAAAACAACGTCGTTGTGATATATAATTTCAATTGAATAATCAGCAAACAAACAAAACCACATCATTTTGGACCGCGTTGCGGCAACAGCACCGAATCCTCTTCCAAAAAAGAAAAGAGGGAATGAATTCCAGACATGAAAATTCACCGTGCATTTCAACATGCAAACAGTTGTACATTCGCATTCTATCATGAAACGCAAAAAAAAATCCGGTAACCGGTGATCAATTATTAGCAAGAAAGGAGGCAAACCTTGCTAGTCCAGAGCCGGTCGCTGGAAGCAACCCCGTGCCAAGCACGGGAAACTAGTAGTGATAGTGCCACGCTACGTGCGTCGAGGTGACTCAGAATCATCATCATAATATCCGACCCGAACACCTCCAGTGGATCCTGCTGCGATCCCTCTCCGTCCTCGTCCCACGAATCCCGCTCCCGCTTTCTCTTCATCCCAATCATCTTTCCCTGCGCGGCAGGCTTTCGCATGCCACAAAGGCTCGAGTTCGAGAATGAGCAGGAACCAAGTCCGGCGAGGAAGTGCGGTGAAGGACCGACCCTCGTCGCCGTTGTCACCATCGCTCAACAAATTTCTGGAATTTGTCTGGGAAGCCGAGCACCGACGTGGAGCCGAAAGAAGCTACGAAGCACGTGGCAACTGAGCTGTCATTATATGTACCAACTATAACCCAATCCCACACTGTCACGATACTTCTTAAAGTGTTACGTGGCGGCACCTAAGATTTTTTTCTGCCGCGTCCAGTGAGATATTTTTCCTTAGGCTTACTTTGCTTGTGTGGTAACTCCAAATTCAGTGTAGTATCAAGCTATGAAAATTATTGGCTATATGCTATTATAAGCGGCCATTTGCTTCTATGTTTATCCAATAACTCTTGTGTACGACGTACGACATCATTTTATATAATATATATAACACATATAAATAGAAAATAAATTAAAAATAATTAGAAATATTAGAAAAAATTAAAAAAATACCAGTTTTATTTATAAATATTAAAATAATGAAAAAAATCATAAAAACATATTTTTTCTATTTTATATCTTTTAAAATAAATATATGTAAATTTGATGAATATACATATGCAAGTGATGAATATACATAATCAATTTTAGTAAATATCTAACCAATTCTGATGAAGATCCATGCGTTCCTGATGAATATGGAAGCAAACTAATGAACATATACCACATAAATAATTTGATAAATATAGGAGCAATTTTGATGAATATATAAGCAATTCTGGTGAATATCGAGACATTTCTGATGAATATGGAAGTAAAAATAATGAATATAGACCATAAAATAATCTGATAAATATATAAGTAATTCTGGTGAACATCGAGGTATTTTTGATGAATGGAAGCAAAAATAATGAATATAGACCATAAAATAATCTGATAAATATATGAGCGATTCTGATGAATATATAAGCAATTCTGGTGAATATCGAGACATTTTTAATGAATATGGAAGCAAAAAATTATGAATATAGACCATAAAATAATCTGATAAATATAGAATCAATTTTGATGAATGGAAGCAAAAATAATGAATATAGACCATAAAATAATCTTATAAATATATGAGCGATTCTGATGAATATATAAGCAATTCTGGTGAATATCGAGGCATTTTTGATGAATATGGAAGCAAAAAATTATGAATATAGACCATAAAATAATCTTATAAATATATGAGCGATTCTGATGAATATATAGCAATTCTGGTGAATATCGAGGCATTTTTGATGAATATGGAAGCAAAAAATTATGAATATAGACCATAAAATAATCTGATAAATATAGAATCAATTTTGATGAATATATAAACAATTCTCGTGAAAAAGAAAAAATAATGAATATAGACCATAAAATAATTTGATAAATATAGGAGCAATTCCGATGAATATATAAGTAATTATGGTGAATATCGATTTTTTAAAACCAACAGTTTGGTTAAGTTTCAAATTTCTCAAACTGATTACTAACAGTTTGATTTGATTTTTTATTAAAAATCGAACCGAATCATTATAGCTCTAGTAAATAACATCAGTTTGAGTTGCGGTACATATAGTGTGTGGGTATAAAATAGCTATCTATTATAGGTGTGAGAGTATGGGTAATGCCTTTGAAAATTAATAATAAATCAAATCTATTTAAAAGGGGCTAGGCCTAAAAAATAGATTAAACTAAAACAAAATAAGTAAAATGAAAACCCTACGAGAAATAGCAATGTAACGATTCGGTTCGGTTTAGTTTTTGATTAAAAAATCAAACTAAATCGTTGGTACTGAAGAATTTGAAACCAAACCGTTAGTTTTAAAAAACCAAACCGAATCAAACCACATGGTTTGATTCGGCTCGGTTATTGTTTCTGATGAACTTTATTGACTAATTTAACTACAAATAGGAGAATTTTCATATAAAATCTTAATTTTGTTCAGCTTGGATCGGTTAGGTTTGAAAAAAATTAAAACCCAAATCATTATTCATCGGTTATGCAAAATTGAAAACTGTAACCGAACCACTAACATTGCAAACCAAACCAAATATATCGGTTCAATTCGATTTCATTTGATTTATTGATTTTTATTTAGAAATAGCAAGTTCCCCGACCTGCTCACATCTTCTCCAACTTCAATCTCACCTCGTCTAGTTTATGGAGGCGTTGTTCTTTATAACTATGTGCGTTTGTCTGTTGACTTCGCGGAGCTGAAATCAGATTGAAAGTTGCGACATGAGGATGCAGTGGACATGAGTGGCCTTGATCCGGTTACATCCTGTGTAGTTGAACGGCTTGCGGGTACTGGATTTGAAGTGCAAGGTCGAGCACCACGTCCATGAAATAGTGCGATATGAGTTGTGTAGATTAGTCGGATCCACACTCAAAATCAATTGGCAATGAGTGGTTGAGTCCAAATATATATGAGGATAACTCTTGAGCTTCCAATGAGCGATGTGGGATAATACCACTATGCTCAACACTCGATATGTTCTAAGAATGCAACCAAAACCTGCTTTGATACCATGTAGATTAGTCGGATCCACACTCAAAACCAATTGGCAATGAGTGGGTGAGCCCAACTATATATGAGGATAAATCTTGAACTTCTAATGGGCGATGTTGAATAATACCACTATGTTCAACAAGTTGGTTATGGAGCGGATGCTCATGATTGAAAAAAAATCGCATTGAAGCTGTAAGAGACGTCGTCGACCATTCCCTCATTTCAAATAATAGAGTCGAAGCTAAACTTCTATGGGACCCAAAACGAATTGCTAGTTGTAGTTTCTGGAGATGTTGAGCATCTGCTCTCTTGTTATTCAGACTTTTACAAGGTACTACCACATGACTTCTAGACTCTTTACTTCTATCTGTTTGTTGGAAGGGGTTTGAATCCCGTGGTCATCTCAAAACACAACTGAAGTAAGGATCTATACATGGATTAGGAATGCCGATTTAGATTTGTTGTTCAGAGATTTACATATTTATTTAAGTAAAAGCAAATAAAAAAACATAAAAAGAAGGTTGAAAGAGAGGGTTGCGTGTGGGAAGATAAGTGATTATGCATGCGTTGATTTATTTCTAGGTGGCTGTAAAATGTGGTTTTGTCCTTGTTTTAGAGTGAATCTTGCTTGTAAATTATTTTACACAAAAAGATCTTTCTAATCACAAAACTTTTAAAATTTGGATTCAATTGGAGTAATGGGATAATTGGATTGAAAGGTAGGATTAGGAAGTTGTCTACCTGTTTAGTTGAATCTGTCTATTTAGTCAAATCTGCCTATTGAATTTGGACGTGAATATCTTCCTATTCTGATATTGAAATTGAGTGATTCTTTCTTTACACCTATTCTTTGTGAAACGTAGTTTCTAGAGATATATGACATATTTTCTAATTCCACCTGGTTAGCGAGAAATGATGTTCCGGAGTTAGAGGTTGGAATATGCCTATAAAATTTGACAGCTGAAACATCTAAATTCAATGGTTTGAAACTTGAATTTGCAATATTCCAATTAAATGGTTCTTGTGTCTAAATTATTCAGTTCGAAACAAGCTTTCTATTAGTATAAAATTTGTGACCTAGTTATGTTTGGTTATGATGTTATTAGCTTCCAAAATTAGACTATCAAATTTGTTTTTAAAGAGTTCGCGATAAAATTTTAGACTTGTTTGTCATCCTTATAGAATGTAATGCGAGGCGATGATTTCAATGTTTAAGGAGGTGGGTTGCAATATGGGTAGGGCTCAAGAGCTACTTGATTTGATGGCATCTCACAAGTGCGTTGTGACTAAGAATCAGCACTTTCTACAGAAGACTTAGTTTTCACGCCATTGCGACATCCCTGCATTTTTTTTTCCAGTATTACAAGTACCATGAAACAAAGAAGTGACGGAATTGGATTATTTATAATCTAAAATATCCTGAATTTCAGGGCTCAATCCACTCATGAATCTTGACATATCAGTGCTTGTATCTTCTACTAAACCACTACACAACATAGCTATTTGCAACTGTTGATAATACTCATCTATAATTTTAGTACCTTGTCCAAACTATTGCAATTTTTTAATATATCACGTGCATAATATGAAGGAACAAATCTAGCTCGCATTATTTTTTCAATGCATCCCAAGTTTCTCGAGTGGTATTAAGGTTTTAACTACAAAGAGCTTACAAAAAAGGTAATACCATGCACTTGGGGCAGTGCACAACAGGATGCCTTCAACACACTAAAAGATCAGTTAACACATGCACCATTACTTCAACTTTCTGATTTTAGTAAGACTTTTAAACTTGAATGTGATACGACTAGAATTGGATTAGGAGCTGTGTTGATACAATAAGGCAAACTAGTTGCATATTTTAGTGAGAAATTGAGTGGGCCTAGTTTGAACTATTCTACATATGATAAGGAATTATATGCTCTAGTTCGCACATTAGAAACATGGCAACATTGTTTGTGGGCCAAAGAATTTGTTATACATTCTGATCAAGAGTCATTAAATCATATTTGGAGTCAAGCAAAACTGAACTGTCGGCATGCCAAGTGGATGGAATTCATTAAGTTTTCCTTATGTCATAAAACACAAAAGGGTAAGGAAAATGTAATTGCAGATGCTTTATCTAGGCGGTATAACATGTTGTCACAACTTGATTTTAAAATCTTTGGAGTAGAGGAAATTAAAAAGTAGTACATGCATGATGAATAGATAGTTGTAGACAAAGTCATAACAAGATTTCAGATTTAAGTCAAAGCAATCAGTCAAAATGTTATCAGTGATAGAAATCTCAACTAGTTTAGGAGATGCCCAAGCTTCCTTTCTTATAAATAGATAGTTGTAGACATCTTTAGTTGTATTTTGTTTAGATTAAAATTAGTTGCTGCTTCTTTTTCCAGTATTCACGTGCTTCGGCTAGAACGCCTGTTTATTTCTCCTCAGAATCTCAACTCTTATTTTATTTCAGATTTATTCTTAATTCAAATTTACAATTTCAATAGAGGAAAATAGCATACAGGTTTCAAGTTCTTTGACACCTGGTCACTGCTCCACACCCGCAGGCCTTCTCTCGCGCCAAGGAAAGGTCTTTCTCTCAACCTGCAAGTACCTTGACCTGAGTTTCTTAATCCAATCATATAGAAAAATCAAGTAACAAAGTGTATTAACGAAACTATCTTTCATAAGTAAAACAGTTTGGCCAACAAATCCATCTGCCAATAATCTAGCAATTCTGATGAATATTCAATGAATTTTGGTGAATATCGAGATATTTCTGATGAATATGAAAGCAAAAATAATGAATATAGATCATAAAATAATCTGATAAATATATGAACAATTCTGATGAATATATAAGCAATTCTAGTGAATATTCAATCAATTCTGATAAAGAAAGAGATTTAAAACGTTTTTATTATTAAACACAAAACACGATGTTGATTAAATTCAAGCAAAACGAAACCGTTTTGATAAAATATAAAATGAAGGCACATGAGGAATCAAATAAAACGACGTCGCTTGAGGGAGTACCTACTCTCAGCATCAAAAAATCTGCCCATTGTTATACCCCGTCTAATATTTTAGGGAAAAACCCTAAATGGGGTCCCGAACTATTACCGTTTCCCCACTTACGGTCCAAACTATCAAATTTGACAAATAAAGGGCAAAAAATAAAATTCTGTTAACGCCGTCAAACTTCCGTCACTACCATCAAACTCTCTTCTCCGGGTGCCTATCCACCGGCAAGCTATCAGTAACAGTAATTTTCGCCAGCGCCTCTTCCACATTCCTTGCTTCAATAATTGAATCATCTCTATTCGTATTACTAACCAGCACCATCTTCACATACTCCTCCGACGCCAACCTATTCTGCTTCTTCTTCGCCTCCTCCGCCCTCTTTAGAAACATCGCCTCCTCCTCCTCCCTCCGCCTCCTCAGCTCCGCCTCAGTCATCTTCGGCACCGGAATCGCCGCCCGATTCGCCTTCTTGTCCGGCTTCTTCAACGCCTTCTCCACAAAAGGATGATCCCTTGCCTCAAACATCCTCCTCTCACCGCCTTTCTTCCTGTCCTCATTTGACATGAGGACCTTGTCGCGCATCCGCCTGGAGAACAATAGCTTGTGCGGTGAGGTACCGGGGGAGTTCTGGAAGCTGCCGCTCGTGTACTATCTTGACGTCTCAGGGAATAAATTGTCGGGACCTCAGCCGCAACCAGCTCAACGGCCAGATTCCCCCGAGCATCTCAGCGCTGGAGGTTCTGGGCGAGCTTGATCTGTCCGAAAACGAGCTTTCGGGTGAAATCCCGCCCAGTCTCGGTGAAATTGATTCGCTGGTTAAGGTGAATGTCTCGGTGAAATCCCGCCCAGGGAGTTCATGGTCACGCACTAGAGCGGCTTCAGCTCATTCTCAACCATTCTGTGGACCGACCGACCGACCGAGCTGGGCAGGGCTAGGAACCAACAAGCCGTGAAGATGATCAGCATTTGCCACTCCGAGATCGACGGGTGCCTGATACTGCACAGGTCAGAGCAGTTAACAGAGTTTGATGGTAGAGACGGAAGTTTGGTGGCGTTAACGGAATTTTATTTTTACCCCTTATTTATCAAATTTGATAGTGAAACGATAATAGTTGAGAACCTCATTTAGAATTTTTCCCAAAATCTTAAAACCGAAAATTATTATTAAATATAAATGTCGACATAGATAATAACACCCACAAAACTCTCTATATGCTTTCTCGCTCTACAGCTTCTTTCCTCTTCTCTCGGTCAAAATCGGTCCTCATATAATAAATACACTCCTTTTCTTTCATCCGTTTCCTCCTCTTCTCCGAACAAACAACAAGCCCACCCACCCAAAGCGTTCGACCTTTTCCAGTTAATTATATGGGCTTCTTCGACACAGCGCCCTCCGCATGCTTCATCGACGACCTCCTCAACTTCAACATCGACGACAACGACCGCGACAAGGCCAACGGCTCTAAAAACCCTAAGTCTCTTTCGCCGCCAAACACTTTCTTTCCTTTGCCAGTAAGTCCTTCCGACTCGGGCTTCTATTTTTCTGTCTCTGCCTCCACTCCGTTGTCGGTTCGGACGAGTTTCTGAGTCGACTCGGATGAGTTGGCGCGGTAGGTCGACAAGTGTGGGGTAGTTTCGGTAAATGGAAGTGAAGCTGGTGAGTGATGTTCGGCTGGGTCATTTTCGTCATTATCGGTGAATTCATAGTATCACATGTTTACTCGCATGCTATTGGTTTGATGAGTGGATGCCTGGACTTTTTTCCGTCCACACTTTGTGTCCTTATCCTAAAATTTTAAAAGAAAAAAAAAAGATGAGTTAAGCTGAATCAGTTTGAACTTGCTGTAAGAACCGTTGTCCCAATACATATTTTTTTAGAGAGAAGACTGGATATTTGGTTGAGGTGATTTGGGGGTAGGTGAGGTGCTGTGTGGTACAAATTTGTGGTTGTGGGAAGCATGTGAAAAGAGGACTTTATTGCATGTTGAGATGGGCTCTGCAAAACATTGGTGGGTGGAATTTGAACATTTGCCAGTGTGTAAAGATGTGCATTCTAGCTATGGGCTCTGCATTCTAGCTATGGGCTCACTTGCCTTTGGTATCATGAAGAAAATTTTGATTGACTCTCTATGTTACTGAAAGTGGAAAATGGGATACTATGTGCTAAGAATCATATGGGTGATTTGATTCTTTATGGGTTAGGCTTATAAGGGATATTGATATGGTGCGTAGCACAAGTGTGTGCTTATCAAGTGGGTTGAGTTTTGAGTTAGTTCCTGGAATGATTTCTGTCTTTTATGGATTTTGGCTTATTCAGGAATCTGAAGAGGAGGAAGAGCTTGAATGGTTATCAAATAAAGATGTGTTCCCGTCAGTGGACACATTTGTCCCGTCTGTTGAAACATTTGTGGACGTAATCCCTGTAGAGCCTAGCACTGGTGTGCTTAAACATGTGAGTCCAGTTTCAGTCCTGGAGAACAGCATCAGCAGCTTCGGAAGCAACAATTCAAACGACAGCAATGCAGTTATCACTACTTGCTGCATTGGTCGAGGCCTTGCTCCGCCGATTCGCCGCCCTAGAAGCAGGGGATCTCAGAAGCGAAGACGTGGTGGGTTTGTGGACATCTCGAGTCAGCAGTGGTTTATCTGTTGCAGCAGCATCCACACCAACAAAACCGGAAATAATGCTGCTAAAGCTTCAGGGATTGCTAGCGGTATCACTGGCAGGAAGTGTAAACATTGTGGATCTGAGAAGACTCCCCAGTGGCGTGCTGGCCCAGATGGCCCAAAGACCCTCTGCAATGCTTGTGGTGTCAGATATAAATCTGGGAGGCTATGTCCTGAGTATCGACCAGCTAGTAGCCCAACATTTTCCAGTGCAGTGCATTCCAATTCACATAGGAAGATTTTGGAGATGAAGAAGATGAAGCAACATAATGGTAAACCCTGTGGATAACAGTACGGTAGGAGATTCCAAAGTTGATGAGCTCAAATTTTTTTTTTTTAATCTTAGTTTGATATTAGGGTTTGTTATAATGGATGAGTCAGGTTGGATTAGATGCGCAATTGCTCTTTACTTTATTTTTTTGTGGGTCACACTACATTTAAGCACATTATTTGTATTGTGCGACTTGAGTAGCTTTGAGTATTTGCAGTAGGGAAAAAAAAATTTGCAGCTTGCTGAGGTTGTGATGTTTCCGTGTTTGCGTTGTGGATATCTACTATTACTGAAATTAAGGTATTAACATATTTTCAGTTTGAAGAGGAGTGCTTGTGCTTGTGCTTGTGGTTTCCCTGCTGACATGTAAAAATGTTTGGGGCCATTATGAAGTTTCACCTTTGGATAGCACAAGCCTGGAAAAGTGCCCCATAACCACCGAAAAAAAGTCCTCTGCCTTCTTCTGGAAACAATCAAACCAAAAAAACAATTGGAGGCGGAGAGGAGGGTTTGGGGCAGGCCCTCCTTCTCGCACAAACACTGCCTTGCACACCCCGATAGTCCAGCCGTTCACCACAATTTAGGCCTCACGGCCACTCCGCGCTTTAAGCTTCTCGGCGCTCCTCCTCATGGTCACCGGCTCCCTCTCGCCGCTGAGGTCTGCAGCTGAGTCTATCGTCCGGCGAGAGGTCACACATCTTCTCGTTCGTCCAGTCACCTCAGTCAATGGAGGCCTGAATCCACATCCGTGGCTGCTTTATCTAGCCATGCGCCCTGGGGCCGTCTCTCTTTCGACAGGTTCGTCTCAGATCAGACATCCCACCAGCCTTAGCCTCCCGCCAACCACCACCACCATCAGGCCACGGCCTTACGGTTAAGGTTCAGTACTTGGGAGTCCCGCAGATGCACATTTGAAAAAGATGCACATTTGTAGTTGAAACTCTTAATGAAACTGTCTGGTTTCACCTTTGATTGTGGTAGAAAGACTGTCTGGTTTGTGTGGCCCGATCTTTCGATGAGATAGGGTTTCGAATTGAGAGGATTAGATGTTGGCGATCCCATCAGGATGTTGCGCCTTAGCAATCGTTACACTTACTCCAGAAGTGTTATTGATCTTGCGAAAGCACGATCAACCTGACCACGAAGGTCCTTGTACCTGCAAGCAATCGAAGAACAAGCAAGAACAAGATAAATAAGCAACTGAAATTGCAAATCTGAAATAAAAATAAGAGTTGGGATTCTGAAGACAAGTAAACGGGCGATCTAAACGACACGTGCGAATACAGGAAAAAGAAGCACCAACTAACTTGAATTTAAACAAAATCCCAACTCTTATTTTTATTTTAGATTTGCAATTTCAGTTGCTTATTCATCTTGTTCTTTGATTGCTTGCAGGTACGAGGATCTTCGTGGTCAGGTTGATCGTGCTTCCGCAAGATCAATAACACTTCTGGAGTAGGTGTAACGATTGCTAAGGCGCAACGTCCTGGACAGTTGTTGTCGGATTGCCAACGTCTACTCCTCCCAAATCAAAACCCTATCTCATCGAAAGATCGGGACCACACAAACTCCTATCAATTGGTATCAGAGTCAGATTTCTCGGTGAGAGATTTCTAACTTTTTTTCGTATTCTCCCCCTACTCACTACCTAAAAAAATTTTCCCAAATTGAAATCCTATCTCATCGAAAGATCAAGACCACATAAACTTCTATTATCAGTGAAAAAAAATTCACTGAACGAAAAAAAAAAGAAACTGAGTCAGTAAAAAAATCTCTCAAAAAAACTCGGTGCCAAAAAAGAAGAAGAAATGAAACGATATTACAGAAGTTTTAGCTTCATTCATTATTTGAGATAGGCTATCTCTACTCCGCGACTACGTTTGTGTATAGGCTCGCGTGTCTAGTAGACTTTAGTAGCTTTAAGCCAGCACTATCCAAGCCGAGGCTGCGCACACCACTAATGTTGACTACCTGAAGGTTAGGGCTCATTGAGCCTGCTCAGGCTGCCGTTGAAGTCTATAGCTTTTCTGTCGGGGCAGTGGTTATGCAAGAAGGAGGGCCTATCCCCACCCTCCTCCTCCACCTCCGATAAGGTTCTTAGAGAGAAGTTTGAGAGTTTTCTAGAGAGAAGCTTTATGTTTGAGTTGATATAATGTTAAATTTTCATTATTGAGCTTGTCCTTGACAAATTCTGTAGTAGCTTTTTGTTTGGTGTAGGTTTTGCTATAAGGTTTTGTTCATCTACATTATTGAGCTTGTTTGTGACCTTGAATTCTGCACTTTGAGCAATAACGAATCTTGCCTTCATATATTACTTCATAGGTTTCTCTTTCACCACTTGTAGATCCAATAAAGATTTATGAATGAGGGGAGATTCGAGGTCCACTTCAACTGAAATTCTGGCATAAGTTGCGCAGGATCTTGCAAGTGTTCTGACATCAGCCATGAGAAAGGAACTTAGAGCATCTCAAATGGGTCTTAGAAAAGCTTCATTAAAGAATAAAATATTTAGTTGCGGTATGTGGATCCAAACTACCGCTTTTCGTAATTCATTCTTTACGCTGAACTCTACAATCCATCTGAAGAGACAGCAGAGATGGCGCCTGATAGTACTATTGTTGAGGTGTCCTATTCAAATAAATTTATAAATCTGACCTCACTAGCTAGTAGTAAGTACAAGATTGATCCGCAGAGACTGAATCACGAACTCTAACCAGACAATCTTAAACGAAGTAAAAAGTTTGCAAGTTATGAGGTTTTCTGATTAATTTAAGTAAAAGACAATTATTGAGGAACTTCGATAAAAATGCATGTAGTTCAAGTGGCCTTAAGTTGTGAGATTAGTGATCATTGATATAAAAGATTAAATCTTACTCATGCACTGAATTCAACAAATTATACATCACATATTCTAGATTGTAAGCAATTGCTCCTATTATACGTTAATCACAGTCTTAAGCCATGGTATGAATCTATACGTCTAACATGTTTCATAGGTTATCATTCTAGTATCAAGACATATGCAGTTTGTGCTATTGTGATAGGAAATTTTGACTAAGTTTGATACTTTCGGAAAATCTAGAACATGTTATTATATATGCTTTATCTAATTAATGTTGGCATCCGCCGTGCAATTAGATCTTAGCGGTTAGGTTTCATGTAGTCATGCACTGCACACATCAGTTGTCATGCAAATCAATGTAATCATTCAGATTATCAAGTTACTAACGTAACAAGAACTCAGTCTCTGTGGTTTGACGCTTATCTTACTGCTTGCTAGTGAGGCTAGTTATATAAATTTATTTCCATAAACGCGGCCTTACAATGAGCGTTTATAAAATTTGCGCCATTACCTCCATGACTGAGGTACATTGTAATGTTAGTAATTTATTATTTTTTGTCTTGTTTATCAATTCATTATTTTTGCGAGAGTATAGCCGAGGACTCTGTAAAGGTTACTGAGCAGAAAAAAAATTCTAATTTGCTGAGAACTCGAAACTCTAAATGATCAAAAACCTAGATCAGTAACTAGACACGACAGTGTAGGAGAAAATTCAACAAGCCAAGACCAAGAAAAAAAGCCCCAAAGTGTGTGTAGGCTTATGGTTTAGGAGGAGGAATTTAGAAACTGAAATTTGGGATTAAAGAATAAAAGAAATTTATAAATCTCTCACTGAGAATTCTGGCTCTATGTGGTCCCGATCTTTTGATGAGATAGGGTTTCGATTGGGGAGGAGGAGACATTAGCAATCTAACTACAACTGTCCAGGAAGTTGTGCCTTAGCAATCATTACACCTGCCTCAGAAGCGCTATTGATCTTGTGCCACGAAGGTCCTTGTACCAACAAGCAATCGAAGAATGAGCAAGAACAAGATGAATAAGCAACTGAAATTACTAATTTGAATGAAGAATAAATCTGAAATAAAATAAGAGTTGAGATTCTGAACACAAATAAACGGATGATCTAACTGACACGCTCGAATACTGTAAAAAGAAACATCAGATAACTTTAATCTAAACAAAATACAATTGAAGAAGATGTCTACAACTCTCTATTTATAAGGAAGGACAATTGGGTTTCTCCTAAACTAATTAGAATTTCTTTCACTGATATTATTTGGACTGATATTAATAGGTCCAGGCCCATAATCCAAATCTTATTATTACTCTAACTTAAACCCAAATCTTGTTATTACTTTAACTTAAGCCCAAAACCCATATCCTTATCTGATTTTTATTGGAAAACCACGAAATTTGTTTTGATGATTTCTGATAGCTCGGACGGAATTTTGACACGTGGCTGGATCCATTAGAAAGATGACATTGAGATCTTTCCATCCATTATTTATGGGCCTTCACCAACATTCGAAATTGGGAGTTATGATCATTTAAAACTTTATGCAGTCTACAGAATCCATGATGTGATGTCCTCATCAATATAGAAATTTTTTAGGTCTTAGGTTGAAAATATTTTTAAAAGGGGCAGTTTTGGAGCGTATTTGGGCATAGAAAGACAATCGGATATTGATAGAAGTTTGTGTGGTCCTGATCGTTCGATGAGATAGGGTTTCGATTTGGGAGGAGTAGACATTGACGATCTGACTACAACTCTCCAAGACATTGCGGCTAAGAAATCGTTACACCTACTCCAGAAGTGTTATTGATCTTGCGGAAGCATGATCAACCTGACCACGAAGGTTCTTGTACCTGCAAAAAATCAAAAAACAAGCAAGAACATGATGAATAAGCAACTGAAATTACAAATCTGAAATAAAAATAAGAGTTGGAATTCTAAAGACAAGTATACGGGTGATCTAGCCGACATGTGCGAATACAGGACAAAGAAGCAACAACTAGCTTTAATCTAAACAAAATCCAACTGAAAAAAGAATTCTACAACTATTTATTTATAAGGAATGAAGCTTAGGCTTCTCCTAAGCTAATTAGGATTTCTATCACTAATAAGATTTAGACTAGTATTAATAGGCCCAGTCCCACAGTCCAAATCCTATTATCAGTCTTACTTAAACCCAATGCCCAAATTTGTGTTGAAAGCCCATGAAATTTATTTTGTGGATTCTGGACAGCTCAGATGGACTTTTGGCACTTGGCTGGATCCATTTGAAAGAAGACTCAAGAACTTTCCAAATTTGACACACGGTAGGCCAGCTCCGGGTTTAAATAATCTTGGGATTTGAACTGATTTATGTAGCATAGTCACTTTAGTATCTTCTTCCATGTTTCTAAGGACAACAAAATAATCACAATAATTTAGTAGCATCCAATCCTAAGAAAGATCTGTATGAACACTTGGGAATGAGTCCACCTAGTAGTTTAATTGACGGACACAAGCTCGAGTAATTGGTCAGTGAACAAATGTTACCGGACTTGTCGGATGTGTATCCGACAGCGACTCCTCATTAGACGACGTGATGTCCTCATCAGACATAAGACTGCAAGTCAACCGAGCCCAAAAACCGCGCGCAGTGGACAACTATCACGCGTGCGGTGATGTGGTGAGCAATATACACATGCCACACAATGAAAGGAAGAAAGAGAGCTGACATGGCAATAGCCACGCGTGAGTGCCGCACGTGCATTGGGACATGACACGTGCACACGGCGCAATGTTTTCAAATCCCAAGTCAGTAGACCATAGAAACTTTTGAGGCCCATAACTTTCTCACCAGAAGTCTAATTCGCACGATTCAACTAGCTATAGAAATTTAAGGGAATTATCTAGAATTTCTCAAGAGGGGTCAATGCTAAATTCACTATGGATTTGTTTAGCAAGATGGTCAAAGTCGACGAGCAGGAAGCTTCCTAATTGGACTCCCAATTCGATTTTGATTTCTATAAGCTGCCATCATTATCTCCTGAACATATTCATCAGAAGAGAACCCAAATTAGTAGCTTAAATCCTAAGCTACCCACACATATATAAGGAGGTATTTACCTCATGATTCAAGTGTGCTGTGTGGAATTATCTGTCATGCCTAAGGTGTAATCGTCGACGTGTAGTCAAGATTCTTCAAGGGAGCAATGGAGAGCAGCAAGGTATTTGTCTTAGCATAGATACGAGTCAGATTGTAAGGTTTACCCCTACCTTTTTACTTGTGTCTATGTTTATGGCCCTTTGTGGCTAAATTTCTTATGTAGTTCAGGTGCTGTAAACTTGTGATGATTATTGTAAGATAAACTGCGGTTTTAAATTTTGTTTATGTTGACATTGTTAGTATGCATAATCTGAATAATTGCATTGATTTGCATGACAGCTAATGTGTGTAGTGCATGATTGCATGAAATCTAAGCGCTAAGACCTAATTACACGACGGAAGCCAAGTACCAATTTGATAGAGCATATATAATAACATGTCTTAAGTTATGCGAAATCATCTTACTTAGTCTGAATTCCCTATCATTGTAGCACAACTGCATTTGTTTTATTGCTATGTTGACAATCTATGAAAGGATGTTAGACATGTAGATTCATATTGTGGCTTAAGAGTATATGATTATTGTAGAATAAGAATAATTGTTAACACTCTGGAATATGAGATTTATATTTTTGTTGAATTCGGTGCATGAATAGGATTTAATCTTTAGCATCGATGATCAATAATCTCACAGATCAAGTCACCTGAACTACATATTTTTCCTACTGATATTTCTACTCAGTGTGCAGGTTGAAGTAACACCAGTCACCATTATAACTTTTAACCCCCATAACCTCGAGTCTTGTTATTTGTCAATAGTCAAGTTACCAACGTGCCATGAATTGAGTCTCTGTGGTTTGATCCTGTACTTGGTACAAACCATTGAAGTTAGGTTATATAAATTTATTTGCATAAGACTCTCAACGACGGTCTTATCAGATGGTGTTGTCAAACACCAATTCCTGAAGTTTCGAGGAACCATAGAAAAGGACGTTCAATGACAATTAAGGGAATTCAATGTCATACAAACCAATAAAACTAATGGGAGCAGACCTCGACAGATCCAATTTATCGGCTTTCCCATTTTCTCTTGTAGATTATGCTAAGTAATAGCTTTTGTACTTTTCCGCAAGTATCATCACTACATGGTGCCAAATACAGGATACAATTCTTTCCAAATACTTCCCTATAGCCAAGACATCACAAATCTATAGAGAGATACTTGGAGTGAAGCAACAGTTGAATGAGATAACGTACGAAGAGATGGCGTACAAATAATTCAAATGCTTCCAAAGGTAGATTATCAAATGCTAAAACCATAGATTCCTAGGCCAAAGCCTCATTGAGTATTATGTCGAAGGGATGTTGGCCAATAAAAGGAAGATATTGGATGCAACAGTCGGTGAAACTATACAAAGTAAGCATCCTGATGAGATATGGACCATTATTAGAGAGATGGCCGAGAATCCCCGCGAGTTCACTAGAACAATGGAGTACTCAAGGTGGCGACCTCTGAAACATTAATACCCCAGAACCATCACCAGCAGTCCCATCCTTAAAAACTATCAAATTGAAGGCCTTGATGCAAGAGATACAATAGAATATGAAGGCCTCTCGGTTACACAATGTGAGTTTTCATATCATTTATACTTATAACTGAAACGTATCCTACATGGTAAAAACATGTAGATTACACTTAGGACCTAATGACAGTTGGAGAATACCGTCTAGGGCAGCAGCAAAGCAATGTTAGAACTACATATTATTACACGAGCATTAAGAATCACCCTAACCTCAGTTATGGAAATAACAACAATGTGCAGCAACAAGGACCGAGGAAGTTTGTGCCTTAAAATCAGACAGGAAGCAACAGGAGTGAGACAAAGTCATATGTGGATAAACTAGAAGAATACATCAAGAAACGTGACAAAGAAGCTTGATATCAAGCTAGCTAACATTGAAAGATAGATTTCTTTGATAGCCACTAACTTGAACAAGATTAAAACCCTGCAAGGTCAATTCCATCCGAACAGGGAAAAACTCTCACCTGAATATCAACATTGTGTATGCAATGGGTAAGGATCATGTTTATGGAGTCCAAAGCCAATGGAAGAAATTTCAAAGCTGATAAGGCCACTGTCATTCGCTTTCCTACGTGAAAAGAGAGGAATTGCTGAAGAAGAAGACCACGCGCACATTGAGGAAAATCAACCCGCATGCGTGGTTAACAACAGCATACCACGCGGCTTAGCTCTCGTCTCCCCTACTAACTCAGCATATGAAACACAGGTTGTCGCTGACTTAGATTTACCAAAGATATAAACTAATCCTGTGTCACACTTTACATCTCATGTAAAGAGAAGATTGTAAGCATAAATATACTTGTATATCGTATCATAATTCTTTTACATAATATTATGTATAAATAAAATTAAAGTTGTAAACGAACCGAGTTGAACCGAGTGTGAAACTGTTCAAATTCGTTTATTAAAATTCACGAGTTTGCGTTCGAGCTCGAGCCTCAAACTTGTGAAATACATGTTCGTGCCCAATTCGTTAATTTTTAACGAGTTCGATCCGAGTTTTGACGAACTTGTAAAATAAATATTCATGCCCAGCTCGTTTAAGTTTGATGAGTTTGAGTCAATCTCGAACTTTTTCGAGCATTTGAATATATAATATAAATTAAAAATATGAAATAAATGACATCTTAGATGAATATTCATTTTAACATCTCACTTTTTAGAAAATATTCCTACTAAAAAGTTAACATATCAACATTCACGAACATAAATGAATTGAATACCTTGTTGACCATGTTTAACCTGTTTATTTAGCAAGGTTTCATTCTTGAACGAATTTAGACGGCGAGTTTACTAATTCACTTGCATCTATAAATAAATATAAATAAATATTTTATGG
Source organism: Kalanchoe fedtschenkoi (assembly GCA_002312845.1). NCBI lineage: Eukaryota > Viridiplantae > Streptophyta > Magnoliopsida > Saxifragales > Crassulaceae > Kalanchoe > Kalanchoe fedtschenkoi. The sequence continues at coordinate 1,093,786 of NQLW01000045.1, read as the reverse complement.
AGAAGCAATACATTATAATACATACGGTAAACTAAAGCGAAAATCAACGAATAAAGAAAGAAGTCCACACCCTTTTTTCGTGATAACAATACCAACATTATTATACCCGGTCAGAAAATTTTAAAACGGAAAATTATTATTAAATATAAATGTCGACATAGATAATAACACCCACAAAACTTTCTATATGCTTTCTCGCTCTACAGCTTCTTTCCTTCTTTCATCCGTTTCCTCCTCTTCCCCGAACCAACAACAAGCCCACTCTCCCAAAGCGTTCGACCTTTTCCAGTTAATTATATGGGCTTCTTCGACACAGCGCCCTCCGCATGCTTCATCGACGACCTCCTCAACTTCAACATCGACGAC
>NQLW01000045.1:1069095-1093270 GCA_002312845.1 Kalanchoe fedtschenkoi | reverse complement strand
CATAGTATCACATGTTTACTCGCATGCTATTGGTTTGATGAGTGGATGCCTGGACTTTTTTCCGTCCACACTTTGTGTCCTTATCCTAAAATTTAACAAGAAAAAAAAAATAGATCAGTTAAGCTGAATCAGATTGAACTTGCTGTAAGAACCCTTGTCCCAATACATATTTTCTTAGAGAGAAGACTGGATATTTGGTTGAGGTGATTTGGGGGTAGGTGAGGTGCTGTGTGGTACAAATTTGTGGTTGTGGGAAGCATGTGAAAAGAGGACTTCATTGCATGTTGAGATGGGCTCTGCAAAACATTGGTGGGTGGAATTTGAACATTTGCCAGTGTGTAAAGATGTGCATTCCAGCTATGGGCTCACTTGTTCTTTGTGGCTCCTTGCCACTTTTGGTATCATGAACAAAATTTTGATTGATTTTCTATGTTACTGAAAGTGGAAAATGGGATACTATGTGCTAAGAATCATATGGGTGATTTGATTCTTTCTGGGTTAGGCTTATAAGGGATGTTGATATGGTGCGTAGCACAAGTCTGTGCTTATCAAGTGGGTTGAGTTTTGAGTTAGTTCCTGGAATGATTTCTGTCTTTTATGGATTTTGGCTTATTCAGGAATCTGAAGAGGAGGAAGAGCTTGAATGGTTATCAAATAAAGATGTGTTCCCATCTGTTGAAACATTTGTGGACGTAATCCCTGTAGAGCCTAGCACTGCTGTGCTTAAACATGTGAGTCCAGTTTCAGTCCTGGAGAACAGCATCAGCAGCTTTGGAAGCAACAGCTCAAACGACAGCAATGCAGTTATCACTACTTGCTGCATTGGGCGAGGCCTTACTCCGCCGATTCGCCGCCCTAGAAGCAGGGGATCTCAGAAGCGAAGACGCGGTGGGTTTGTGGACATCTCAAGTCAGCAGTGGTTTATCTATTGCAGCAGCATTCACGCCAACAAAACCGGAAATAATGCTGCTAAAGCTTTAGGGACTGCTAGTGGTATCACTAGCAGGAAGTGTAAACACTGTGGATCTGAGAAGACTCCCCAGTGGCGTGCTGGCCCAGATGGCCCAAAGACCCTCTGCAATGCTTGTGGCGTCAGATATAAATCTGGGAGGCTATGTCCTGAGTATCGACCAGCTAGTAGCCCAACATTTTCCAGCGCAGTGCATTCCAATTCACATAGGAAGATTGTGGAGATGAAGAAGATGAAGCAACATGATGGTCAACCCTGTGGATGACTGTTAGGCAGGAGATTCCAAAGTTGGTGAGCTCTAATATTTTTTTTTAATCTTAGTTTGATATTAGGGTTTGTTGTAATGGATGAGTCAGGCTGGGTAGATGCGCAATTGCTCTTTACTTTATTTTTTTGTGGGTCTCACTACATTTAGGCACATTATTTGTATTATGTGACTTGAGTAGCCTTGTCCTCGCAGTAGGAAAAAAAAATTGCAGCTTGTTGAGGTTATGATGCTTCCGTGTTTGCATGGTGGATATCTCATAGTCCTGGCCTGCATGCGAGTCCTGATGTGTCAACAGTTTTATCCTACTTAGACTCTTTGAGTCAACCACTTTGTAAGCTCTCAGGCCCCTTCTTATTTCGTCAATAGATCTTTTTTGAATCATCTATCAATAAAATAATTATTAAAAAAACAAAACAAAAACTTTGGATAGCAGATTTTTATGCTTTTCTACTAGGAAGACATGTTCTTCACCAAGGGGTTGGAGACTCTCGGGTGTGTGTTTTACTCAAGATCAACTTGGGCAAACGTAGATATTAAAACAGCTCTTATTTCATTGGCTCCTCACGTGGCACCACTGCACAAGGGTAAGTGTCCATAGGTAAAGGCAGTGGAGTCCTTTGGGTATTTATGACTTGTGATCAACTAGGACTGGTTAGAAGATGTTAGGTGCAATCAAGCAAGAAGAGTTGGAACGTAAATGATCCGAGGAAGGGACGGTTTTGTCCTGTCAGTCATATCATGCACTTATAAATGGAAGTTCTTCGTTAGTTTCTTTTGGTTGTGGCTCTTTTCCAGCTGGTTCCTTGTTGCCTAATATAAGCAGTAGAGATGTTTGTAGGCACTGAAAGCCACTACTACCCCGACATGCTTTTCAGCTGGCTGCAGATTTAATTTAAGGTGTAGAGAGTGAAGAAAGGGAAACCAGCGTGTTAAAGTTGTCGGATACGAGATGGCAAATTGGGATTGTATTTTTGGTTTGTCAAAATGCTCTTGAAATGTTATTGCTTGATGATATGAAGTTGGTGCTGCGAGTAGTCACGGAGATGAGGATTTACTGAAGAGTGTTCCGTGTGGCTTTTATTTTTAGGAGAAAATTTTTAAAGGGGTTTTCGATTATGACTCCTTAATTATCATTCATCAGATGAAAATAGCAGCTAATCTGATGAACATAACAAATTTACCTAATGAATATATCATCTGATGAACTTAGCATCTCATCTAATGAACATAACAGCTCACTCGATGAACATAGTAACTCATCTTATGAGCATATCGGCTCATATGATGAATATATCGTCAAATGAACATAGTTAAATTAAATGTACATTAATACAAAATATTAAATTTATTTAATAATTTTTTATTTAAATTTTTATAAATCAAGATAATATATAGTTTCTAATTTTTATGATGTTTCTAATTTTTTCATATTATTTATTTATTTTTTACTCTTTATTTGAGAGAGGAATGGGTGTTTCAATGAAAACGACTCAAAACTATATCGTTTTTTAGCGAGAGCATCCACCTAGATTAGTGCCTCGGTGCACCCAAGTATTTGCGCATTTGATGCTAATTATTTTTTTCTATTAAGTCTACAATAATGAAATTGAATAATTAAAAAGTTCGGTATTGAAATAGAAAAATTAAAAAGTTCAGTACTTAATTTAAAAATGAGTGATAGTTCATAATATGTTTTTATAATTTACCTTAAATATTTAAGATAAATTTATGTAAGAATTAAAGTCAGAGGGTTGATATAGAAATCTAATATTCAAATTTAAATATTAAACACTATTATAATTCTATTAGGGCATCCCCATTGAAGCTTTGTGAAACGCTTTGTGTCAGAGTACAAAGCGGTTTGTGCTGATGTGGGAGGTGGTTTGTGTTCTTCTGACACGAAGCAGCTTCGTTTGCACGAAGCGGTTCGTGAAAAAGCTTTAATCACGTTTGGTAGTAGGAAACGTGATTAAAGATCAATTTTGATTTTTAATCACGTTTCATCCTACCAAACGTGATTAAAGATTGATTTTTAATCACGTTTAATAGGATGAAACGTGATTAAAGATGTTGATCTTTAATCACGTTTGGAAAGATAAATGTAATAAAAGATTTATCTTTAATCACGTTTAATTCTTCCAAACGTGATTAAAGATTAATTTTTTAATAAAAAATTTTAATTATGTAATTTTTTATTACATAAATGTTAAGAAAAAAATAATATGAATAAATAATTATAAACAATCGAATATTTATTAAATTTTAAAAATTGTAATTTATTGTAATATAAAAAGACAGAAAAATGATAATATGACAAGTGGGTACATGCGCAGAGGTTTGAAAGGTTTGTTTCAATGTGGATGTAAGTTTGTTAAAAATAAATTTATGACAAAAGTGAGTTGACATGACACAAATCCTACGTAGCAGACACAAATTTAATTTTAGGTTTGTTTGAATGGGGATGCCCTTAGCAGACAAGATTTCATGAAAAGTTACGCCATGTCCAGCGGAGCGCAAATAAACACGATTAAAGAAGTTTAAAAGTAATTCGAAATATTTCATTTCCCGCTCAAACAAGCCTCTACTCTTTGGCCACTTTGAATATCAGATTTCTCGCTTTTTCAGAGCTCAGATCGTAGGAAGAAAATTTGTGAATCTCCCACTTCTGATTTTCTCTCAAAGTAGCAATCTTTGTGGTTATCGGATACGGCGACTGATCGATGTCCAGCGTGGCTGTGTTTCGGTTGAGGGAACGCGGCGGCGGTGGAGAAAATGAAGTTGGCGTTGCGTCTGCGAACCTTGCTAAGAAGGTGACTCCGAGCGCTAACAAAGTGGAAGATCGGATTAAGAGATCAAGTGGGAAGGAGAACCTTAGATCCAGTTCCGGGGTTGGGAAAGTGAGTCAAAAGCCGGCGTTGCGGCCAATGCCGCGGGTCGAGAAGAAGTCGGCAGCCGCGGTTGGTGATTTGGAGGTGGGTAATCGGAGGCCTTCATCAGTTCCGAGAGGTAGGAGCTTTAGTCCTTTTATGAGCAGTAGTAGGGTTGCACCGGATTTGGGAGGAAATCGGGATTATAGGGTTTCTGGGAATGGAGGGGAGAAGGCTTTGGAGGGCGATGGTAGAATTTCTGGGAGGGGGAGTTGTGGGTTTAGGTCGTCTGAGAGGGTATATGGGAACAGAAGTGGTAGAGGGTCGAGTTTGGGGGTGAATGAGAAGGGTAAAACGGAGACCAGGGTTCCTGCTGATGGAAGATGCATCGCGGGTAATGGTGAATTTGATGTTAATCTCAGTAAGAAAGAAAATAATGTTGATGGTGAATCATTGCTAAAGGCTGCAAGTTTGAGTTGTTTTATGGATCACCTTGTTGTTGAAACTGGTAAGTTTGTGGCGAAATCCCATTGTAGTGCAAGTTGTTTGAGCTCTGAGACAAAGGTGGGCAGGTGTAGAATAAAGTCTGATGGTGTTCTTAGGCCTGGAGTTGCAGTCCTTAAAACTAGAGATGCAAATTGTTTGTCTGTAAAGAATGTGGTAGAGAAATGCTCAAGTGAGATGAAGGTTTCGAATGTCTTAAAAGAACAAGAAATGACGGAAGAAGTGTGGAATTCCTGGCCCGGTATCAAATACCCAAGTAAGCTGCATGAGAAACTTGCATTTCTTGAAGGTAAGGTGAAGCGAATTGCATCTGATATCAAGAGGACAAAAGAGATGTTGGATTCTAATAACTCGGATGACTCAAAGGTTATACTTTCAGATATTCAGGATAAGATTTCAGGAATTGAAAAGGCTATGATTCGCGTGGGGAGTGACTCTGGTGAGAAATCTTTTATTGTTAATATTGGCAACCCGCAGAATAAAATGACAGAGACAAGAGATGGAAAGCAAAGGGAAATATTGATTACGAAAGTGCTTAATCGTGAAGAATTGGAAGCCAGACTGTTCCCTCACGATAGGTTATTGAGAGAGCGTAAAATGATGAAGTCATCTTCAGAGAGCTCTAAATGCAGTTCTCAAGTGTCACAATCAAGTGAATATGAAGAGTCAAGTCATGCAGATATCAAACTCCTTGCATTTGAACCATTAGCATCACTTAATCAGGATAAGTCTAAGTCTAAAATTATAAGGAATGAGAATGTAAAAGTAGAGTTCTGCCCTGTTCAAGAAATGGACGTAGGGGGAACTTCAAAGGTACATGGGTCTGTTAATGTTAGTGGAAAACGCAATCTGGATGTCATCCCTGCAACTACTGAAACCCTTGATGAGCTACATATTCAGGACAACACACAGCCTATGGTCGGCGATGATTTTGAAGATACATGCATGTATCCGTTGAATGAAATATGCCGCAAAACATCGACTGGTGGGTGGTTTGTGTCTGAAGGGGAATATGTTCTTCTAGCCCATGATGACGCTTCGTGTTCATTGTATGATGTTTCAAATTGCGAGGTACGTGTTACGACTTCCTCCTGACGAACAAAATCAGTTCTCATCTTATTTATGTGATGTTTAATTATTTAAGAAGTGCATTTTTCTCACTCGAAAATTGATGGCATCAGACCTTTATTGTTTAAAAAGTATTGATGTAGTGGATTAAACAACTTGTTTGACATTCTGGCTTCTCCTTTTCATCACATCACTTGAGTTTATATATTCAATCTGTTGTGTTTTTGCACTTGTTCCCACTAATAAGTAATAAGACAACCTGCAAGTGGCCATTTCTGTTTTTATAAATATGCTGGTGTAAGCTTTAATGAAACTCTGTTTTTTTTCATGGATATAAGGTCAACAGAGTATTTGGCACTTTCATATTATCTTAAGTGTCGAAGTTTTCAAGCCAAAGTGCTGCTACAGTTGGAAGTTCACTATAACTCAATAAGTTTGTCATTGATGGTGTAATTGCCAACCCTGTGGCTGGCGGAGGTAAACTAGAGCAAATAATATCCTTGATAGTGAGTGGCATCATAGCTTGATTGTTTAATAAGTCAGGTTTTATTTTACCAATATAATACGAATATAGAAATATATATAGATTACAAAAATTATCCAATACTGTAACATATTCTTATTTGCTTGTTCTATTCCTGGCTAAGGTTTGCAAGTGAGACAATCTCTACGTGAGCTGCTGGTTTGTATATAACTAAACAAATCTCAAGTTCATTTGTTTTAATAGTGTCCCACGAGAAATCCAAATGTAATTCACTTGCATTTATCAAATCTTTGTTCAGTTGAGTATTACACTAGATTCTTGTTACTTTCAATCTTTCTTTTTCGGCAAAACAGTATGAGAGGTGGAACTAAAACTACATGTTTATGAAGTTCTATTTGCTTCCTTTTCAAGTGTCTAGATTTCAAAGCTTCATAAACTGGAAGACTTAGGCATTGCTTAAACTGGTGAATTTTTTCCATTTTGTCTTGCAATCTTATACCCGATTCTATACTTCAGAAAAATCAGTACTCCTGTCAAACTGAAGTCAGCTGGGAAAAAATGCAACACATGTGACTGAAAGTAGCACTTTGATAATTTTTTTTTTTTCAGGAGAAAGCTGTATATAAACCTCCATCTGGAGTTTCAATTAATTTGTGGAGAGATTGCTGGACTATTCGTGCCTCTGGAGCTGATGGTTGCTCAGGAAGATATATTGTTGCAGCTTCAGCTGGAAATGCTTTGGATTCAGGATTTTGTTCATGGGACTACTACACCAAGGATGTGCAAGCTTTTCACATAGAGAATGAAGCAACCACAACTAGAACAGTTCTGGGTCCTTTACCAAACAACACATCATTGCGAAGAAGTATATCAACCATTTCACTGCCATCAGAAAATATCCAATGGTGGTACAAGCCTTGTGGACCGCTTATTGTTGCCACTGCCTCCTCGAAGCAGGTAGTTAAAATATATGATATTCGTGATGGTGAGCAGATCATGGATTGGGAAGTGCCTAAACCAGTTTTGTCAATGGAAAATTCGAGTCCTGTGCAATGGAGAAGCAGAGAAAAGGTGGTTGTAGCAGAAGCCGACAACATCTCTGTATGGGATGTCAGTTCTTTGAAGTCTCATCCACTATTATGCATTTCGTCAGCAGGTCAGAAAATATCAGCCCTTCATGTGGTCAACACAGATGCTGAAGTTGGTGGGGGAGTTCGGCAAAGGTAATGTGTAGTTCCACTTCAGCATATTTATAAATTGTGACTCCATGCATTGATTTTTTATCATGCTTCTGTAGCTTATGTTTATGAGGCTATTAGAATCAATAATATGTTGAAATCTAGAATGGTGGAGTCATTTTTGCCTGTATTTCAGGGTTAGTTCTTCGGAAGCAGAGGGAAATGATGGGGTGTTCTGCACAGCTGATTTCATCAACATACTAGACTTCCGCCATCCCACTGGCGTAGGGCTCAAAATTCCGAAAACTGGCCTTAACTCAAACTCAGTTTTCTCGCGAGGCGATTCAGTGTTCATGGGCTGTAGCAATGGAAGGACATCAGCTGACAAAAAACATTTGGCCCAAATACAGCATTTCTCTTTGCGGAAGCAGAAGCTAGCGACTTCCTATGTGTTACCAGTATCCAATGCTCACCCTCACTACGCTGCCATCACTCAAGTTTGGGGTAATTCAAACCTCGTCATGGGTATCTGCGGGCTGGGTCTGTATGTGTTTGATGTTTTAAACAGCAATGCACCACAAGCTTCAGCTCCTAATACTGCCAATACCCAGAAAGTAAGAGAAGTAATTGGTCCAGTTGACATGTATGCACCATCATTTGATTACTTGTCGTCCAGAGCTCTCATCATTTCAAGAGATCGGCCAGCCATGTGGCAGCTTGTGTTATAGGTGAGCTACAAGTCACACGAAAATTATGACTTGTCACAAAATGCAGGATTTTCTACTATGCTCCATGCTATTTGTGTACAAATAGACATGATATTCCTTACGAGTACTACTGGCTTATTAGCAGTGTTCTAAAAATCCCCGTTTCGGACCGATTAATCGCTGATTAATCGTTAGGCGATGTTGAAACGTTTCGCCTAGCCGATTAATCGTCCAAGACTTAATTTTCTATGAAAATAATAATTTATAAATATATATATTTATAATTAATTATTAAATTTATAATTAATATATTTAATTTCGATTAACTGTCTGATTAATCATTCCGATTAATCCCCGCCTAGCCGATTAATCGCTAGGCATTATGCTCATCGCCTAGCGCTTTTTAGAACACTGCTTATTAGTGCTTATGAATGGGTAATTTTATCTAGGAAATTCATTTACGCAAGGACGATCTTATTTTGATTAATGAAACTTCGTTCCTCACTGTCTCAAATTCATTGAGGCATAAAAAGACTGGAATAAATAAGCAAATGTACTTCAAATTCATTTATGAACTATTTTCACTTTTAATTGTAGTACTGTGTTAGAATTAATATTTAATTGTGATTCATGCATTTATCGTTATATAATTTCAATTAAAATTTTCACATGATGATGATTGGTGTTGTATTATGATTGAAATTATTACGTGAAAATCCTTATCTTTTATCCTATTAAAGTTAAGAAGCTTAAGGGTCAAATGTTTATTGAGAAGGTTAATGGTCTATGGTCATTGTACAATTAAAGTGTCATATATTAAGATAACGAAGCTCAAGGATCTCTGAGAAATTAAAGTAATAATGTTGTTGTATAATTAAAGTTGTCATATTAAAAGAGTGAAGATTAAGGGTATATTAAAATTACAAGAGATAAACTATGTAGTATATATAATCTCTTATGGATCTTAAACTACACACTTGAAGAAACACAAAACACTCATTAGAGAAATTCTTTCATATCATCAAGGAGCAAGCTATAAAGATATAAGATCAACGAGATAGAACACATAAGATCATTCAAGTCATTGTTATGGATCTAAGTAAGTCTCCAATTTTTTCTTAATTATGTTTCAATTCTCATTATCCATATTTGGTTGAATTAAAATGTTTGTAAGTGGATTTTGAGTTATCGCTTCCGCATTACAGTCATATATCAAACAATATTGTATTGATCTAATAATGATTATGATGTTTTCACTTTACATTTGGTATCAGAGTCTTCTTACAAATTATTATTTCACCGAATCATGATTTATAGATTTTGAGATTTAAAATTAAAGGTAATTAATTAAATTAGAAATTTTTAAGAATTAGAGATTTTATCAAATAAAGTTAATTAATTATAATTATTTTTAGATTACTATTTATGACATGGTTAATTAAGGATGATATATGTTTTGTAATATCAATTGAAATTTATTGTATTATGAATGAAATTTGTTCGTATCAATTATCAGATTTTCTCGGACAGATTTAAAAATAAAATTTATAGTCACATGAATTAAATATTTATATCATAAAAAGTGTGTTAGTCACCAAAGTGGCCCACTTGTATGTTGATTAATATTTAATTATGTGTATGCAAATATTTATTTTATTGCGCTATAATTGAAACTAAACGTTAAATAAATATTATGATAATTATAATATAAAGTTATATGGTCACCCAAAGGTAGATCATTACTTGTATTTGATGACAATTAAAGTGATTGTGTATTATATTTCAATTAATATATTAAGAATATTCAAAGGTGTCCAATGTATTGATTGACTTTAATTAACAATTAATTAAAGATGATATTATATAGTGCATTATGGATTGAGGTGGTTGTATTTGAATTTGACCCAAATGTGAACGCATATTATTGTTGTTTAACTGTCTAAATTATCAAATGATGCAACTCAAATTATTAAATATGAGATATTAAATGTTTGCAACTTGGCATCTTTAATGAATTCAAATGTCATTGGAAACAAATTTAATGGGCTTAATTATGATGAGTGGATCGAATATGTTAAGTATCATGCAGACATATCATGTATCGATACAACTCTAATAATGGATAAACTCATTAAACCTAATGATTCTGGTATTGAGGCATACAGGGAGCTGTGGAAGGCATGGAAAAAGTCTAATCGGATGCTATTAAGTTTCTTAAAATTGAGCATTGCCGAAAATGTTAAACCTTTCATGCCAAGAACAACTAATTGAGGAAATTCTAGCTGAGATTAAGAATTCACCAATATAGATGTTATTGATAAATCTGTAGGGATGACTCTTATGACAGATCTATCGATTAAGAAATATGATATTAGTCAATTGATGCATGATCACCTCATTCACAAGGTAAATGTGGCAAATAAGCTTAAAGCTATGAACATGAAAGTGACTGAAACTTTCTTGATACAGTTCATTCTCCAATCCCTTCAGGGAGAGGAGTTTGAGAAGTTCCGTCAAGGAAATAGCAATCTTAAAGAAAAGTGGAACCTTCAAGAAACTAAGGCCATGATATTACAAGAAAAGCAATGCAAAGGACAAAACTGAAAGTAAAACTTGCTGAAGCCCATTTAACTATTTATAACAATGCTAATGTTACCAGCAACAGCAATATATCAAGTAGTAAAGAAAAGAAGAAAGAAAAAAAATCCACGAAAATTAAGGGTGATGCACAGAAAGCAAAGACTGTGGAAAGATTGGACACTTCAAGAATGAATGCCCGAAATGTAAGACATGGTTCGAAAAGAAAGGTGTAAATAATGTTTCTATATGCTTTGAATAAAATTTAATTGAAGTACCTTCTAATACTTGATGGTTAGATACTGGTGCAACTACTCACTCATGTTTCACATATTTCGCTGGGATTCCTTTCAATCCAGCCCTTAAAAGAAAATGAAAAGTATATTTTTATGGGAAACATAATGAAAGTAAAGGTTGAATGCATTGGAACTTACAGACTGATTTTAGATATAAGCTATCATCTGGATCTAGAAAAATCTCATTATGTACCTGAATGTGCCAGAAATCTTATTTCTGTTTCGAGGTTGGATGTTATGGGCTTTGATTTTAGATTTTAAAATAAATGCTTGTCAATGTAACACAAAAGTGTCTTTTAGGTACTAGTACATTGTTGGATGCATTGTATTGCTTCAATTGAACTCAGAATTTTTCAATTCTCTGTTTAATGTTGAATGTGATGTTAGTGTTAAACGTAGTGCACTAGATGAATCATCTGCTAAATTGTGGCATAAAAGACTCGCTCATATATCCAAGGAAAGAATCATGAGACTTGTGAACAATGAAACTTTGTCTCATTTTGATTTTACTGATTACGATTATACATGTGTGGACTGCATTAAGGGAAAGCAAACCAAACACATATCAAAGAAACCAGCCACAAGAAGCTCGGGATTAATCAATTTAATTCATACAGACATTTGTGGTCCATTTGATGTTCTGTCATGGGGCGGAGAAAAGTATTTCAGTACCTTTATTGATGATCATTTAAGGTACTGTTACCTTTATTTACTGCATGAAAAGTCTTAATCAGCGAATGTTTTACAAACATTCACTACCGAGGTTGAAAGGCAGCTAAATAGGAAAGTCAAGGTAATTAGATCAGATAGAGGCAGTGAATATTATGGTAAAACAACTGAACTTGAAAAGGTTCCAGGTCCATTTGCAAAGTTTCTCGAATCTAAGGGCATTTGTGCACAGTATACAATGCCTGGAACACCACAACAAAATGATGTGGCAGCAAGGCGAAATCGTACTTTAATGGAAATGGTTAGAAGTATGATGTCTAACAGCTCCATACCTGTTTCATATTTGAATAGAAATTTATATTTAAATTTATTAATATTTATTTTTTTGTTAAACCAAACACACTACATCAGTATTACTTATTAATCTGGAGCTAGAGAGCATGTTTACAGGGGCCCTGGTGTTTGAGTTAGCTGCAGATGGTTACGCCTTGGATTTCAACTTCTTCATGCGGAGCTTCACCCTGGTTAGCACTTGTATTTTGTAAATGGAGTCAAGGGGGACTGTTGATGTGATCTCCAAGTGTGATGGAGCATCTTTCTTTCTAGATGTCACATAAGCCCATGCTGAATAAAAGGATCCTATGGTAATCGAACTAGTGTTGGGAGAGGGCCGAAGGGTTAGCTGCCTGACAATGCAACCTTGCAATCTCTGCTAGATACCTCCATACTCTCTGAGCAATGTGGCTATGCACGAATAGATGGTCTATAGAATCTTCATGACTGACATGATAGCATATACATTTCGTGGCTAAGTGAAAACCTTTATCCTTTTAAGAAGGAGTCCACTGTAACAATCTCGTGTCTTAGCTTACAGAGGAAACTTATGCGCTTAGGGATCAGTGACCATACGTTGTTCCAAGAGTTGTTTCTGCTTTGAAGAGGATGACAAATCTTATAAAAGAGCTTGCTAGTCACTTCACCATTGGAGGCATTAGTTCACTCCTCTTGTCTGGCTTATTAATAGAGTTAGGCACGAGGCAATATAGGAGGAGATTATGAAAATTAAAAACATCATAACCAATATTAGATTAATACAATATTGTTTAATGTATGATTGTAATGCGTAAGCGACAATCCAAAATCCTCTTACAAACATCTTAAATCAACCAAATATGGATAATGAGAATTAAAACGTAGTTGAGGAAAAATAGGAGACTTACTTGGATCCATAGAAATAACTTGAATGATCCTATGTGCTTTCCCTCTTTGATCTTATATCTTTGTAGCTTGCTCCTTGATGATATAAAATAATTTATCTAATGGTTGTTTTGTATTGCTCTAATTTAGATAAGTTTAAGCCTTTTCTAAATAAAAAATTAAATTAGATAAAAAATAAAAAAATAATAAACGTTCTACGCTTCACAAAATATATTCTTAATATATTTCAAGTAGTTATGTTTATCTTATCTAACAGGGGCAGATTTAGTGAAAACCACTTTGGATTTGTAAACTGTGAACCATCCTTGATCATCAGTTCATATTTCATCCAATGGTTATAAGTTTTTCTAGATTTATTATCTAATTTTTAAAAGATAATGTAATCCTTATTCTATGGGTTGTTCAATATGTGGCATGATTGTCTCCTTTAAATAAGGAATTAAATGTCATACTTTTTCTCTTTCCTCTATTATATTTGGTGCATAATTTTTCTCTTTATTCTTTTACGACTTAATTTCTTTAATATATCGTTTTTTATTAATTTTTAATGCACATAAGATCTTTTATATATTTTGGTGCACAATTCAATCTTGGTGCATTGGTGCGCATTTAATCTCATTGCATGATCTTTGGTACACAATTCAAATCCCGGGTGCACAGTTTGATATTTGTTTCAATGTAAAAATGAACATGAAATTTACTACTGAATTTTGACAGTGCTTTAATGGTACATATATGAACTCCGTTCGTATAAAAATGTGAACTAGACCATTAAAAATGTGCATCCAGAATTACTTTGTGCACCATTAAAAAAAAATAGCTAATTTGTGCACCACCAACTCAGAACTTGTGCACCATCAAGATCCACCTGAATCTGATGTAAGAAAAGACGGTGATGAATCGGTGTTGCTGAATCCATTGCGAAAAAGATCTAATGCCTAGATAGTGGCTCTGAGAAAGTGCTCAGTCTCCCTTTCTTCCACCTTCTTACATGGCTCCAGCCAAATTTTACAAGTAAAATCTGGACAAAGAGACGACATGGGTGACTCGGGTGGATTAATTGGACGGAGAGAAAGCTGCAAATTAGAGAGACGAGCGGATTTGGCATGGAGGTTTGGAGAGACGAGTAAATATGGAAAGAAGATTTGATATGATTTGATTAGCATTAACTATGGAAATGTATTTTAAAATATGTGGATATGTATCACTAAAAAATTTGTATTTCTAAATGTATCACTAATTTAATCATATCCGTTAAATTTAATAGATCTAATAGGTAATATTGGTTCACAGTTTACAAATCCAAAGTGGTTTTCATTTGATTCACAACATCCATTAAATATATCTCATAATTATTTATTTTTATTTCATCTCTTAATATATCTTTATTTGATTTTATCCTTAAAACACATAAAATTATCTCATACGCTTATAAAATTATTGTTGATATATGATTTTACATGTAAAAATTAAATAAGATATGAATTGCATTTCTCAATCAAATCGTCATAATTTTGGTAATATCTCACATATATGAAGATGTATATTCAAATATGAAAATCATTATTAGGTCTATGTATAGACTAGAATCTAATGACTTTGAAATTTAAAAAATTAATGATGATGGGATAGAGTTTGAGTCTAATTCCTAACCTGTATATTTCTCGGTTTTCAATGCATAAAGATGAGGATTTTAAGTTTTGTTTTTCATTTAATCATATAAAAATTGAATAGATGTATAGACACTAAATATTTAAATCTGAAACTAATTATTCTGTAACTTAATACGTAACATAACAAAGCTTTTTTTTCATGTATAATAACTAAATTTTATCCCTTATTTAATGGATCAATTGTGTCCACAAAATTTTTATAATTTCACAAATAATATTTTGTAAATATTCTTATTTTTATTTAAAATATTAAACTACTTCTTTAATTAAACAACTAAATCTACAATGCTTAAATAACATATCCTCTCAAATCTCTCTTTATTTGTTATCTCTCAGTTATCTCTTAAATTTTAACAACTTTGTTTTCTTAATCATGGAATGAATTTTAATTTATATATAAGTATATACCCATTTTTTTATATATGCTCATATATATAAAAAATTAAATAATAGATGAATTGTGTCCATCAATCAAATTGATATAATTTTGATAACATGACCACGTCACATATGTATCCACAATGATATAGATCAAATTATTATAGTCATTATCAAGTCTATGTATAGACTAGAATCTAATGATTTTGAAAATTAATAGTTAATGATGATGTGACATGTTTAGATTTCCTTTTAAGGTAATATTTTGAAATTAAAGTCATTAAAGCAAACAAATCTATATTTATCCTAACTAAAATTTAAAATTATTTAATCTTTTCTAAACAGTCGTTGAGTATATCCCATATAATCCTAATTCACTACATATATTTGGCTGATTTGTTTTTTATAATTATCTTAATTCAAAAAATTTAGACGATTATATATAATGAAAATGTTCACTGCATGTTTTTCCATTATCAGGTACGTTCTCTCTACTCATCTATTTTTTTCTAGTTGTATCATTGTTATTCTGTACACTATTTTACTTTGATTTGTGCTTTATTTGTTGAATTAATTTTCATTCAATTGTCAGCTTTGTCGGCATAGGGATGCAGCCAAGGAGACAATTGAAGCTGCAAATAAATTAGTTAAAATGGAAAGATTACAGTTCTAATCATTCTTTAAATTGTAGTTAAATATTATGTTTGTTCTCTGATATCATTGAGGAAGATAATGTATGAATAACACAATTTTCATTGTACTCTTAGCTACAATTTAAGGAATACTTGCAAAATTTTATTATTACATACTTAATATATCAAATGCATATATCAAAATGAAAATAAATTCGAAAATGATTTGGTGTACTTAATATATCTACCATTCAAATCATGTTTAATTTTAACTTCTCACCTCACATTTAATTTTTGTTGCTCAATTCACATTTACGTTTGGTTCCTCATCTCACATCCTTACACATATACTATGTACATAATAAATAATCATTAAAGCTATATATAGACTAAAATTTAAGTGCATTTCGAATTAGAAAATTGATGATGACGGATACACATTTGTAATAGCTTACATGTATCTTTTCTGATTTTCTACACCTAAATGTGTGAGTTGCTAAATATTAATTACACAAACATCAGTCATTTCAATCAATATCTTTGTAGAGTTTGACAAATAAATTTCAAATGTTGTTAATTTGCGGTAATAATTACATAAATTTAAAATTATATTCATGAATACCCCCATTAATTAATTTTATCAATATATATGAATGATTTGACAAATAAATATCAATGGTTGCTAAATATTAATAATTACATAAAATTTACCTTTATACCTATGAATGCGTATATTAATACTCTAATCAAAAGAGTTAATTACAACCATCATTCCTTAAACAAGACAGTTATCATTATACCTTACTCTTTCCATAATGTTGATATTCATCAATCAAATCAATATAAATCACGTCACATATGTATTCATAAAGATATATATCAAATTATAATAGTCATTATCAAGGCTATATATAGAGTAAAATCTAATGATTTTGAAAATTAATAGTTAATGATGATGAGACATGTTTGGAGTCTAATTGCTAAAATATATATTTTTGATTTTTAATGCGTAAAGATGAGAGTTTTGAGTTTGTTATTTATTTACTAATTTAATAGATTTTTAATTTAAACACATTACTAATTAATTAGTTCATAAATATTTAAATAAATAATTAAATAAATGATATGATTTATTTAGAGATATTTTGTTATTTTAAATTTTAAATTACCCTTCATTATTTCTTTATTTAATAACTATCTCTTTCTTTCTTATCTATAATCAAATTGGTATAATTTTTATAATGTCCTCACATCACATATGTAGTAATTAAACAAATAAAAATTATAAAAATCAGTATTAGGTTTATATATATTAGAATCTAATGATTTTGAAAATTTAAAATTGATTATGATAGGACACGTTTTGAGAGTAATTTAATAGACTTTTAGACACATTAATAATTGATTGATTTTTAAATATATACATATGACATTAATTAATTAAATAAATCATAATTTATGTGTTTTGTAAATTTGTGTAATAATCTCAACTATTTCGTTTGATTAGATAAAAAATTATATGATTCGTAAAGAGATATTTTTATTTAAAATATTAAATTTAAGAGTAATACTACTTAATAATCTCAACTACGAAAGTGTTTAAATTTATAATTATATAATTCATACATGTATATTATTAATGAATGTTGGACCAAATTAAGGAATACTTGTCAGATTTTATCATTACTTATTTAATCTATTATATGCATATGTTAAGTTTATTTCAAATTAAAAAAATTGATGATGATGATGGATACACATTTGTAATAGCTGATATGTGTATTTTTTTGATTTTCTATGCATAAAGGAGTGAGTTTTGCTAAATATTAAATACACAAACATCAATAATTTCAATTAATATCTTTAAATGGTTTGGAAAAAAATTTTGATTGTCATTAAATTTGTAGCAATAATTACGTAAACTAAAATTGTGTCCATGAATAACTCATCTATAATCTTCTAAAATAAGTTAGTATTATCTAAATGAAACTGAGTTCTCCATAAATCATGATCATTTTAAATATCAATCTATTTATGATAATCACATAATAATCATCTTATTCCATATAATGAAATATATTATATGTAATTTAAAACATATTAAATAATAAATGAAAAAACTGACGCTGCGCGGGCCACAAACTAGTTATAAATAAATGTAAATGTGTAACTATCAAAGTAAGATGGTCGATTCAGAGTTACTGTGGCCAAGATTATTTAAGCAATTTGTTAATATCAATTTACCAAAGCTGAACAAATCGTAATTGGGTTTTGATTGAGCGATCGAGCCGAAAAGCCCAGTCGTCGTTGCGAGCTTGGGATCAGCTGGACGACGACGCCAACGGCCGAGGATTTTCGAGCTCTGCTTCTCACATAAATCATCAGCTGGACTCGTCAATTTGTCAATCTGGTGAATATTTTGACATCATTCTGTTTATATGCTTGTCGATCATAAAAGTTATGTTAGGTTTTGGCAATTTATACATACATATTTATTGGTTGTTCTTTGAGGAGTTAGATTTCGTGATATGTAGCGCTGAAACTAGAAGTAAGGGTTCCGGTAAATCATTTTATAGCACAAGTTTAATTGTCATTCTGGTAGGCTCTGTTTGGTTTGAGGAAAGTTAGAGGGAAAATGAATCCCTCAAAAATCCATCTTATTTTAGCCTTGTTTGGTTTGAGATGGAAAATTTTATAGAAAGTACTAAAATATTCTTTAATTTAAATAAATTTTTCATCTAACTTTCCATTTAGTTGTTCATCCCTAATTTTCTATTAGAAAGTTGGTTCCACACTCAAAACCAATTGGCAATGAGTGGGAGAGTCCAACTATACTTATGGATGCAATCTTATGAG
Organism: Kalanchoe fedtschenkoi; assembly: GCA_002312845.1. NCBI lineage: Eukaryota > Viridiplantae > Streptophyta > Magnoliopsida > Saxifragales > Crassulaceae > Kalanchoe > Kalanchoe fedtschenkoi. The sequence continues at coordinate 1,074,925 of NQLW01000045.1, read as the reverse complement.
CTAATGGGCGATGTGGGACAATGTGCCCTTAATATGCACCAACACCCCCCTCACTTGCGAGATCGTAAGCGGACGAAACCGCATTAAATCAATATCTCGCAAGTGGGACCTCATGCGGACGTAACCAGCACGTTTGACCGGTTCATTCAGGAGTGCGGCTAAAACCCGCTCTGATACCATATTAGAAAGTTGGTTCCACACTCAAAACCAATTGGCAATGAGTGGGAGAGTCCAACTATACTTATGGATGCAATCTTATGAGCTAATGGGCGATGTGGGACAATGTACCCTTAATATGCACCAACATTTTCTCTAAACCAAACAAAGAATTCTTTATAATTTTTCATCAAATTTTCCCTAAACCAAACAGCCTAGTGTCCTCATTTTCTTTGAGTGTCATTTGCCTCCATGTGTTGCGATTTGATGCTTAGTGATTAGTTACATGTTAAGAAATTATCCTGCAAGAATATTTAACTTTTATTATTGTTTCATTTAAAAGAAACACGTCTTTAAAGTTAGCAGCTTTGCTGATGATGTTTTCTCCTTCTCTGTTGTGTAGGCTGTACAGGGTTTGGTTTTTCAGCCGAGGGAGAAGCCAATGGCATCCAACGGAGTCACTACAATGATGAAAAAGATGGATAATTCCAGCCTTGATACGAAGGGCTCTGACTGCCTGGTGTGTTTGGAGTGCTTACTGAATGTAGCCAGGGCATTCGGGATGGGATCTTGCTTATCAGCAGAAGTAACCGGTGCTATCCCGAGTTCTACCAGAACACCCACATCATCGAGTTTAGGAAAGAGGAAAAGCACGAGCAGGAATAGGAGTGGGATGCGGAGGAACTTGTCTCACGTGTTGAAAAGAGATGAGCTGCTTCGCAGGAATCCTGGACGAAAGTTTTTAAACAGTGCTTCAGAAGTGGCATCTCTGTTCACCAAACAAGGGAAAAAAGGAATCAATCAGGATGCTATGATTTGCTGGGAGGTTAGCATCGAAATTATGACAAGAGCTGTGACTTTAACTGACCTAGTAGATTAGTAAATGATATATACTTTTAATGCCATTTTAATCGAAAAACAATGAAAATTATTATTGTCTTTCACTGCATTTAAGATACATGATATCCAAATGTTAAGTAATCATAAAATTTCCACCCTTTCAATATTTCGCTCAGTGTCTTGCTTAAAATGGAAGTTGAATCCTTCTTTGACTGCTTATCTGGAATCTGAACTCATGATAGTTTGCTCTTTTTGCTTTTGCAGCAAATTTGACTTCAAATGCTTAATATCTCAAAACTCGAAAATCCTTCCCATTCTAAAATATAGCTGATATGTGCATTTCCATTAAGATGCTATCACTAGGAAGTGTAAGTTAAATTTTTTGGAAGTTTATGAATTTTTTAGATCTTGTTGCCCAAATCGTAGTAAACTTGTAACGTTGAATGGTATGGGTATTGAGTTTCTGAATCTATACATGTATAGCAATATCATTGAGTATGGATTTCTCCACTTTAAGTTTAATTGCAATTCGAATTAGGCATATGTGCTCTTTCCTAAAAATCAATTTGAGTTTCATCTCAGGATGAAGTTTGCCCCTTAAATCACCGGAACTCATGTATGTTCTGTCCAATATGGTTAGGAACGCTTTCACCCTAAAATATTGTTATCCTCTGCTCGTAGTTTACAATGGTATCAGATTTAGCTAACATGTTGAGATTCACCGATTTTGGTAAATTAAACTCCGCATATGATCAGATCACAAAACATGTTTATGATTGAACTCCTTCACTATACAAAGTATAAATAAGAAGTTTGTATTTACTTCTTCAAGGTTTGTTTTAAGTTGAAAGGTGTTCTAAGTGCTTTTATACTTCTCTTTTTTTTGGGTTATATCCTTATCAATCTATTTGAAATGCTTTCATACGAAGGTCAAATTTTGTTCTTTATTTATCAGCCAAAAAAAAAAAAAACGTTTTCATTTGTGTATTTTACTGTCTTCAGAATTTTGGATCTAAAGCAGACACCATCTTTTGTGGTGTTTTTGATGGTCATGGACCGTTTGGTCATATGGTCTCAAAAAGGGTCAGAGATTCACTGCCTTTGAGATTGAATGCGGAATGGGAACTAAATTGTGGCAACAAGGAGGGTTTCAGTGACATCAGCAGCCGTGCTTCTGGCAGTATGATGTCTGAAGAGATTCCAATCTCCGCTATTGATGATAAATTGGGTAATCTTGATCAACATGAACATGAAGATTGCACTCCTGAAAATTTTCGGACATTGAGAGATTCATTTCTGAAGGCTTTCAAAGTTATGGACAAGGAACTCAAATTACATCCAAGTATAGACTGCTTTTGCAGTGGAACTACGGCAGTGACCCTAATTAAAAAGGTGCATATTATGAGACATAAATTTGAGCTATTGACTGTGTGACTTGTTCTGTTATACGCTGTGTATGAAGTTTGGTTTTGTTAAACACTTCACATGTTATGTCAATGAGACCTTAAGTTGCGATTAGTTATATATCATATTGTATTATTAATCATTCTCATAGTTATATTTTGGCTGAATTGTTTGACAATCTACAGGGGCGTGATTTAATGATTGGGAATGTTGGGGACTCCAGAGCTGTTTTGGGTACCAGAAATTGCAATAACACTATCACTGCCGTTCAGTTGACTGTAGATCACAAACCGAATCTTCCAAGTACTTCCTTTTATCTGTACCTTTCTCCAATATGAGTTACTGGTCTATTTAATATACTTATAGACTTGTTAGTCCATTGATTGGCATGGACCTAAAACGTGATTTTTACTTTCTTGCACTGTGATTTACTAGGCCTAACTGCAGCAGCAGATGAGTTCAGTAGATCTGTTCGTATGATATTCATTCAGAATAACGGTTCAGGACTACAACTTGTTACCTCCCCACATAATTAGATATTAATGGAAAGATTAATAGTATGTTGGCACTTGAACCAGCTAGTAAATCATGGTCTTAAAAAGATGGTAAAAACTTGTATACTTCTCATTTTCTTCATATTTTGACAAACAAGAGTGCCCAAAAGAAATGGTCTTCAGCCCTTACCAACATCCTCATCAAGTCAATTTCCCGCGCCGCCAATATTCCAGCAAGACTACTAGCTAAATTCTGCAAAGATAATACCCAGATTTACCCCCTTTCGCTTCCATCGTCGCGACCTCCCCTCTCCAGACCTCTTAGCGCTCTTACAGGACTATGATCTCCTTCAAAGACAGCTCCTTATTCCGACCTTCTAGTTACCGGTCACCTCCTGTTTGATTCGCTTGTAAAGCCTCTCAAGGCTTCTTCCTTTCCCTGCCTTGTAGCCTGATCGGGCTCTCCTTGTACTCTTTCAAGCGCCTTTGAGTGCCTTTTTTATATATTTAATTTTGAAAAAAAAGAAGAAAAAGAACAAGAGTGACCTTGAGATGCAGAGAATATTGGATCTAGTGTTATCTGAGTATATTTTTATATGACATCCATTTTTAATTGTTATTTATATCTCACAGGAGAAGAGGAACGGATCAAGAAATGTAGAGGGAGGGTTCATGCCCTTCACAATGAGCCTGAGGTTACTCGAGTTTGGCTCCCCTATAATGATGCTCCAGGTCTTGCAATGGCTCGTGCTTTTGGTGACTTTTGCTTGAAAGATTATGGGCTGATCTCTGTCCCAGAGATTTCTTACCACTGTATTACTGAGAAGGACGAATTCGTAGTACTAGCTACAGATGGGGTAAGAGTCAAATTCTTTTACAGTGGTTTATAATATGTACTTAATTGATCTCCTTTTAATAGCAAGGGACATTTTAAGCAACATTATTTTGTTACTGTTTGTATTTAATTTTCTGCCCTGGGATGTTCTTCTTTGTCAAGCTTTCGTCATGGGCAGTTGATATCTACCGGTACATTTCTATTTTAGTAATGAAGCCTCTGTATCTAGACAGTCTGTCCGTAGGTTTGGATATCCATATATTAGCCACTTGAGGTTGTTGACTTGTTTTATATGTGCTCAACTTGTTACACAAAAAGCTTGATCTTTGTGGCCTCGCTTACCTTCTGACAGTGCATTCATTATTTTCTGCTGTTAGGTATGGGATGTCCTTTCAAACAAAGAAGTGGTGGAGATTGTTGCATCTGTTGCTCGCTCGTCTGCTGCTCAGACTCTTGTCGAGTCCGCGGTCAAGGCTTGGAAATACAAACATCCTACTTCAAAAGTTGATGACTGTGCTGTCATCTGTCTTTTCTTTGATTCCAACTCCTGTAGCTCCTCTTCCAGCCAAGGAGTTAACTGAGCCCCTGGACAGATTTTACACCATCTATGAAGTCTAAGACGCAGTATGGGCTGTTACTTGAATCTGTTATAATGAACTCTGCCTATTATACGGGATACGTACTGTTGCAGAATAGCCTTTGAAGGCAAATCAGTCAAATTCCGGGAGTTGCCATAGTCTGACTTGCCAAAGTAAGATTGCGAACTTCTTGGTCCAGGTCTTGATTCATTTCATTCTCCATAACACAGTTGAGATACTGATGGTAATAAATCTGGTATTTAGGGGTATTCAGTTTTGTTGATTGTTCTCTGGAAAGTCGGTCCCAACCCTATTTTCTGTGTCTGGGAGTGCTTTTTTTTTCTGGTCAGGATTGAGTTTTTGTAATCCCCCCAATCTTTAGATATATATGTATATGTGTGTGTTTTCTGTCAGTATGTCTGTCACCAGCACTGCACTGTCTTGTGGATTTTCCATGTTTATATATTTGTGCTGACTTTTTCCATTTAAAATATTTTTCGTACATCATTCTTATTCTCCATCTTTACGGCTTTGTTTAGTTTAGGGAAAATTTAAAGGAAAGAAAAATTTGAAGTTAAATGGGAAGGAATCTCTTGATTTAAGTTAGTCCGCGTTTGGTTTAGGGAAAATTTGAGGGAAAAGAAAAATTTTTATAAACTGAGATGGAATCCTTCATTTGGATGAGGAAAAGTTGGAAATGAAAAATTAAATAGAGAGTTAGATGGAAAATAAAAAGGAAAATTTATTAAAATTAAAGAGTATTTTAGTATTTTTTGCAAATTTTTCCATCCTAATCAGGTAAGGGGAAATTATGATGGATTCAATGGGTAATTCACTTACCCTCACATTTTTTTCTTCAAATTTCTTCAAACGAAACACAGCTTTAAGAAAAGTTAAAGGAGGGAAAATTAATTGGAAAATGAAATGTAAAATTTTTAAAAAACCCTAAGTGTTTGATTATTTTACTGTGAATTTACACACCTAATCAAACAAAAAAAATTGAGTAAATTTCATAGAGTAAATTTCATTGGGAATTCACTCTCTCACATTTTCTTTTCCTGTGATGAATTTCATGAAAAATTCATTTTCTTTCGCATTTTCTTTTCCTCTATTTTCTATAAATGAAATACACTCTACAGGTTCTGGGTAAGCACAAACAACGGCCAGTTGTTAAATTTGGCACTAAACAAATTATTTGGCTGCCCAAGATGTGGCCAGAATATTTTGCAGAACATGTTACTACCGAAGGAGAAATCCATTTTATTAAAAAGGACAAAGTTGTAAAGCTCAGTTGATCTCTTTGTCACCCAATTACGTACACATGAATTGTTCAACATCAAGATGCCACATAGTGAAATGCGTAGAGCTGAAGGAAGCATCCTCTTATATTTTGCTATAATATTTACCCTTCACCTAATTTGCTGGTTTACTATTCTGTCTGCAAAATCTGGATTCTTACTGGGAACTGGTGCAATGTGCACAAACGGACCCACAATGTCCAAAAATTATTAACCGGGCTGGCA
>NQLW01000045.1:1050429-1065939 GCA_002312845.1 Kalanchoe fedtschenkoi | reverse complement strand
AGCCAGATGGGTTCTGAGGCGGATCATAGTCAGAGCACTGACGAGCAAATTTATCACTATTATCATCAGCACTAGGCCGAGTGTTCGATGGCTGCTTATGCTTCTTACAGAAGGATAATAGACGTATACACTGATCCTCTTCATTTTCATCAATGGAAACAAGATGCAGTGACTCTTCATTCTCAAGCTAGAAAGAAAATTAGTTTACAATAAGATGAAAAACAAAATTTAGTAAATGAACTAGTGATTTCCACATTTGAGATTATAGTGATTATTAAGTATATCGGGATGAAGTTACCTCAACACAAAGGCCTGCTGCACGGGCACAGAGTGGATGATAGGCAACACGACAAGAGTGGTTTGAGCACTGCAATCAGTGTTGAATGAAAATTGTAGATAGCAATTGAGATAATCTGAAGTCAATATTTGCTACAGATGATTTGGCCCAAGTCACCAAATAGTTGATAAAACAATCAAGCTTAAATATAATAGGTAAAATAATCACCTGTGATTGTAAACAACTCGACTACCACACTTTTTTTTTCCACTACCACATTTGTATGGAGAAATTAATGTATCTACGTAGCGGGGTCGATAATTAGATACCCGAACATGGTAACACTCAGTTTAGGTCATACAGGAACTAGGAATAATACTTTATGTGTGCTCTAATTCATTTTTACATGCTAGGAATAATACTTGCTGTGTACTTATGGTCATTTATACATAGGAATTCTGACATCAGCTATTCGGTGATTACTGATGGATCCATTGTGTGTCATTAGCAATTCCAGGATAACACATGATCAGTAGAGTACCATATATACTTATTCATGGGTTCTGCTAACGTAAATCATGGTGCAAGACAATAAGCACTAAAAGCATACTTGAATGCAGGCTCCGTAAGAAATACCACATATGCTGCACAGCAACTTCCATCGGTCCTGTGTAAAAGGAGTTTTGTCATTGCAGGTTATGTATGTCATAAGCAATCAAGTTGAAAGAGGATTTGTTAAGAAATCTCAAAATGACTGACTGAGTAAAGGCACAACCATACAATGTCACACACACTAGGTTTAAAATCCAAGGAATACAAGTACTTCAGTCATAATATAACCAACATAAAACACAATAAGGCCACTCATGAGGAAAGGAACTGAATATATCAGATGTCTTGTTACAGGCTGACCATCACAGTAGAATGCAAAGTGTTTATAATCATAAATAATACAATTTTCCAGAAATAAATGATGATTGACCCCTTGGTGGCAAATATGTTGTTGGTCATCGAGTATAACAGCAATACATGAATTGTACTAGTAAATGACTTATAGACCGACCTTGTTGACTCTACTCAATCCATCTATGGGCTCCATTGTCTTCACATCAGATAAACAAGTTTCTGGAACACATTATCAATGCATCAATTGATAGGAAATTATGTTAAACGGGTTAGGGGATGGGTGCATAAACAGGCTAGGGAATCAATAATTAGTTAAATTCTAAGATACGGTAACGCTGTAGAAACGCCGCAGTTTCTAATACAAAAACTCCAAATTTTTATATAACTTTAAATGAATATTAAGAATACCATATAAAACAGAGACAAATACATACTGAAAATGAGATAATTTGGCAAGTTAACTAGCATAGAGCAAAAAAAAAAACATAAATATATTTATATTACAAACTAAAATATCAAGAATTGTAAATATAAATATAAATATAAATATAACAGTTTGAGCCCTTATCTTTGCACCTTCCAATTTTCTCTCAATTGATTGATATGAATGATTTAAAAATTAAGAACTCCATTAAATTATACTCAATTGCCTGATCATATAAACCTAAATCACAAGGATAATAGTATAAACTCGGTGAGAAAATTTGGGGCATTAATATCATAGGAGTTTCTTGAAGTTTCCAAGGGTACAGCACCAGTTTTCCGTTTCCGTGCATCAAAGATAGGACAACTAGACAAAGTAAAAAAGCAAACAAATCAAACCTGGTATCCACATTGCACACGCCAAATGAGCCCAACGCCCATCAGTTGTAGGTTTCATTGCGCCTCCTACACATCATTGTCATGACTCAAAATGTAATCTCTCTTTCACGAAAAATAGAAAACAAAAAATGTAACATTCCAATACCTTTATGGGGACAAAGACAGCAGGGTGGAGGAGAGATAGGAGCCCCAGGGCGACATAGCTTGCATAACCATAGTTTTTCACCAACTGGTTCCACCTCTCCATAGCATCTCGCATGAACCTAGGAAATATCCAATGTTGGTTACTCCATTGAGTAAAAAGGAGTTCCAATTGTAACACTAAAAGATTCATAAACTGATAAGTACAAATGTCAGTACCAGCATTCTACACTTATCACACTGCAGAAACAGATTACTTTCATATTCCTGAGGTGGTAAAGTCACATGAAAGATTAGAAAAACTATTATGCAAATTGACGAAACAGTATAATAAACAAACCTCACAATTTCTCAGCGAAAATGAAATCAGTGTTCTGACCTCATCCATATGGCAAACATTACACTTATCAAAGTCATTCCAAGCAACATTAACGGGTGAGTAACCAGGAGGCAAATCTCGAGAACTTTTATATGTAAGCTTGTGTTTTGAGAACTTTGCTGAAACCTTTTTAGTAGCCAGCTCCTGTCAACAAGGAGATAAGATCAGTTGGATATTGTAAATGAACTAAGAAGAAATATAGAAGAGTAGAGTTTTTAAAGATTCGCCTTATGTTACATAAGGTCATTGCTACAATTATAATAGTCCTACTAGAAACCACAAAATGATACATGGCTTTATCGCAATACACATGCACATGCACACGCGGACATCTACATGGGCGCACACACATATAGGAAGTCCATTGAAAATCATGCTCAAAGAAAAAATCACCTGTATTATTTCAATAAAATAACACACATCAAAAAAGAGAAAACTCAATCTTTTACATGATATGAAGGAATTAAGCTGAAACAACTAAAATTATTTCAAAAAATGAAGGTTACACGTGTTTTGATGAACATTATTTTTGAAATGAATGAATGATGTACTTATCAAAATGTTATACATTTGATTTCATGAATTGTTTATATAAGTGTTCACGTATATTCTTTAAACAAACAATTTTTTTAAAAGTTGTTGTGCATCATTTTATTCTTAAATAAACTTAAGGAGGTTCTCAAGTTTCCATTTAAGCACATATTTTTATTCAACTATATATATAGCGACTTACAAACCCCCACCATCATCTTTGATAAATTTTGATCCGATCATGGAAATCGAAGGCATCCACTAACACAATTTTAATATGAAGGACATTTTCAGATTTTTCCCTTCTACAGTCCCACTTGCTCTCTCTCTCCCGCACACCTATAATTTTCAAAAGCTCTCCTAATTACAACCTTAAAAACCCATTTTTGTACTTTATTTTTAAAAAACCAATTCACGAATATTTTGTTTTTGATAATTCGAAGTTCGAATTTCAATTATATAAATGTTCAAAGTTTAAAATCTATTGTTTAAGGGCCTGATAAATTTAGGAGAGATATGAGAGAATTTGAAGAAATTCCGGAAATTGGATAGTGATCCCTACTTTTGAAAGGAAATGGAGAGACTGAATCCTCCCAAATTCCTCCTAACCACTCATTTTCAAATCCTTCAGATTTTGGAGGGTTTGATGTGAATAACTTTTTTGCCTTTATATTCCATTACTCTTAAATTACTAGAAGGGCATTCAAGTAAATAAACATTAAATTATACTATCCTTCCTTTCTCCCCTACTAAAAACACATTATTTTCACTTTCCTCTCATTTCTTCCCCCTTGACTTAGAATCAACCCTTTTTATTTCTACTCCCATATTATTTCTTTTTCTTTCCCTTCTCTCCTTTCAAACCATTTTTCTCCCATCCTCTCCAAACTCGGGAGCAAAGCAAAAAGCCCAAGGTTAATTAAAGTCTACTTCATGCAAGTTCAAAAATAAAAATCGGTTGTAAAACGTTGAAGTATAATTCAAATCTATTATGTAAACTTCATTTTTTGCAGCATATTTTGAGTTGAATCTTGAACTACAAGCAAGAGATTTTGATTTTACTGAGTTTTGAACTTTATAGAGCAGATGTTAATGAACTTGGAACACTTATACAGCAGATTTTGAACTTAGATATTTTTAATAGTTGAATTTTGAACTTTGAATTACAAAAAAAAATACATAAAATGGGTTTGTAAATAAACAAAGTACAAAAAATAGGTTTGTGTTGTTATTTCAAACAGAGAAATCGAAATCAATGGGTTTTGGAGGGGGAAATGTGCAAGTGGGATGCTATTGTACTTAATTTAACTCTAAAAGCCCAACACTAACTTGATTTTGTCTGAAAGCATTAATTACCCACTACTACTTCAAAATTCATCCTACCCATCCATTTAATAGAATCAAATGTGATGGCGGTTTAGGTCTCAATTCTTTATGGGTTATTATTTGAATCCTGTATGGAGAGAGATTCTGATAGGAACCCCTTTTTGGAGAGAGATTGTAACGAGAAGCCCTTTAAGAGATCAAATAAATACATCACCCTTAATGAACTTTGATCCAAAGCTTCATATTCATGAGTCTAAAAGTCAAAAGTTTATGGTAGTGGACCAACGAACTTTAGACTTTTGGGTCGTGAAATTAAAACCTTCCGATCAAAGTTGAAAGTTTGAGATGGGTTCTTTGGTCAAGCAAAAAAATGGGGGTTCTATATTGAACCACTTTATATAAAGGATGATTCAAACGTAAACTCCTTAAAAAGTTCAAAAAGCTAAAACTCTGCTGGTGTCGTTAATTGAACGTGTATCAAAAGTTCATATTGAATGGGTGGTTGAAGGTTCAAGTTCATATATGTACCTTTTAACACGTGCATTAATGAACATGAACCCCCCAACCTTCATTTAATATGAACCTTTGGGTTAAGTTCAATCAACATCTAATTAATTGTACAATTTTCACCAAAAAGTGAGTGGAGGTTCAATTACCTAAATGCACCTATTAACACGTGCATTTATGAACATTAAACTCCTATAATCCATTTGATTTGAACCTTTTATTTAGGTTCAATCAATGACATCCAAAAGGTATGAAGACAGTTTTGGGGCTTTCGAACTCACTCGTATATATGTATAGAATGAGGTTCAATTAAAAACCCTAAATACAGGTGAGAACTGAGAACTAAATCTTGACTGTTGGATGAGATGATCTAATGGCTGGGAGGGTGGACACATGTCAACACACAAGACACAACATGCGTCCAAAAAACCCAAGACACAACACGCTATTTTTGCCTTGAGTTCTCAGTTCTCACCAGATTTGTGGTTCTCAATGGAACAACCCTATATATATATATATATATATATATATATATGTATATATGTGTGTGTGTGTGTGTGTGGTTACATCCCCCATTATAGTGACACCAAACTCAATGACTTCTTGCACACCCCACAGCCAATTCGAGAATAGTTCCATGAGCCTCTTATGGCTTAAACTCAAACGCAACAAATAAAAAAAAGAAAGCAAAAGTATATGGTATGCTGAGACTGCCAGAACAATAAGAGATACTTTATCAAAGAGAGATAAGAGAAGTGACAACTTTACTTGTATAAGCTTGAAGATCTTAGGATGAGAAAACCCAAACATATCACAGCCAAGGGTGCACAACTCTATCCCCGCATCTGAACCATTCTCACCATGGGTATTCTTTTGCAACTTTCTTATTCTTTTGTATATTTTTTTCCAGCAAGCAGATGGAGTAGCACCTTTGAACTGCAAAGTTTAACAAGTTTAAAAACATTCTAGAGAGTCAAGCCAGAGAGTAAAGAATTCTGATTTAAGAACAACCATAGAATATGACAAAGTAAGTTATAATGACAATGCAAGCACTTTTGAAGGAACAGATATAGCTTTAGGGAAGGTGCATCTTCAGATACTTTACTATCCAACTGTACTAAGGGCATAGCAAATCTTAAAGGCTTTGATGTATGTTAATGTGGGTCCACCATGTGAAAAGGGAAAACTTTATTACTTTTGTCCCGGTGTTTACTGGTGTGAACTTTGCAAATGACTAAAACAAGAGTGAAGCACTGCAATTCCCACAAAAGACATAAACAAACTAGTAAGATAGCAAACCGTCTCGCCAGTATCTGAGGTCACCACAAAGAGAGGTTGTTGTTTCGCCTGAGAATCCCTATGGACCTCCATGTGATAAAAAGAATATTCCTTTGGATCTGAAAAGATTTGAAAAGTATGTAAACATTTTGCATAGTAATTAAGCAGCATTGGACCAAGCTAAAAATTATTCAGTTGAACAACACAGAAAGCCTTTTCTTATTTAATATAGAAACAAGGGTAAGAAGAATAAAACATAAAGATAAAAACTGATTCAAATATCTAGCACATTCAATCCTCATTATTTGATAAGCAGACAGAGGATGTTTAAGACATAAAGGAAACAAAAAAGTGCTTCTCAAGAAACTATAATATGAGCTGGTAAGTAGCAGTATTTCTACTGATACATGGCCCTTGGAGGCATGCCTAAATTGAGATCAGGGACCATAGTATGATTTTTAATTATTTAATAAAAAAACAAGGAGAGTAGGGAGCTAAATAAGTAAAAACAAATATTCAAGTGCTCAGCTAGTTTTCGCACACTTAGAAACATTAACCCCTTATAGTGCCACCAGATAACATAAATATTTTTTTCTGTGAACACAGTAGTTCTTAAAATTGTGTATTATAATGATATTGTGAAAGCATACTGACCGGAGATTGAATTATATTTCCTCACAGCCGTATACCCTTCAGGCCAGATGTACTTTCCATTTTTAAAATAGCCAGATTCTTTGACTGCCTTACCTGCATCACATTTCTCCTTGTCAAAATAACGGTATCTGTGACCATCATAACAGTAGTCACTTGTTTTACACAAACATCAAGGAAATGCAATTATTAGGGTCAAAATTATTTTGAGATTTGTTAAACTTACCAAGGGATACTACTCTAAGATCTCCAATTTCGATGGGAAAAGTGATGCCCTCTTCTCCTATTCTCGATGATTGAAGATCTCCTTCATCTGACTTACTCGTTTTCACCTTTCCATTTTGCAAATCAATATGCCAACTAACTTGCTGCTTCAACATTTCATCTGGAAGCTTTTGCTCATTAAGGTACCTATTTAAGCGAAACTGTTAACTTTGCACAAGACCTGATAACTAAATCTATGCCGCCTCCACATTTGGTTGTTCAAATACCCAGCACAATGAGTGTTTAACAAAGCACTTAAACAAAAACCAGTGAAATACAATCAGTAAACTGAAGTAGTAAAATATCATTTCAAAAAATCCTGCTTCAGGCTTGAGATACCACAATCAGTGGCGATTATCTAAGTTGTCGAGATCAAACCAGGATCTAAATTACAAAAAGCCAGTAACAACTACATTAATGAATGCACTCCTCGTTAAGGCAACAATAAAATTAGTCGCAAACATGGGACTCTATCAGTTTTCTGATAGAGAATTGATAAGTCAACACCACCGTAGCTCAATGATCATTCACAAGAAGCATGTGAATAACCATGACAACATTGGAGATCTTTTAAAGAGCATCTTTTGAAACCTGAATAAATAAACTTACATTTTAGCCTCTTCCAAACTCCGCAGGAACTGTGGTTTCTTGCACTTTAGGTGGCATGACAGCATAAGTCCTCGAAGAAATGAAGTGAGCTGCTTTGTCTTAATCCTAGGTAATTAAGGAATCAGCAGATGTTAGCAGGCTGAAAAACATAATTAGATCATTGAGGCTTCAAATGGTTACGAGATTAGAAACCTCGCAAAATCATGAGTACCGAAGAACTGAACTGGAATCGTCCCATCCCCAGCGCTTTTGTTGAAACCTTTATGATTTCCGACACATGACTCATCAACAACAATTGCAGGCCACATTGCATACCCTGCACATTGTGAAATAATCAAGTTAACTCCACATTTATATCTTCTGAAAATTGTAAAAGCTGGTCGGCATTCAGCTACAATATCGGATAACATAGAGCGACCTAAACCGAGCTCGTTGTGCTATCATTAAGCCCGTTAGCATTTCAGAGAAAAAAACACAGTGACAAGTGCTCTCTAATTATAATATTGGGAAAATGACAGACTAACAAAATTCATTGCTATTGATGATAGCAAAATTAGGGTTTGTAACTAACACAATATAGATGGACGTTCAGCACTAAAATATGTTTTGAAATATAGCAAAAGAAGCTGATAACTTGCACATGTACCAGTAAGTTTAGCCCATATAATATCTCCGGGTTCAACCTCTTGGCAGTCATCCAAACTTGCAGCAAGGACAAGCAGCTCGTCATAATCAAGGTTACTATTTTCTGCATTCTTCAAGCTGATCTTTAAGTTCATTTGTTGCAGATCCACAAGAGAAATATGGAATTTGATTCTTTCTTTAGATAGCTTTAAGTCCTCTGCATCGCCATCTTCATACTTAACCTGTATAGAGTGTACAAATGTGTGTTCATTTGATGTCTTGTAGAATGGTCTTTATATGTAACAAATAAAGAATTGGGAAAACAGAAAATAAACAATACTTGATGGCGGTTCGTCCCCGGGTTATACTCCATAACACTGCCTGAGTACCAAACATCATCCAGCGGCCAGTACACCTGTTCCGGCAGATTAATACCTTCAGAGTTAAAGAGCTAAGCAAATAAACAAAGAAAAAGACTTGTAGCATCCTTGAATTAATAAGAGTGATGTTCTCAGTTATCATTATTGAAAATAAGATTCCTCATTGTTTCACCACTTGCCTTGCATGCCAACCCAATAAATGCTCTGGGATCAACATCTTCAAAACTCAACCTGTTCCAACACAGATACAAATTTCCATTAAAAAAGGTTTCAAAAGCAGGAAACACAATGTACTCCATAAGAATTCCAAGACTGATTAAACAGCTAAAGCAGAAACAATTCGGTGCAGGCCTTATAGGTTATATACATCACCAAGGGATTATAAAAAAAACTTACCCAACCCATCTCTTGATGCTGGTCTGCCCAGAAAATACCTTGTCAGAAATATCAAGACGCTTTCTTTTCTTCTGAAGTGAAAATCCACCACCAGTGCGACATTGTCTCAGCTGTATTCCATTACTCAAGTCCCCATGGTGTCCCACTTTATGGACCTGAGAGAAGTCAATTTTGCGTTTTGTGAAACCACTCATAGCTTTGGCGTCAACCATCTGATCCTTTTCGAGCTCTAGTCGAGCGCACATCCTGTCCCAATAACACACCCTCTTTCCATCAGTCCTCCGAGTATAAAATTTGAGGTCCGGCTGTCCCCGATGCCTCCCAGGTCCGGACAGGGTGGAGGCGGAGTAGACGCGTTGGAGGGGCAAGTAGTTGATGGGAGTGTCACTGATGGGCGTAGTAGTAGCAGCAGCGGTGGTAGGGATATTTGCGTCCCTCGGATTGAACTTGTTCGGCGGCTCCCCGTCGTCGCATAGGTTGTGGGGATTCAGAACTTTGGCGCGCGGAAACACCATTGGCGGACCGACAAGCGAGGGATTTGTTATGTGGGGAAATTAGGGTTTGGGGGTGATTTTGAAGGAAATGAAATTGGATTTCGCCAAAATGCAATTCCGTTTCCCGCCGTATGGGAGGCACGGAAAGCAGCTGCATTTCTCAAGCCATGCCAGTTTTGATTCCACTTTCTTTTTCTTTTTTTTTTAATTCCTATCTTCTTCTTCTTCTTCCTGATTTTGAAATAACATTCTTCTAAAATAATTCTATATTAATGATTTTAATTCATGGAGATGATATTAAAGAGAATAATGGTCATTTGGAAAACAAAAAAAATAATAAACTATATATTTTAATAGCTTCATATTGACTAAATTACTCATGTTAACTATTATGCATTTTATATTTTTAAAATGACCATTAAAACGTCATAAATTGTATATACATAAATTTATAATTATGGACATTATAGACTTTCTCCTACAGATGTAAAAGTACTTTTGTACAGTAAAAAGTACAGTCCCTTTTCATAATTAAAACAAATTATTTACTTTGCAATGCATGATATTTTATTTCTCCATTCTTAATTCTCCGTTTTTATTTGGGTTGTAATTTCTAACTCGATTCATCATAATACACAAAATTAAAGATAAAATATCCCCTATTTTCAAAATTTACAAGCATAATCTAAACTAATAGTTAGTAATTTGTTTAAAATTATTTATCGTCTAGTATGCGTTAATCATAAATGTTCAAATTATATATACAATAGCGTAATTTTAATTTATTTTTTCATGCGATAGAAAAGTCTCACACTTTATGTGCTCACAATAAAATTATCGCATCTCATCTTTGCCTACATTCAAATGATTATTTGTTAAATTGAAGATTAATCACACACTAAATTGGTGGAATTCATAAAAAGGCATTGTTAATTATTTGATATATATGTCTGTGAAGTTTATATTCATGTGTATATTGATAGTGAATCTACACATGAATATAGCATTAACACAAATAAATGATAAATTCATATTGTAACTCAAGAGAAATGAAAAACAAAAAAATGCAAATAAGAACAAATTAATGATTGAGATGAGATATATTTTTGAGGGTTGAGAAGAGATTTTATTGGTTGATTTTTTTAATAGTCGTTGTCATATGTGTCTTTCTACATCTTTCCCCTCCACATTTCTTATAAAAATGGGTTCAAATATCTTATATGAGTCTACTAAGTGAAAACGGATGGTTAGATTATAAAACTGTGTCGTCGTCAGTTACAAGAGATTTGATGTTAGCTGGTCACAAATTCATTTCACACAAAATTATTTAGATTCCCTTTTGTATATTTATCAGTTGTGCTTCTATATTCACAAGTTGTGCTTCTATATTCATCAGTTCTACTTTTACATTCACCAATTGTTATTTTCTATAATTGCTGAAGCATAAATCATCTGATGAATATAGAAACACATCTGATGAATATAGAAGCACAACTGATGAATATACAAAACTGGAGAATATAGAAGTACAATTGGTGAATATACAAAACTGGTGAATATAGAAGCACAACTGCTGAATATAGAAGCATAACTGGTGAATATAGAAGCACTACTTATGAATATATAAAACTTGTGAATATGGAAGTACTTTTGGTGAATATATAAGCACAGCTGGTGAATATAGAAGCACAACTGGTTAATATTCATCAGTTGACCATGCTTTATTCATCAGACATGCTGCAATATTCATTAGTTGTGCTTTTATATTCATCAGCAGTGCTTACATATTAATTATGTGTTTTTTGGTTAATTTGATGAATATAGAATCCTAACTGATGAATATAGTAACACAGCTTATGAATATAGCAGCACAGGCGATGAATGTAGGAGCACATGCTATGAATATAGCAGTACAACTGATGAATATAGCAGCACAGACGATGAATATAGAAGCACATCTGATGAATATTCATCAGTTGACCATGATGTATTCATCATATGTGCTGTAATATTCATCAGTTGTGCTTACATATTAATTATGTGTTTTTTGTTGATTTGATGAATACAGAATCCTAACTGATGAATAAGATCACAGCTGATAAATATAGCAGCACATGCGATGAATATATGAGCACATCTGATGAATATTCATCAGTTGATGACATTGTATTCATCAGTTGTGCTACAATATTTATCAGTTGTGCATTTATATCCATTAGCTGCGCTTACATATTAATTATGTGTTTTTGATTAATTTGATGAATACAGAATCCTAACTAATCAATATAGATCACAATTGATGAATATAGCAGCACAGATGATGAACATAGAAGTAAGGCTGATGAATATAGCAGCACAGCTAATGAATATCGCACCACAGCTAATGAATTTTTTTATTGGCTGATGAATGTAGCAGCACAGCTGATGAATTTTTTGTTAGCTGATGAATATAGTAGCACAGCTGATGAAATAGTAGCATAGCTGATGAATATAGCAGGTTAACTGATGATTATAGAATCCTAACTGATGAATATAGCAGCACAGATGATGAATATAGCAGCACAGTTGATGAATATAGCAGTACAACTGATGAAATAGCCGCACAACTGATGAATATAACAAGTCAACTGATGTATATGGAATCCTAACTGATGAATATAGATCACAACTGATAAATATAGCATCATAGATGATGAATATAACAGCACATCTGATGAATATAGAAGTACTGTTGATGAATATAGTAGCACAGCTAATCAATATTCATTAGTTCACCATGTTGTATTCATCAGTTGTGCTTACATATTAATTATGTGTTTTTGGTTAATTTGATGACTACAGAATCCGAACCGATGAATATAGATCACAACTGATGAATATAGCAGCACAGATAGTGAATATAGAAGTACGGCTGATGAATATAACAGCACGCTGATGAATATAGAAGCACAACTGATGAATATCGCAACACAACTGATGAATTTTTCGTTAGCTGATGAATATAGCAGCACAGCTGATGATTTTTTTGTTAGCTGATGAATATAGCAGCACATGTGATGAATATTTCTGGACATCTCCTTTTTATTATGATCAGACAATAATACATGTTTTCATAAAACATTACACATTGTCATTAAACATCATCGAATACAACAAAACTTCATTTTTCTTTATTCTTTGCAATACTTGTAATTGTGCTCTCTGCATCATCAGGCTCATTTTGCGGGTAGTCAACTTCATTAGTAGACATGTCGAACATGATGACCAACAACTTTTGTTGCTATTCTTTGTATTTGAAAGTTATAACATGACCATAACTCAATCTGATATATTCTGAGAACCTTGGCCAACCTTTAGTAAAAAGTATTTCGCCATTAGTCCTGGTGACCAATACAGTCCATAAACTTTTATTTGGTAGTTCAAGGGTGACCATATCAGGTAGTCTTAAGCCATGTAATGATGTGAAGCGAGAACGCAGTTCCTGCAAAAAATAATTTTTGGACTTGGGAAGAAAATATAGAACAATATATTTTTGATGAAAATAAATAGTTTGTAATTTCAAAACTTACAAATGTAGATCTAGCCCTTGTTTCATCCAATATAATCTCTTTTTTTAAGTTGGAGAATATCATTGTAGCATCTTTTAGAGTTTTTGATGGAGGTTGAGTGGTTTTACAAAGAAGAGAGAGTACTTGAATTTATAAAAGTAAAAGTAAGATTAAAATTATTTTTAATAAGTTTTTTATAAGATTTTTATGTCTTCTATGTTGTTGATTGTGACAACTCTTTATGTAGGGTAGCTAGTCTAGTAAATAGGTGTTTGATTTTAATGAGTATTTATGTAGGGTAGCTGGTCTAGTTAAGTGTTGATTTTAATGAGTATTTATGTAGGGTAGGTAGGTAGTCAGTAGTCTATATAATGAGTATTTTAATCAGTAGTATATTCATCAGCTGTGCTGAAATATTCATCAATAGTGCTATTTTATTCATCAGCAGTGCTTAGATATTAATTATGTGTTTTTTAGCTAACTTTGATGAATACGAAATTCTAACTGATGAATATACAAAACTTATGAATATAGAAGCACAATTAATGATATACAGAATCGGTGAATATATAAGCATAACTGATGTATACACAAAACTATTGAATATAGACGCACAACTGATGAATATTCATTAGTTGACCTGTTTTATTCATCAGTTGTGCTGCTGTTGCCATATTCATCAGTTCCGCTATTACATTTCATCAGTTGTGCTTTAAATATTAATTATGTATTTTTTGATTAACTGATGAACATAGCAGCACATTTGATGAATATAGAAGCACAGTTGATGAATATAGCTCAACAGTGACAAATATTAAAGAACATCTGATGAATATTCATCAGTTGACCTATTTTATTCATCAGCTGTTCTGCTATATTTGTCAGCTTTGCTTTAATATTCATCAGTTGTGCTTTCATATTAATTAGGTTTTTTGTTAACTGATGAGTATAGCATCACAGCTGATGAATATTCATTATGTCAGCTGATGAATATTGCAGCACAACTGATGAATATAGAAGTATAGCTGATAAATATAATAGCACAACTGATGAATATTTTTAAAGCATAACTAATGAATATTGAAATCACAGCTGATGAATACCGAAGCATAATTGATCAATATGGAATCATTAATGATATGATGAATACATAAGCACAACTAATTAATATTCACCAGTTCTGGTGAATATAGAAACATAAATGGTGAATAATCATCATCATGTTTCTATATACAACTAGTGAATATGGAATCACAACTGGTGAATATTCATCATTTTTTGATAAATATAGAAGCAGAACTGATGAATATACAAAACTGGTGAATATGGAAGCACAACTGGTGAATATAGAAGCACAACTGATCATGAAGCATAAATCATCTGATGAATATAAAAGCACAGCTGATGAATAAAGCAAGTCAACTGAAGAATATAGAAGCACAACTGATGAATAAATAAAATTGGTGAATATAAAAGCACAACCGATGAATATAGAATCAAAACTGATGAATATACAAAACTGATGAATATATAAGCAAAACAAGTGAATATAGAAGCAAAACTGATGAATATTCATCAGTTCTGCTTTTATATTCATCAATTGTGCTGTTATATTATTCAGCTGTGGTTCTATATTCATCTGAAGTTTGGACCGAAGTGTGTGTTTTAATGTGTAAAACGTAAAACTACATCATTTTCATTAAAATCAAAACGAGTCACAAATAAGAACACGTACTCCCGGAGCACGGAAGAGTGAATGAAATTTTATTGTCTGACATGGGAAACATCTAGTTCTTATTGTCCGACACGGGAAACCTCCTGTTAAGCTTCTGGGCAGACATGCCTTTATTATGTACAAAAATAGAGATTTAATTACGGACTCTGAAGTCTCGCTGACATCGATCTCAGCTTCCGCGACTTTCTATTACACACACAAGTAATAGTTGGCTTATAAATTGCAGCCCGGGTAATAAGTCAGACATACATATCCTGCTAGGAACCCAAAACAGTTCTGAAGCTGCTCCCATGACGATCCACTTTCATCCAAAGAAAAGCATAGCTACGCTCCAGCAAGTCCACATGAAGGGAGAAATCCGGCTCAGTGAGGTTGCGGACGTGTTTGAACAATGTAGATATCTTTACCAACAGTGCATCCTTCTACATCTTGTGGACCACCAAATTTGCGCTCAAGGAAGAAACCCACTGCACCAAGGCGCTGTCCAAGCTGCTTCCTGAAAACTGGGTCCACAGTCAACGGTTTTTTGCTGTAATCCACTGTTAAGTGTGTCACCTCCCCATCCATTGGGCCAGTGCTCCTTACTATCAGCTCTTCGCTAAAATTGGCGAACGCTAGTGTGCGTACTGACCCATCAAACTT
>NQLW01000045.1:983809-1050116 GCA_002312845.1 Kalanchoe fedtschenkoi | reverse complement strand
TCAAGTTCCCCACCTTCCAACATAGCTGATTCAGTCTGTTCCAAAAGGGAGTTAAATTTCTCCAAGGAGTTGCTTTGCTTGAGAGCAAACTCCATGGACCCAAAAGGAAGTACAGCCCCGCCAGGAACCTTGAATGAAGCTGGGACTCCGTGGTCACTGTATACTGGAACAGGGAGAATAGAAGATGAATTTCAATACATGTCATCTTTCAAAATGAGGCATGTATCGGAAAGGGCACATATCCTGTTAAAAGATTCATATACAAAATACCTTTGCTAGAACCAGCAGCCAAAGAAGCTAAGCTCCCACACGCAGCTGCCTTAGAGCCACAAGTTTGTGGCGTTGCATCTGTGAGCAATACGAGTCCGCTGGAACCTTCCTGAATATGAGAAAGGAAAATAGAAGTATGTGCATGCAACACTTTAGATGGCTTTTTCCAGCATATAGGACAAGGAACCACCTACGCAAGCTTTTTAAAGCATGTATGACAAGATAGAACCAGGATGCAACTCTACATAGGCTCAAAGTGAATTCTTTTCACGATGACTCTTCACTGCCAGTATAATACGGGCCCTTGTTCTAAAACGATTGTCTGTTTATCTTTTTTTTTTACTTAAAGCAAACAAAGTCAACAAATCATCTAGCTTTATGAATGTCACATTTTCATTTGTGGCATTTCACACAACTGTTCCGATGAGCATTCTCTAATTGGAGGCAACAGACAATAGAGCCATTGCTTGATTGGCAACTGATAAACGGAAGAAAATCATACCTGTATTAAGGAAGATAGTTTGGGAGAGTTTTCAGACCTAGGGAAGCTCACTAAGGATGACCCATTCCTTGAATAACTTTTCACTAGGACATCATCCCTACCCACATCATTCGATGACGATGGGAGTAATGTAACTCCCGCAGAGGATGCTTCTAATCTGTGCATATCAACAGGAAGTGAATGTCATATTGTACATGATGCTCAGTGTATATTATCTTTCTATCAGGAAGATGATACTAAAAATTGCTTTCACACAGAACTTGGAAGACCGACCTAACATATTTTCCACCAAGGCTTTTCAGATCTGCAATTTTATCATCATCTTCACATGTCACAAAGACAACTTTCTCCTGCAGATTGCATGAATTAACTAAGACAAAGCTACTTTCAAGATAATATGAGAGAGTGGATATAAGATGTCATCATACTTGTCGGGCCCTAACACCTAGATGAGACAAGTGAGGCAGCTCCTGTAGCAGTATGACTCCTGAAATGTTATTTCCAGCAGCTTTCACCTGTTGATTGGAAAGCAAATCAATTTGCATACTTCAATTAGCAAAAACTCATGCCTTAACCGGTGTCCGAACAAAAGGCATAAACGTTACTCCCGCAAACCTCTTCATCCCCATCAGCTTTGTTGACCATGAGTATCACTGGTCCTGTTATAGATGATGGCAATGACCCAGGAGTAATGCTGTCTACCTTTAATGCAATAAAAGAATCAAATCAGAAAAAGAATATGATACAACTACCAAAAAAAAATACCCATAGCCCAATTTCCCTTGTATGAGTTGGTACCAGCCTCAAGCCTCAACGATCCATGCAGATTTTAAGGTGGTAGATAATGGATAAATAGGGGAGTGCATTTGGTGATTTTGAATCATAAGTTGGCATGATTACCTGCACAAGAGTTCCCGAAGTAGCTCCCGGAACAAGTACATCCCAACCTTGGGAGCCAAGTGTACTTCTTACAGCCTTAAGAAGAAGTGTGCAGACTTTTGATACTTGAAAGACAACCCTGCAAAATCCATTTGTAAAAGGAACTTTAGCCCAAAATTCTGATAATCTTTTACTCGAATCTGCTGATTTGTTTTGCCTGTTTACAAAGTAAGGCATAATGTACTATTAAATTAGTCAACATATCCACAAACGATCAAGTTTCACTATAACTTAGGGCAGAACCGATAAATGTCGATGGACCTACCCAGCACGTATTTCTGCCTCTGTAAAGGTCCTCACAGTATTTTCAGGAATTCCAAGAGCGTTTCCCAGTATCTGTAAAAGAAAATAAGTATTCTAATAAATGTGTTCATTTGAAAATAACCCATACGATTATAAAGTGACATGTACAGACTTAATTATTTCAACCTACTACTAGTCTTGTGCCACTACTTGAATGTTTGACAGGTTGTGCTGATTTAAATGACATAATAAGCTAAGCTAGATCAGTAATCAGTACCTGCACTTTCTCAGGGAATATCTGCAGAAGGGCTTCTGAGTATTCTTCAGTTAGCCTCCTAGATCTATCAAGAGTGGCTTTCACCCTCAATGCCCAAATTGTCTTTCCTTCTTCGCTCCCTGGTTGATTATACAAGAATAAGAGAATACTGTAATTACAGGGAAGACTGTTTTTCTAATGTTATACAACTTGGAGACCTAGAATGAAGAAAAAGATGAAGACACCTTCTTTCTCCAAAACACCTCTTTTTTGCCAGGCAACGAGTTCATTACACACAGCAGTACATTCCTCGGGTTTCCAGCCTGACAAACCCAGCTGGTGTATACCAACTATCAGTGCACTCAATGGGTCATCCCAAGCACTAACATTCCTTGCCTCAATATTTTCTGCAAGCCAATGAGCACCTCCAGCAGCATCAAGAGCATTAAGAAACCTATTCAGAAAATAGATGGTTGCAAACGCAGTATTACAAAATATAACCAATTTGAAGTACTACAATAAACAGTACCAAGTGCATTCATGAATCAGAATCAAGCAACAGTTGCATGTTCAAACATCTAATAGTCTCATATTGACTTTTTCATGACTGCTTATATGGTCTGAGGTAACTGTTATGCTGTCATATTAAGTTTTAATCCATATTTGTGGCACAATTAGATGAAGGCATTAGTTATAATAGAACTGAAGACTTCAATTTCGATGTAATAAATTGACAGAAAGATAATAATCATATGCCATTAGGAAAGCCTGTAACTTCAACAAAATATTCTTGTATCAAGCTGCAATATCATTTGTGCGAAGAACAGCATGTCAAAAGCATAAGTGATCACTCGTTCGTCATACTCACAACCTTTCCAAAAAAACATTGTGTGAGGTGTTGGAAACAAACAAAGCCACACATTAGACTAAGTGAAAGCTATTGCAGCACCAGGTAATATGATCATGCATG
Organism: Kalanchoe fedtschenkoi; assembly: GCA_002312845.1. NCBI lineage: Eukaryota > Viridiplantae > Streptophyta > Magnoliopsida > Saxifragales > Crassulaceae > Kalanchoe > Kalanchoe fedtschenkoi. Next base: position 1,046,936 of record NQLW01000045.1, on the reverse strand, counting down.
AACAGTTTGAAAGTCACCTGCTTAAGAGAACAAAGGAATAGTCTTCCAAACCAATTTCACACAGCCGCCACTGTTAATAGTAACATTCATGAGAAGGTTCTTTATTTCAAAGTGATGCTGCTTCCAAATTGTGTTATCAGGATATTCATACCTTTTGACGCATAGCTATTGCAGAATCAGGGGCATCATTACGGAGACCGCTTTCAAGGCCTTTCACAATGACTTCACGCAAAGTTTTTAGAGATTGCATAGTTCTGATTAGAAGAGATATCTGTTCACTTCCTAAAGTGTTGTTTGAGTCATCAACACCATCTAATCTCTGCATGCCAACAAAAACAATAATGAAGAGCTAATTGCCTAAGAAAAGAAAAACAGTGCTATTCCTAAGGACTCCCATTAATATGATCCTTATTAAAGCAAGAGTGACGCTAAGGAGAAAAGGGATATGGTTTTATTAAAAAGATAATGACTTGCAATTTGCATATGATATTAGTAAGTCTTGAGTGATTGGATGATTTGATTAAAACAAAACCTTCAAAATACAAAAGGATCCGAAAGTACGATAATGCTAAACATTGACTTAGAAACACATTCAATCCTTCCTCTTCAATAGTCAACGGCTTTCAGGATATCTCATCTAAATGGACAACTTGTACATATTGTCACCTCTTTTTCCTAAAATTATGTTATCTAACTCTCATCAAGTCAACAGATAAGAGTCTTTTGACAAACCATTGGAGAAAATAGTGTCCTCAGCCGTGTAACATGAGTTTATCTTGAACACACAAGAGTAGTTAACAAAATACCTTTTTGCAATCCAAAAATGTTTGAAGAGCAGGTAACCGTCCTTCATCAAAAGATGATTGTATTGACCCAAGCTGTTCTGTAAGGCTGAAAAAAATAAAAAATATATATTCAGTGGAATGTGAACCACCACGTAATGCAACAAGTTTTTATAATTGTGATCAGCAGGCCAAGTTCAAACACCTTCCAGCATTGAAGAAATCCTTGAGTTCAAGATGAAAAATCTTGAATTGCTCAACGAATGCCTCACTAAACTCTCCAGGATTTTTCGTGATTCTAGCGAGCATTGCTTCTGTAGCAATTAGATCTTCCGGCCCAGCATTTCGATGAAGCTTGTTTTGTATAGTATGCTTGATTTCTTGCTGAAATTACAAGGAAACAAATCAGGACCAACAGACTTCACAGACATATCAGTATTCAGTAGAAGGATGCATTAGTTTGAGCAGGAAATGCAACCTTGAAATCATGGGGAATATCATTCCGATGAGCAATATCCCTAATTCTAGTTAAAGGAACTGATGCAGTAAACTCAGCTTTGAATGAGGGCAAACATGGATGGATCTTTCGAATTACAAGTCGGTCCTGTAAATAATATAAATGATCAGCACATAGTGGCAAGAATTTGTCTGTAAAATATAAATACAGATAAACAGGAAACAACACCACCTGCAGTGATGCATCTTGGTTAGATGAAATTCTTTCCAATTGGGTAAATATAAGCCTGGAAATCTCAGCATGTCTGTTTGGGCGGTGATGTCCTCCATCTTCGAAGCAAGGTATTTGACCTGTATTTATCCACTGCATGAAGATACATTTGTCAACCGAAGCTCAGACTCCAACTACCATTCAGGCTGGAGATAGAGATGCGAACCTTTAAATAGATTGCTGAATATGTCAAAGCCTCTAATAGTTCATTGGCCTCCAGACTTCCTTCTATTAAATCTCGGACGACTTCAAGCTTCACAGTCATAAATGAAAAGTGTGAGAAGCAACCAGTAATCAGATCAGGAAACACTGCAGCAATCTGAATATACCTTTCTCCACCAATTACGACCATGTTTATCACCTTCAACTAGTTTTAATGCTACTCCATGAAGTCCTGACGTGTTCCATGTTCTCTGTGTTTCTCCACTTCCATGTTCATTTGACCGCATAAATGACACGTTCTTACCTTGCCATTGCTCAACAAAAGGACTTGCTTCAGCTTCACCTACCAAAGGAGTTGCACTAACAGGCATTATGGACCCATCACTTCCTTCATGTTTGCTTTCTACATCACTTTTCTCTGTGCCCAATTCAGATAAATTTACATCCTCAGCAGTCGAATCCCACTGGCAAACTATCTCATGTATCCCTCCAGCAGGCAATTTCAAAATCCGGTTATTCCCTGATTCCCATATAACATTATTATCTCTTCCCACGACAACAAATTTAAACTCCACAGTCTCAGATGGCTCAAACTCGACGTCACAGACCCATCCTTCTTCGGTCCAATGTAACGGCACGTTCTTCTTCCATGAGCCCAACTCTTTCGCAGAGCCAAGTATGAAAATATGCTCACCATACCGCACTTGATGATCGATTCTAAAATGTATCTTGACCTTCCCCCGTCCAACTTTTGCACCTATTTTCTTCTTCTCGTCTTCCCTGACACACAAATAAATAATAATTGAGCTCTAAGGTAAAAAATCCATATCAAGTAACCGATTCAAGTTCATCAAATGCAAGCTAACTCCCCCCATGCCGAATAAGAGAGGCAGGAAAAGGATAAATGAATAAGCGTCAGCATAGGAGCGCAACAAACCTCGTCTCGACCGAGGAGGTGCCAGCTGCCAAAACCCGAGCGAACCTTCTAGAAGCAGAAGGAATACCAGTGGATGACTCGAAGAATCTAAGCTGGCGATCGAGTCCAGTACCGCATAAATAGAAGTTGGAGTTGGATTTGGGAGCGAGGAGGAATTTACGTTGCTTGAGGTGGTGAGTAATTTTGGAATGAGATGCTGCAGCGGAGCAGCTATGGAAACGGATTACACGCAGACTACAATCCATCAACCGATCCACGCGATTTTTTTTTCAGCAGCAGAAGCTTGGCTGGCGTTGCGAGTGGTGAGTGAGTGAAATCAATGGCCATGTCGATGATGGGTTGGCGAATTTTCGGGTTCGGAGCCCGATGTCGGATCTCAGGAGATATTTTTTTTCTTTTGGCCATTTTGAAGTATCAAAAAATCAGTTCAACAGATTAGACCATCTAATTATGGTGAAAAAAACCAATAGAGACTCCGAACTGTATTTTTTATCTAATTAAACCGTAATATTTAAATAAGAAGTAAATTGTTAGTTTTTAGATAAAATAGTTCATTCGGTTAATTTACTTTAAATGTCGTTAATGGCCTTCAATAAGAATTTCACGAAAAAAAAAAAAAAAACAAGTGTGGCCCATCTATCTCAGCCAAACCTTTCTCTCCATCCTCTAGTTCGATGCCGGCTACAAAAATGGTTAAAAATAGAAAATATTTGATCTTGATTTCTATGTTACTTGGAGACTAAACAATGTGGTTGAAAATAGGTAGTAAGCTTTTATACTGCACTTATTGCATTTGCAAGATCAGTGGTGCTTTGTTGATTGATTCATTGTTTTACCCAGAGTTTCAGTCCCTCGAGGAAATTAAATTTCTTATCAGCTTTAGACATATCCTTTATATATAAAATCAAGACCAAAAATTTCCTCCCATAGTCACGCATATCAACTTTTGTGTCTCCAAATCCCATTTCGAGCAAGGCATTGTAGCTTATATTCTCAAGAAAGAACTGGTATTTCAGGCTTTTTTAAGTTCTCCCACATCACAATAACACATCGGCCAGCTTCAATATCCTCATATTTTAACCTCCAACAGGCCTTTACCCGCTCTCTAAGGTACGTTGTGGTCATCGTTTTTTCCCTTCATCGGTTTCCATCCAAACCATACAAAAATATTGTTCCATATCAAACAGATATTTATCCAGATCTTTCATACTTCATTTTACCCCATAAGGTCGGGGTTATGGAACTCGTAGGTTCCCATTCTCAAGGTGTCATAGAGTTACTATTGATGACCTCAGATTACCTTGAGCGTTAATTCTTTCAACTCATTATTCAATACTAAAACTACTTCTTAAGTGTTCTCATTTAGTTTGGTCACCTTTGTATTGAGCGTTTCATGACTCATCTTGTGCCATCAATACTGAATTTATTTAACGGGTCACACCCATCATCTCTTCACAAGCTTGGTTCACCTTAGTTAATCGAACCTCTAAGGCTAAGACTCTCATTGTGAGCTTCTTCGAGCTCTTTCAGCTTATCAGCAAGGTCACGCCCACTGGCAAGTCTGCGAGTTCAATTATTTTGTTTTCAATGATCTCGAGTTGCCTTCATTAGGATGATTCTTTGTTTTATGAGTCACCCACTGGTGCTCCATCGAGATCGTCGCGTATCCTTTTAAGTTCTTCTATCCGGTCTCTTAAAATCCCAATTTTATTTGATAATTTCTCAAACTTGGTACACCTGGCTTTTAGCACAGTGATCCATTCCTTAGACTTCATGGTCGACACCGCCGTGTAACCTTGCTCTGGATAATAATTATCACGGGCTAGCTCTCGATCTTGCTCGTGCGATACTTGTTTGCTCGCACAAGATCTGGTAAGCCACCCTTTCTCACCAAACTTAAGCACCTCTAAGGCTACAAAAGAAATACACAAGTAATGTATTTGAAAAATAGGTCATGGATCACTCCATTACATAATAAAGAAAAGATCTATTTTATTGATATTGCAAAAGCTTACAATGCAAATAGGCATGGAGGCACATCTATATAAAAATCAGATACTCGAAGGATGTAACTTATCTAAGTGGAGTAGCCCAACTACAATATTGAAGCTATCTACTCCTCCGTAAAGAGCTAATGTGACTTTTCAATCCCTAGTGGAAGAAATATGACTACTACTTGTGCTTACATACTAAAATTTGATGAGTAAAAAGCGGCCGTGAGCGTAAAATGTCTTGGACAAGCTTGGTTTGTGACACTATGCCACCTTTACTCCAATTTATTCAAAATCTGAATCGCTTGTGCTTAGAGTAAAAATAATGGGCTTAGATTTTTTCCGATGTTGAGGAAGGAGGTCGGCGATATACAAATCCAGTGTTACTATCTCCACCATAAGTTGATTTAAAAGTAGATACTTGGATGGAGGGATTGAGAGCGCATAAGAAAGAGGTGAAGCAGCTACGGTGGTGTGAACGGGAGAGAGTGGTAGTGGTGATAGAGGGGTAGTCAGGACCTAGAACGAGATGTTAGAAGTCATTTAGAGGATTTTTTAGCGTATCAGAATTGAAGGCAATGAATTCCCAAGCTCACCTAGTTAGTGGAGTGATAAAAAATGTGCAAACAAAGATTGAATAGTGGAAAGATCTATTAAACTTCATTGTGGTTATATTAGACGACTTTGATGTAATCTTCGTAATGGAATTCTTAAAGCAAGCGAGAGTGATTCTTATGTCCTTTGTTGATAGTATCGAACAAACAAACAAACAAAATTGCCGATTATTATCAAACAATATCTAACTAATAATAATATAACACCTAAATCCGTGATAAGACGATGTCACTTACATCAACTAAATGATATCGCTTTGATCTCACAAATAAAACGATATTTTTTCTTATTCAACCAACACAATCACTTATAAAATAAATCAAATCCGATTAATATTATAGGACATCCCAAATTAACCTGAAATATATTTATCTGCATTTTTCTTTTGACAATTTTGATAATTCAAACTACAAATTATAATAAAACGATGATAGTTCAAAACCTCTTTTAATCTCTTTCCGTGTCTTTATTGAACTGATTGTCAAGATATTATTATAATTAATCAATTTTAATAATGGGCCTAATCATAAATTTATTAATTCAAACTGGTACCACAATTGAAAAAAATATATTCAGAAACCGTGGCAGCAATTTTCAAAAACGCGATTTTTAAGCATGCCATACCACATGGCCATTGTTGCTGTTCTCTGCTTTTTTTTAACTCCCAAGTACAAGATGTCCTTAAATTTTCAACAAACAATACCTTCTGCGTAACCAAAGATGATATGCCTATGTGACACATGAAGAGCATCTGTCATCATAACCTTTATCTAAAAATCTTGACAGATTGTGTCAACTACTGTCACACCACAGCCATTTCAACCCTTCACTTTCAGGTAATGCACCATATTTAGTTCCAAACAAATGACAGCTAATGGCTTCTGTAGCCTTCTGCAAGGTATCTTATTGGCGTAGCATTTGCTGAAGTTGAAGGACTTGCTGTCTCTGATCTGGAGGAAGAAGATTTATTTGCTCAGGAGTAAGGCTCATGACCTGTTGAAGTAATGCTTTCTCCATCTCTGGTGTCATCTACAAAACAATCACGATAGTAGCTGAGTTGTTGACAAGAAAAAATGGATAATATAATAACACCGACTAAAGTCAGAGATACCGGTGGAGGCCGGGGTGCTTGATTTCCTGGAGCCATTGGATTGGGTGGTAAAGGCGGTGGTCCAGGAAGTGCTAAAGCATTCTCTCCTGGGCCAGGCATCCATGGTGTGCCCCTCTCGGCCTGCATGGGATTTCCAACAGAATTGCTAATGTCTGGTCTGAAATGTGAGCTACCACCCTGATTGCGAAATTTGCAAAAATGATACCCATTCAAACCTTCTCTTTACGGGGCACAGTTGAGCAAGGAGGTTCTTAACAGAATTGTCTTACCGTTGCAGCTATTACCATGTAAGTTGGCAATTTCACAATTGTTTCTCAAATTTCGAATTAAAAAAGGCAAAAAGGGGAAAATATAGGAAAAGAAAGGCTTCACATAGATAATCTCATATGAATGTGAATTCACTTCTAAAATTTAAATGGACATTTTTTTAACAAATTAATTTCTGGATGAAAAGTCAGCAAGCATCCTACTGGAATCAGAACTTGCAGCAGACTCAAGTTAGATTTTTTGTTGTTGTGGTTGTTGAATGAGGACGATTCTCTTTTTTCATAAGTTTTATCATTCAATAATATTATTGGCACCAGAACATAATTGGTATCACAGAAATTTTCCTAGGTTGACCACTAAAAGTAGAAAAAAAAATATAGTTAATGATATGAGCATAAATACGCAGCAACTTAAGTTACGGATTTCATTTGAATCATACAGTTATCGATCAACCTAATTGCTAGCGCTCTTATGAAAGAACAAGAAACTAGTGTTTCAAGACATGACAATTGACAAACATTCGGATCACAATGACCTTGAAATGCTTTAGATAACGTCAATAAGAATATAGAGGTGAAGAATAAAAGTAACTTAACAACAAAAAATTCCAATTACCTGATAAAATGACTGAGGTTGCAGCTGATTTGGAAGTGGTGGTGCATGTCCATGAGAAAAAAGAGAACCAGCACCGGAAGGAGGCTTAGCTGACTAATAACGACAACACAGGTCATGTTCTGCATCATGATATTTTAGCTGTCTCTTAATATAAAATGTACACAACACTGATATTGAAGAGACTTGGAACTTACATGAAAAGTGCTCTGTGAATGAAGCATTTGGGGAGCAGTAGAATGATGAAAACCAGGCCCAATTTGTTGAGAGGGCTGGTGATGGAAATTTGGCAGCAATGGAGGCCTCGGTTGAGATGGGAGAGGGGGTTGCATGGAAGGATGCAGCATACTATTGGTCGAAAAAGGCTGCTGCATGGGGTTGGAGCCAACAGGTGTTTGAGATTGATGAGAGGATGGCTGTGATATAGAAAGATAGCTAGATGGAGGTGCATTAGTGACTTGAGATGCATGAGGAAGGGGCATCTGGGCTATTTGAGTACTTAAATGTCCTTTTGCTTGTTGAGCCATGTGTGGATGCTGTAAAGAGATGGATGGAGATGGGATGGTAATGGGCGGACCAGTTTCAAATGCATTGGGCACTAGTTGGTTTGGGACTTGTCTAGGAGGAAGCTGTCCCTGCATACTGGGTTGGTCTGGAAGCCCAACAGAGCCCTGAGGAAGACTAGGCTGAATGACTGGCTGTGGTGGCAGCTGAGCTGATTGAGAAAGATTCTGCGATGCTGCAGGTTGGTGGTTGCTGGGAACCTGCAGCAGAAAAAAAAATTACTTAACTTCAAAATCCAATTATCTTGAAAAAATAAAATACATGAGCCACGATTTTGAGAAAGAGAAACTTACCACTTGAGGAGGCTGTAGCATGCCAAGCATAATCTGGGCCTAGTATTAAAATAAAAAGGTGGGCAGAAGGAAGTCAGTGCATTAGACATTTCAGAAGAAGTATTTCCAAAACTGAAGCGCTAAATCTCAGTAAACCAGTTACCACATAGCTTTAGGATGCTGCAGTTATTCTTTGAAGCATTAATCATAGTAAGACATCAGATCAATTTGATTCCACGAAACAAAAGACATTAAAATGAAGCCCTAAAAAAAGCAAACCTGGAAAAGAGCTCTGGTCAAGAGGGGATTCTGGACGAGAATCTGCCTCGCCTGTTGCTGATTCTGTTCAATAAGTTGCTGCGACGAAATGAAATCGAAGATCATAGGTCAAGCAGTATGAGAAAATCAAATGTAAGAAAAAATTTAATGAGGGCAGCAAGAAAAAAATCGAAACTGAGGTTGACTGATGGATTGTACCTTCATCTGGCACATTATGTCATATAGCTGGTTTTTAGACATCCCGGCGAAGTTGGCCGACATACCGTCCCCGGCCCCGGCCATGGTTAGGATAGAGAGAGAATTAAGCCGTCGCTGACGAGCAAACGAGGCCAAAACAATTGCCGTTGCGAAGTGTCGCTTTCCTTCATTCGATCCCAATCTTTTGGGCCTCTAAAGTTAACGGGCCACATGAATGGCCCAAATCAATGTTGTCCGTGCATCCCAAATTCTCGTTTTATTCCAAGTCCAACACCACAAAACTTTCCAGTCTAAGACCTTATTTTGTTGTATTTATTGAGCTCTATTAAAAGATGATCTCTTATTATATTAAACATTCAGTGAATCAAATATTTATTATTCTTCTCTTAATGAATGTTTGGAAAGTCTGAATGATTTGTTACCAATTTTATATCTGAATCATTCAGAGGCGATATCTATACGATTATTATAATTATCTCTTTATTTTTTTCATATTTTTTTGGAATCAACTTTGTCCGGATTGTACGTCAATCAGAATCACATCACTGCTGACCGCAGCTAGTTTCTTCAATCAGAATATCACACACGTCATAAATAAATAATATTTTTATAACATGTTGTTGTAAAATTATAATTTTGAATTAATTTTATATTAATAAATCATTATATATTAAGATACTTAAGAAAATAAATTACCAAATGAAAATAAATTATTCAATTTACATGCAAGTTCGACTTCTGGATGTTCATACGCAGCAATTTATTGACTACAATTGATTTCGTATTGTGTTATTTTTCGGTCTTCGTAGCTCACAAATAATAGTCAAATGGTGATACACTAATATTTTCTAAACATGCAGCACGATAAATAAACTACTCAATATTCGTAGGCCAACTCCTGATTCTGATATTCGGTTGACTAGGGTCATTGACTATAACGGAGTAAAATATCCAATTCATCCCGATTTTGGTCTTCGTGTGATAGAATATCCTAGCTTAGACGGTAATAGATTATATCCCAAACTAAGTTCTTAAAGCATGTGTATTAAAACTATGAATAACAACGCATGACAATATTTACTACGTCTCTAAAATAATGAACATACACAATAACATTCAAAGAAACACTAGTAACATAGATGAAAAATATAATTAATTAATAAACGTGAAAAGTTGAATTTACACACAACCCGGGATCCGTAGGATCATAGGACAAAGACGACTACTCACTACGCATAATTAAAATAACAATCATAAAATAATTATGAAAGTAAAACGAGAATGGTAAAGGAAAGCTTAGTTTCTTGAAGCTCCAACTCTGAACGGAATTCGTCCCTCTGGCCCTTCTGGCAGAAAGATGTGGTGCGGTGCCATGCTTCTTAGGGTTTGAGCCAAGACCTTCTTTTTATAGTTGACATGTCAACTTGTAATTATCTTCTAATTTGAATGGGTTTTGGAAGGAATCCTATTGCCAAAAAAGGTTCGAAACGTCAGAATTCGAATCTGCTCGTTTCTGACCCTACAAGTGTAAACTCGACTTGGGTCAAGCTATTACAAAGGAAGCTCGATCTGGATCGCGCGCCGCCATGAAACACGATCTGGGTCGAGTTCCTGAAAAGACAGCTCGACCTCTGTCGAGTTCTGGTTCTGCATATTTACGGATTAACCCCTAAGATTCTACTTTTGACCCCTGAACTTGGTTTTTTATTTGATTTTAGTCCAATTTGCACTATTTTCATATTTTTCCTCTTCCAAAGCCATTGTACTTTATATTTAATCTACAAGAGATAAAATCAACTATAAATCACTCATAATCACTCGGAAACAACTCAAATATACTAAGCATAAGTACCTAAAACAAAGTAAATTATTGCCCTATCAAAATCCTTATAAAATATAAAATTATAGGTTATAATGAAGCATTATTATTATTTGAGTTCTTTAAAGACTGTTGGATTTGCTCAGAAGAGGTGAGTAAATAATTCCTATGTATTTTTTTTCGTACAAAATTAAATATGTGATTGTTAATAAAGCATATTGCATATTATACGTACATAATATATAGCATGTGGAAAAGTGAAATTGTTATATTGAGCATTCATTCGTTCATGTGCATACACGCTGCATCATGTCTGTGACGCTTGTTTCACGAAAAGATATCGCGCTTGTTATATGATTGATTTATGATCCCGATCGACAGTGACGACTGCCTAGCCAAAAAGGGTTTCACAGTTCATGCTTGTCACGCATACACATTGAATTTGACATATGCCATATTGATGTGATATACGGAATATATGTCAATAAAATTATAATTGACTCCCTACGTACTCAATAAAAGTACGAACTGTGAGTGAGACGTACGTGATAAATAATATGTTAGATTAAAATTCCTCCCATTTGGCTGGCCAAATACGTAGCGAGTTGTTTACTCACGGAGTCTTTTGACTCACTCCCAATACTTCAATTCTATTTTCAGATAAGTGGTCAGTCAGTATCAATGGTGTTAGGGCTAAAAATTTGGTTAATAACTGACCGAATTTGTTATTCGGTTAACTGAATCGGTTAACCGACCAAAAAATTCGTTAACCATTAACCGAACTAAATTTTTGGTTAACCGAGTATTCGGTTAACCAAAAATTCGGTTAATTAATCGAAGCACAAGAGGCCAGGAGGCAACCGCCGACCAGAGTTCCTGCCACGCAGAATCGCTTCCCTGCGCTTCGTCACTTCCCCTTCACCGCGTTGAGTCGTCTTGCTGCGCATCCACATTGGCCGTTGTCCACTCTTCAACAGATTTGATCGCTTGAGTTTGTCAGCGGATCGATTAGGGTTAAGTGAAGATGGAAGAGAAGAGAATGAGGGAGAACGATACAATTTTGATGTTTCACCTACACTAAACGCCGTCCGGCGTCCGCCACACTAAACACCGCTTGCACAAAGTTTTGATGTTCGTCGCTTCTGCTTCGCCGCTTGCTGCTCCGCAACACTAAACGTCTTCCGCCACTTCAGCCGATTAGATCAAAACTGATGGATTCGTCGATTAAGATTAGGGTTAGATCCAGCTCAAGAGGGAAGAGGCAATTGGCGACTCGAGCTCGATTGAAGAGGTCACGAAGAAGATGATGAGGGAAACGACGTAGCATTGTTGGATTTACATACCTTTATTTTTAATTGGTTAATCGGTTAACCGATTATACACAACTATTTAACCGTTAACCGAACCAAATTTTCGGTTAACCGCGGTTAAATTTTTCGGTTAACCGACTTCTGTTAACGGTTTTAACCGTATAGTGAACACCCCTAAATGATATTTGGATAGCAATGAGCGAACTCTTCGGTACAATGTCATCTAGTTCTAGTCATTTCATCCAAGCTTCAGTCAGTTTTTTTAGTCAGTAATTATTTACTTTTTGTTACTTTGTCATCCGTTTAGTTGTCGCTCCGATGTATTTGGGCAAGATTCTGAGTTGATTTTGAATAGTTTAAATTTTAAATATTATTTTGATTAGTTAGTATGTTGAATATTTGACTTTTAACTTTTTATTCATCAAAGCTTGTTTGACTAAAAGTCAAAAGACAAATCAAACACCAACGCGATCCATATTTTTCGGATCGTGACATTTATCTACGTCCACAGCCTCACAACTAGATTAATGATAAAAAATGATTAAACAACGCATTCATTTATTAAATTTGTCACGCAACAATGAAATCATTCACTTGAACCTCAATAAATAAAATATTAAAATATAGACTTTGTTAAGCAAAATAATCTCACAATATAAATGCACAAGTCATTGCACCTGAACTACATGGCCATAACAATACATAATAGAATGAGCAGGAACAATCCTTACAAACCCGGTTAGCTATCTGTTTTGTCCTCTACAGTCCTCCACTAGTTGCTGGGGGTTAGAAACCCTAAGAGAATTTTTTGCTTGCGGTTTGGTAAGCATTCGGCACACGATGCAATGCGGTCACAAGTACTAGTGCACTTCAATGAGGCAAAGATCTTCTTAAATAACCATGAGTTTCACAAATCTTTAGCTATAATAACTTGCGCAAATCTGATGGATATCTTCTTTGGAAACCTCTGGATACTCTGACTTTATAATGATGGAAATGAAAAACTTAAAAATGGAAGCCTAATTCAGAAAGTTCTGTTCACCGACTTTAATGGTTCTTCTAGTGCAAATCTATCTTGAAGTAGATTTTGACTCTTCTTAAGAAATTATAGATCTCTAGTTCTTTTTTCTATGACAATTTGAATGACTCAAATCGGATATTTGGTGTGAAAAATATATTTTTATTTTCAAAAGTTGCATAGTTCTACCATCCCGATTTTAGGAAGCATGCACGCGTCGCGTATCACTTATCATCGTACTCTCAGCCATGCGCGTGACCATTGCTGAATCAGCGTCATTGACTTCTTTCTTTTATCTCGCCACGTGTCTTCACTCTGTCACATGCGCCTACCGTCTCAGCGTGCCGCTGCAGTCAGGGCCGGCTAAGGGGTGGTGGGAGTGGATCGACCGCACAGGGCCCCTAAATTTTGGAAGGCCCCAACACAAGCCACCACCGCCATGGCTGTATCCGCATCTCCGCCACCTGACCAACCGACTTTCGTATCTGCTTCCCTCCGCATCGGCAGCTTCAACTTTGTTGAGATGATAGTCTCTCGGCCTTAGAAACTTAGACAGCTTGGTAAACCCTAAATTGAATTGGAAGAGGTGCCGGCGGAAGAAGAGAAAAAATTGGAAGAGGTGAGACGGCGGAAGATGGAGAAAGAGAAATGGTAGGGTTGTGTTTGTTATGCCTCTTAGTGTGTGTGGGCTGGAAGCCCATTTTTGTTGGGGAAGTATTTTCTACTTTATTTGACAACCATACAAAAACATTAATAAAAATTTAAAATTAAGGTCAAACTGTTTTATATATAATAATTCTTTATAAACGTATTAAATCTTATATTCATATAATGAATTATTAGTGATTATTAATGAAACTTGAAATTAATTAAAAAATCAATTTTAATACAGCATTTTAATAAATTCAACTATTTTAAGAAAATTTTCAAAACTAAATCTCAAGATTTTGTACTTTTTTTCCTAGTGGTCTCAATTGAGGACCAAGCAAGATTGGTACCTAATTTCCATACTTGAATGATATATAATTTCATTATTGAAAATTAGGTATACTTTTTTGTTTTTTGTTTTAGTACTTTTTTTCTTATATTATTGATACACTAATATTTTTTTCATTTAATATATACTTTAAAACAATTTTTATATTTCATATCATAAAAAAAAAATTTTGCTCAGGCCCCCAAATTGTCCGGGACGGCCCCGGCTGCAGTCCCAACTTGTGGCTAAGCGCTCGGTCGGTGACTTCTGGCCGTCATCGATTTGATTAATTCGATTGTGTAAAAGTAAGGCGTTGGGCTTACTTAAAAAAATATAATAAATGGAAAGGGTTTTATTACCACCAACGTTGGGGGTGATTGGAATTGAAAATGGCGTCGATTGTTAGAAGAATAGCTACACCAAGCCCTAAATCTCCATCTGCTCGCTTATTATTATCCATAACCTTCTCGTCATCTCCTCTCGATTCCTCTTATTCTGAATCCCCATTTTCTTCTCTTCAAACGGATTCCGACAACGAATCGTCATTATCTCAGACATCAGCAGCTGGACCAGAAAACCCTAAACCCTTGTTCAAAGAAAGGCCCCTTGAGAGCGGCTTGGACGTCGGTATTTATAAGGTACGCCGCCCTGACAGACTTCATTTCTTTGAATTTATTATTTATTTGATGGGCACTCTTGCTTTTTTCTTTTCTTTTTCTTAGGCCATATTGGTAGGTGAGATTGGGCAGAATCCGTTACAGAAGACACTCAGGAGTGGGAGAAAAGTGACTCTGATCTCATTAGGAACTGGTGGAATAAGGAACAACCGGAGGCCCCTTGATAATGAGGATCCTAGGGAGTATGCTAACAGGTGTTCGGTTCAGTGGCATCGAGTTTCTGTGTATCCTGAAAGATTGGGGGACACTGTCATGAAACATGTCAAACCAGGGTATGATTGAATTGCACCACTATTTTCATTACTGATTTATCGGGAATAATGGAGGATATAAGGCTCCCAACTTGTATTGCATTATTGAATCTCTCTCGCAGTGCTCCGCCTTGACTCAGCAGGGCTTAAAACCACATAGCTTGCGATTGATTGCCTGGTCTATTTCTGTTGAAATACTCTATAATAGCTAATCTCTGGGGTTATAGTCTCTGGTAGCCACTGTAAGATTGTAGTTTTTGCAGACAGGTTACAATTGGAAAATTCAGATACTACAAAACAAGTTTGGATTCATTAATCGGTGTCTCTATGAATCTGATTCCTCACATAGCGAGCTCTTGGCTTACTAGTGGACTCATGCTGCAGTGTAGCTCAGGGATTCATTAGGTTTGATGCTGTATTTTGTAGCAAAGGGGACGCTATGCATTTCCAATTGATGGTAACAGTGACACGCGGAGGATGGTGAAAACATTCACCTTCACTCCATCATAAATTTTTTTTTTGCACATACACAACCGTTTACTAGGGTATTTGGACTTTAGATGTAGGAGTATTAACCCTCACCCCTTTAACGGCTAGGCCACACCCCTAGTGGCTTCTTCATAAAAATAATCATGGCATGTAGGGTGGTTTCGATCTTTGAGAAAGCAAGATTCAGTGGATCTAAAAATGAAATAGTATTTCAACTTCTATTGACTTAGCTCTAATAAACTGCTCGTTATATCTTTTCGTCTGAGGCAGTTCTGAAATGAAACAGTTTACAATTTTTGTTTTTAGTTCTCAAATAACATTTGAAGTTTCAACCTCCATTGTGCAGCACAATTTTATACGTGGAAGGTAATCTTGAGAGTAAAATATTCAACGATCCAATAACAGGACTTGTTCGAAGAATAAGAGAGGTTGCTGTTCGTCGAAATGGTACAAATGATAACTTTCTTTTGTATTGTTCATGCTCTAAAATGTATTTGATGTATATGACATACAGGAAGACTCATTTACATGGCAGCTGTAGGCATGGTATAATTTTGCGGTTTAGATTATGTTCATGTAAAGCAACTTTTTATTTGCTCATGCCTAATGATATTGTACTTTGTAACTATGATACGTTAAATGTTATCTCGTATAAGTTTGGACCTTGTTTGGGAAAAATTATTTTAATGTTTTTTTTTTTTTAAGATTTTAGGTACGGTAATATAATAGACATTAAATATGAAGATGTAAATAGAGTATTGGCATTCAAATCTTTGCTTCACCATGTATACTTACTGTTTTATTCTCCATAATCTCATCAATCATTTGTAGGTCGACTTGTTTTCTTGAGCAGTGGTGGTGATTCCAAGAACTCTACACAAGCTGATTTGAGAAGTGTTGGCTATTATTGACACCCAAGTGAAGTTTTGGTTAAGCCCATTCGGATGGTCAACGCATCCCTTTTTTTTCCCTCTCATTTGTACTTTGAATTCTCAAACATCATTCAGGATCAGAGGTTGTAATGTTGCTTTAAGTTGGCTTTTGAATTTTAAGAGAAGCTTCCTTGCTGATGATTCAATTAAGCATAAGTGAATGACCTGATCTAATTCGTCCAAAACTGAACTGTGGTTTGTTTCAACTTTAAGAGGCCCATTTTGAGGTTTTGATCAAATTATGCCCCACCCAAACCCAACAGGGGTAGAGTGTGGATGTTCTTTCACTATTTCTTATCCACACAGATCATGTTCTGCACATTATTGCTTGCCAACAGGAATACTAAAAATGTATTCTTTAGCGATGCTACAAACTTCTAAACTTTTGTGGCCTCCTGTGCAGCCTCTCTGCTCTCAACTGCCGTCCTTACAGCCTCCCCACTTGAGATCAGCCCTCGGGCAACACAAGATGAAGCTATGTCCTCTGGACCTGGACCATCTTGGCAAGCACTCTCGTCGAGCACTGGCTATCAGCAATTCGCCCTTGTTACTCTTCCTTGCTTCACAGGCCTTGGACCCATTTAATATACTAGCGGCAAAAGCCGGAGATATAGAAAAAGAGGAAGCTCCTGCGTCAGTCACAGAGCAACAAGGAAATGAAACTACAAGCTGTTCTGACACTGTTCCCACTAAGCGTGCATTCATTGAGATTTCAGTAGACGGGCAGCCTCAAGGTCGAGTTGTCATTGGCCTGTACGGAAACAGTGTCCCTGGAGGTGCGGCCAGATTCAGTAGCTTGGTGAGTGGATCAGCTGGGGTGAGCTACAGAAGAAAGGAGTTCACGAAGATCATGCCCAACTACATCCAACATGGGGGTGTGAGGTCTTATGGTGTGGATGCGGAGATGGCAAAGAAGACAGGTAGTGACTTGGGCAGTGAGAGGCTGGCGGAGGAATGGGAGAGGCAGAATGTAACATGTCAAGGAACCAAAATGGTGGCTGGGAGTGTTGGTATTGTAGTGAGAGATCCCTTAAAACCACCACCAAAAATCAAGTTGGTTGCACGGAAAGGGAAGCTGGAGATGGACGAGGAGGAAGTGGGGAGGGATCCGAATGGGACTGAGTTTGTGGTTGCCTGGAAGGACTCTCCAGAGCTGGATGCGTCGGTTCTTGTGGTTGGGAGAGTGTTGGAAGGTTTGAATGTGGTGGAGAAGATAGGGCAAGTGAAGAAAGTGCAAGAGAATACGAGCTCCCCTTACTTCAGGTCAGCTGACTCCTCCAGTGTTAATTTATTTATACCCTCTTCCTCGGAGGCTAAAGGTTGGTGACAGGGCGGTAGCACTTGGTCCACGCAAATACTAATCAAATAGTTAGTTCAGTGTAAAAATAATATATTTTTAATTTTTATAACTCAAATTAAGTTTAAAAACATTATTTTTTTTGTACCTTATTCAGCTTAAAAAAAATTTTTGTACCCTCAATTAAACTTAAATAATGTTATATTTTTTTTAATTTTATACCTCAATCTGTTTTAAAAAAAAAAATTTATATCCCAAACTAAAATTCCTAGTTCCGTCACTGGTTGGTGACCCATTTTTATGTGCAGGGTTGCTAAGCTGATCGGAGATAAAAGGGCGGTGGTAGCAGAGAGGGGCTTCAACCGGCCTTACTCTAAGGTTGTGGTCACCAATTGTAGCTTACTCGATTGACTCCCCAAATTTTTTAATAAATCTTTCATTTTGACTCCTCTTTCTTATTTATTTATGAACACCCTTCTCTAAGTACAAGGAAGTTTGTGGCCAAAATATTTTTGCGGTATGTAATTTTATGTTGGGATTCAAAAAATAAAATTGTTATTCTAACTACTTTGCGGTTTGTGCCACAGATTCAGTTTTTTGCCCGGTAGCGAACATGTGCGTGAGATTTAAATGAATTTAACTTAATTCTTGACTGAATTGAGCATTATGATTTTAATTTTGAGGTTAACTCAATTCTATTTATTTTGATGTATTATGAGTTGAATTTGGTTATATTGAGATACTTTGAATTAAATTTGAATTAATACGAATAAAAGTATTTTATATAGCTCAACTGTTTTCTTTTGAAAAAAAAAACATAAAGAGAGGCGTCTCAAGTCCCTTCTTTCTTCAAAACAATCAACTTAATATACAACAATTGGATCTTTATTTTATGGGGTGGTTTCTAATATAAATCAGGTGCGGAAATGGACTAACCAATGTCGTATTAATTTTTTTTTCCATTTTAGTGTATTAAATTTTTAGGATTTTATTTTAGAGTTTACAGATTTTAAGAGTTTTATTTTTTTAAGCTTCTAAAGATTTTCAGATGTTTGAGGTTTAGGATTTTCAGATTTCATATTATACTTTAGACTTTTATTTAGAGCTTTAGGTATTTAGAACTGTACCATAAAATCTTAAAGCGAATTGCTCGATCTTTTTCGTAAATTATTACGACATCAATTTATATTCAATAATCCCAATAAACAATATGGGTGTCAAGCTCACAACTCACATTATATGGATACATTGATTTGAAAAAACTAGTTTTATGCCGCCCTATTTAAAACCATCTACTCCGAACTGCACATTTCATAAATTTTTTTATTATAAAAGTTAAAAAAATTTGAAAAGTTATTTTTACTAACAAACTCAAAAAAAAAATTAAGATATATACAAAATTCATATTTTATAGTCGTCACCTGTAAACTTTCCATTCACACCAAACTTCAAGTATATTCACTATCGAAGATATTTGTTATAATTCGACATTTGTTAACGACATATATTGATTAATCACCAAATTAGCTAATATATTCATTAGAGAACACACATGTTTATTGGACGAGCATGCACATTCATATATTCACCGTGTGAGTGTACATTTTTATTATTTGTGTAGCTATGTTCGTCGGGATGAACAACTATATCATTGATAAGTATGCATTTTCAACAACTGAGCATGCATATTCATCAGATGAATACACATATGTTTATAAATTTTCAAATGTATATGTTTATATTAAATTTGTTACGGAATAGATTGAAGATAACTAACTGTTCTTTTGAAGAAAGAAGTTTTCATTAAGATGGAATGTATTGGAATACAAGTTAAGTAACATGGAAAAATTTTTAAATTGCCAAAAATGAGATTTAAATAAACTTTATTTTTTTGAATTCATGTATCTTTGTTGGTGTGTAAAGTGAAGAATTCATTCTAATCATGGAAGAAGCGGTAAAGGCTTCTATGTTACTGAAGGGAATGTATATGAAGTTGGCGATGGCTCCTCAATTTACAATGTGCATGAAAAGATGGTATGAAAGTGGAGAATTTTAGAAATTCTAGTCACTGAACGATTTGTTTGGAATGGCTAGATTAAATGGAGAGATTAAAATAACCTTATTTAGAGATTTATTAAAATTAGGAGTCTTATTTTAGGTAGTTTAATAAATTACTATTTTGAATAATGACGAATCTTATTTTATTAAGTATCTTTACAAATATGATGTTTTGTTGGTAAGAGCAGTTTGAGAGAGTTTCTTATAGAGTTCTCCAAGTAGAATTTCGCAGGGAATCATTCAAAATGTCGTATGGATATGCAAGAGACAAGTCTAGATAAGAACCGTAATAAGTTGTGATTTTTTGATTTAGTTTTCACTTAATTCCACTTATTTTTTGATGGTTCAAGGGTTAATTTTTTAAAGCTATTTAGGTTATAACGGTGAAACCTAACAAAAATGGGACCAATAACGATGAAGAAACAAGTGAAAATAGAGAAAGCGGAGGTCAGACGTGTACATTATGTTAGCGTGTAGTTACCCTAAGTTGTGCGCGATTAGGACTGTTAATTTTCTAATTTTTTCAATGTTAAGTTGTTAAATTTTGAATGCCATTAAATTCACATACAATGTCCTATTGGAGTGATTCAAATTGTATTATGAGGACAAAATAGTCTTTTACCATTTTCATGTGGCAGAATCAGACCTTTTAAGTACTAGTTTGTAAATTCTTGAAGCTTCTAATAAAGTTTTTGTAAATTCCTTTAGTTCATTTTGCAAGTGATTTGAAGGTAGTTTGTAAATCTATTTGGGAAGATATTCATGCTTACTTATCAAAATACATATCTAAGGAATTGAGAAGCTTCTTAAGCGCAGTCATAGGCATTTTTCTAGTTGATGTAGGCCTAGTTTGCTTATGTAAATAGGAGGTTCTCTCAAGATTTTTGTATCTCATTCTACCCCAGCTCTTCTCACCTTCACTTACGTTATATCCCTCTATAATATCAGAAAAAGTCACTAGCAATGAATCTCTTACAACTGAGAAGGTCAAGAATAGTTTGTCAAGGTAGTGCCTTCTTAATCTTTCTTATATGTTTCTCATGGCTAAGTCCTTATATAGTAAAGTCTATTTAGCTTGTGAAATGCATGTTGTGAGTTAGTATTTAATGGAGATTCATGTAATGCATATGTATTTAATGTTCTTACTTTCATGAATGTTTGTATCCTTACATAGCTTGATATCCTATGTTTTGTTTCTTTTATTCTACGCTATTCCAGTTACAAAGGCTAGGGTCAACTAATTGAATACAGTAACAAGTAAACAATTATTTTGCAAGCTTATGAGGTAAGTCTATGTTTGATAGATAGAGTCATAGTATCTTGCCTTCAGCTCTATCCCATTTTAATAGCAGATATTATATTCTTATCATTTACATTAAGTCTAGGGATGCATGATTGTGTCGTATGTTTGTAAGTAAAACCCTTAAGATTAGCTAAAGGGTAAGATGATTTTCAAAGAATTGATTGTTTGTGTCTTGTCATTAACTTTCATGAGGAGTAACCTTGTCGAGTTAGGTTCATGACATGAATTTTATTTTTAGAATTGATGATCAATATATTATTCAAAAGTTTATAACCACTGCTAATATGATATCTATTTGTGATATTCTTATTGTTTTCTTCTTTCCTTACTTTCTTTTCGGCATCTTCCTAAATTTCATACGAAACGCCTGAAAAACTTTTCATATATAGCTATTATGCCTTAGTAACCTGATGAGCATATCACGCCAAAGGACTTATAGGCTGTATCAAATTTCAAACAATCGTAACTCTTAACTTTGAACGTTAGTGAAGGCCTATAAGTGGTGGTTAGAAGATCTTTAAGTCTTCTTTTAAATGGATCCAGCCATGTAAAAATTTCATCTGAGCTATCCAGAATCGATAAAATAATTTTTTTTCATTTTTCTAGTACAAGTCAATGAAGGATTTGGGCTTAATTCAGAGTGATAACAAGATATGGGCTTTGGGCTTAAGTTAGAGTGATAACACAATTTGGATTTTGGACATAGACTTTCAAATACAAGGATTAAGATTTCTATGCTCATAAGGAGAATCCCTAGTTTCCCTAGCTTATAAATAGATAGTCGCAGACCTCTTTTACACTTGGATTTTATTTATATTAAAGTTTGCCACTGTTTTCTTTTTCAGTATTTGTGCGTGTTGACTAGATCGACCGTTTACTTATCTTCAGAATACCAAATATTATTTTATTTAATATTTATTCTTTATTCAGATTTGTAAATTGAGTTGCTTATTAATCTTATTATTTCTTATTTTTTGATTGTTTGCAGGTACAAAGACTTTCACATCCAGATTGATCATGCACACGCAAGATCAATAACACTTCTGAAGTATGTGTAATGATTGCTAAAGCGCAATGTCCTAGACACTTGTAGTTGGATCGCCAACGACTCCTCCACCTAAATCGAAAACCTATGTCATCGAAAGATCAGGACTGCATAAACCTATATAAATTGGTATCAGAGTTAGATTTCTCATTGAGAAATTTCTATTTTTTTGTTTTCTTTTCTTCCACCCACCAGATGTTCAATTAATATGGAAACAGTTAGTTAATGGAAAATTTTGCTCTGGGAATTTTAGACTTATTTAAGCTAGCAACTCTCAGTCTAAGCAGGTGTGGTGGGGAAAATTTTGGCAGCTATGGATTTCCTCCAAATGCAGTTGTTTTCTATGGAAATGTTTGAACCATGCCATTCCTGTGGATGAAGCAATTCAGAGGGCGAAAATTCCAAT
The DNA here is from genome assembly GCA_002312845.1 of Kalanchoe fedtschenkoi. NCBI lineage: Eukaryota > Viridiplantae > Streptophyta > Magnoliopsida > Saxifragales > Crassulaceae > Kalanchoe > Kalanchoe fedtschenkoi. Next base: position 1,024,838 of record NQLW01000045.1, on the reverse strand, counting down.
TGCCTCTAAATGTGTTTGCTGCTTGTCCTCTCAATCTGAAACTTTGGATCACTTATTCATCTTTAGTGATACTACCTAGGTAGTTTGGAGATTTCTCAACAGAATGTTTGCAATACAGTTGTAGTATTCTTTGTTTAGTTAGGCTGCCGGGGTTTGGATCAAGAACACCTCTATTAACTCTCAAATTAGCTGCCTGAAAATCCTTGCCTTTATTTTTGTAGTCTGTAAAATTTGGAAATAAGATTATTTTTGATCAGCGAGAAGATTCAAGATCCATTCTGTCCAAAATCATATACCATCTTTAGCAACACATCTGTTTGATTTCTCGTACAAGGAATGCTTCTTGGTATGTGGAATTGGTCTTTCAAAGTCCTCATGCCCCTATTCTTAAGCCCAAAAGGAGGAAAGGGAGGTGGCTCAAATGGTCGCCAAATTTTTAGGGTATTACTCTGAATTTTCATGGAATGACAACAGGAAGCTCAGGCAAGGGAGGTTATGTGTTAAGGGACAGTGAAGGTAATTTTATATAAAACAATAATTTCAAATTGGACAATTACACTGATCACTTCCTATCTCAGCTTTCAGCCCTCTCGATTGCATTGGAGTCAGCTGCGGTTTCAAACATCAGTAAATCAGAGATTCAAAGTGATTCTTCCTGATTGATCGACAGCTTAAAAGGATTGAAGTCTCCCCCGTAGCAGTTCTTAGATTGTTTGGAGTAGCTTAGAGCAAGGTGTTGTAATGTCGAATTGAAATTGATAGGTAAGAAGATGAACTTAGTAGCTTCAACGCTTGCGGAGACAGCTTTTGACGACCTTGCTGTTCAAAAATTCGGAAGGTTGCGCCACCAAACTGTAAGGAGGATTATCAATAAAGATATGAGAGGGATCGTGCGATGGAAATGGGAATAATTTCTTTCCTGTTGGTCGTTAGCCTTTGCGGCTTCCTTTTCATCATAGGCCCTCTCAAAGTAAAAGTTGTTTTAATTTACCTAAATTTTATGTTTTAAATATTTAGGGAATAAATGATATTGAAAGTGGGCAGTTGGCCATTTGGATAGATATTTAAGAAACAACATTATGGTTTGATTCTTGAGTACTTGTTTTTTTTACTAATATCAAGAATGAAAGAAGCTATGGATGAATCTCTACATAGAATGGCCCTCGGCAGTTGTCCATATGGGTCAAATGCAGGGCTAGACTACAAGTGCGAGTATACAATTTAGGTATTTGAAGAGTCAAAATGACGTCTTTTTAAATGATTTTTAAGGTATTACGTTATCAAAATATTTAATGTTTTAATATTTTTAATATGTTTTATGTTTTAGGATTTCAAACTTTTAGTGTTTTTAGTATATTTTGAAAACCTTCTAAAAGTTGTTGTTTTAGAAACACTAAAAACTACTCTAAAAATCATGTAAATACTAAAATTTGAAGACTCAAAAACCTAGAAACTGTGAAACACTAAAAATCCTATAACCTTAAATCCTTTGAAAACCATCCAAAATAATGTTTCAATCGCTCATATATTAAACTTGTATGTATGACAGAGTATAATTATTTTGAGTAATAATAAAGACATGTCAATATCAAAAAATTTCTTTGGAGATTTTGATCATGCCATATAATTCTATTTTTTTTTAAATCTAATTTAATTACTCCATTTAAAAAAATGGTGCAAAATGTTTGTATGTCACACTTTTCAATTATAATTTTTTCAAAATGACTCTTCGAAATAAGTATCATAAGGATTAACTTTTCTTACTAATTAGAATCCTTTGATGGGATACTGAAGCCATCAGTTCAACCGGTTAGACCGGAAACCAGATCAGATATTGGTCCGAATATGTAAATATTATTGGATTGCACTACGAATCGGATAAAACCGAATGAACTGGCTGATATATTGCAATATTTTTGAACCGGACCGGTCCAGTTGAACCGATTTATTATAACCACAATGCAAACCGTTGCGCAGGACATATATTGGGCTTAAATGTGAAAATTCATAGCAACATGTGCAACCCATGGTCTAAAGAATCCCTCCGACCACACACAAAAAAAAAAAAAAAAACCAGCGGTGCTAAAATAAACACAATACCCAATTATGTATATAGTTTCTTATAAAACTCACGCTTGTCTCCAGGATTTGGACAGAGCAAACATGTTACCATTAATTTGTTCTACCAGATACAGATTGAGCTCCTCGATATATGAGGCACAATGAACTTAGCTCTCCCTACTAGTTGATGATAATGACTGATTTTGTACAAGGGTAATAATCATATGATGTGCGCCTAATGTGTCGGTTGGTTAATGCTGCCTGCTAGAGTACAATGGCCTGACTGACTTATGCAACAGACACTAATAAATTCCCTACATAATTAAAGTCAGTTCTGTAAGCTGGGGTCAGACTCTGACTGCTTAGGCACAGCTGCTCCACCATTCATTCTGGCTCGGGCCTCAGCAAACATTCTTTGCTGCTCAGCCAGTGCTTCTTCCTCAGTCATTTCCGCTCCATTGCTCCATTTGCCTCCTTTTACAGTGTCCTGTCGATGAAAAACTCAATTTATCAACTACAATTTAGTCTTTTATTATAAGTATGCTTACCAATATTATAATATTTCTTAGGTGATAATCTTAAATCATTGAATTCACCTTCGTTTTGTGCAGAAAAATATGAAATCGAAAATAAAACAGAAAACTATATTTTTTTCCAATCTACATTGATATCATGTCAGACTTTGAAGTTATAAAATTCCTATTGGTTTGGTGATAATTATGTTGCATAAATTCAGCAAAAGTATCAGTTTACCACAGTCTCCAGTTTGTGCTGCTCAAAAGCTGCATATACTTCTTCTATATACTCTCCAAATCCAAGGACCTGGCATAGACATGGAACCAAACATATGAACATCCTATTTCTGCTCTCAAATAGAAAGAATTGGCATGGTGCCTCAACATACGTTCATAATGCAAATCAATAAGTGGCCAAGCAAAAATAATAATGATATTTTGACAGTTTACTAGTTTTCCTATTCTTAAGCAAAATAGAAATGACAATTACAAAACCCATACATCACGATTATATTTTCATTAATAATCCTCTTTCGATATTTATAGCAACAAAAATATTACAGACGACATAACTCAGCTGTCTAGAATGGAATCTACCATATTAGAAACCCAAACTCCCAACCCAGCCACAATTAAGGTGAAAACAAATGTGGTTACATCCTACCATCCACCATCTTTATGGAAGCCAAACATTGAAGATTTCATCGACTTATCAAGTAACTCATCTTTTAGTAAATTCCTAACTAAAGATGACAAAACAAGACCATTAAGAAGACAGATAAAAAAGAGAGAACAAAAACGTCACGACATTTCAATTGTTCGACAAATGTAAACAATAAATGTTCTGCACATTCGATTATAAAAGACGTAAGCTTCATGTACTACCTCCAATGCTTTGAGTACATGTTCAGGTGCTATGGTTTTCTTTTCCTCTTTGCTACACACGTCATTAGACTCTGATGAAATGAGGTTAATAAACTCTGCAGCATAATACATGAAGCTTATAAGAAATCAGAGAGAAACCAACCCCAATTTACTGGATAAATTCAAACAAATGAGAAGCCATGCAATAACCACGGTCTACATAGCACGGAAACTGTAATCGCTGGCCGTTTCCCATTTCGGAAACATTTCTGAAACAGAAACAGTGCAAACGGGAATGCGTTCACTCTTTATCCCTTGCTGTAAAATCCCGAAAAAAATAATACTCAATCAAACCTTAAATTCTTGATTCATCTCTGAATGATGCTGTGGAGTTCTCTCTTCATAATCGTCCAATATCTGACCATCAAATCCCAGATCGATTTTGCAGAGATTTGTGGATTTTTAATATCTTCTAATAATTTTTTATTTACAAAGTTGAGTAATATAATTCTGATTTCTATTCATATCTTTAGCAAACATGGTGTACACCATATTGCTTGTTCCACAGTTTTAGGAATAAAATAATTTGTAAACCGTGTATGTTTTACCTATTTACTTACGATTAACGATCAAAAGCAGTGTGTTAATGGTTGTAGACGTGGTTACTTTTTACTTTAAATGATTTGTTATAATAAATAAAAAAATTTGCTATTGCTATTAATCTATATATTTTTATAATATAAATTTAACGTATCTAAGTCGTATCCGTATACTAATTTTCTTCATTTCCCATATTCATTTCAGTACCCGTATCCGTTTCCGTGCTACTTAGATCACAATAAATGATGTTTCTGTCAACATTAAAAGAACTGTAATTATAAGTTGAAAACAGACCCGGAACACATAGCCGTGAGAGCTACACAAAACAAAAGCATTCTCACCTACACAGCATTCAATTATAAGATCTTGAGCATCTCTGGCAACACGAACATCTGGAGGAAGCATTTCCTTTATGATTTTAGTCATAGTTGCTGCAATGAGAAACTATTGTTATACAAAACTTATAATAGCAACTTCAAAGGAACATATCATAGAAGAGTCGTAATCAGAAAAGCATACTACCACATAGCTATATGTTTTGTTGGATATTCAAGACAAATATATACTAAAACACAGAGTTACAACAAGCTATAGAGCTCAATTTTTCGGCTAAACAAATACCATCGAAAATATTGAAAACATAACCCAGTGCAAAAAATGTATCTTATACCTAAAATCCCCAGCCTTTTCAAGGAATGGCCTTCACTTGCAAAAACTCATGGAAACTTTTTTGACAAATGATACATTGGGACATCATATTCTAATGAGTAAAGTTTGAATTTTTGCTAAATAAAGTATGTGCTATATTTAATAAACAAGAAGGAAACTATAAACCTGTCTAATGAAAACCAAAAGGCTTGAGTTTAATAGGCTAAAAGAAGAGTTATAGTTATAGATTCAACAAGTACTTATTTATGCCTCTACGGCTACATATTGATAACAAGGAGAGTTCAGAACTGCTGAGGTTTCTATGTGACCATGAATGGGTCATGATTTCTAAAGTTAATATGTGACACTAGATATAACAAAGTTTGGAGGAAGCACTCACATGACAGTTAAAATACAGATATTAACATAATAAAATCAAAGAAAATAAATCCTTTCTGAAAGGAGAGGGGCTACAAAATATGTACTAATTCCAAGAAAACAATAGGCGGATAGGTACTAATAGCTGAAAACTACAAATTCTCAATTGCGGAAAAAATAATTTGAAATCCATAAAATTGCACAAACACATCATAAGGTAAACCTAACAAAAAGGAATTCAGAGGTAAAACAAAAAAGGTGGCCAGGAAGCCAGATCCCAATTGCTAGATGAAGACGGTACCTTTGGGAAGAGATGCATCTTCCTTGGACTTTCCGACTATATCCATGGGCTCCATAAGAGACCTTCAAAATCAAAAGAAACCTTGGCACAAACACAAGAAAAAATCGTACATGCGGACGACATGATATAGCTGGAAGAAGCAAAAGCGTCCCGAGGCAGCGGAGAAGAAGAAGAAGACAACAAAACAAGAGATCTGACAGAAGAGAACTCACCGTGCGGATCTGAAATCTGAGAGAGATAAAAATTCAACGCGAGAAGACCGGTTCAACGGATGGAGGAGGTCGATTGCACGAGTATGGGAGGATTTGAGGGCATAGCGTTGAATATATAGATGGGGAATAACTGATGACGAACACGAGAAAAAGGAACACAGACGGTGGAAGAGGCAGCAGATAAGACGAAAGCGTTTTGCAGGCGATTAGGGCAAACTTTTTCTCCATGCCGCGTTCCCCCTTCACGTGAAACTCACGCGCATCAAAACATTTTTTAATGTCTCCTTCCCATTTTCCAAAAATTCGATTCTCCAATAATCAATTTTTCGTAGGAAAATTATTTTAACGAATTAACATTCCTTACTCGTGGTGCGAACTATCATGATTATCAAATAATATGTTCAATTTTTTATTAATATCTTAACATTGTTAGTCTAGAGTTAACATTGTTGCCAATCTTAAATCTTCTCCATCTTCTGTGCAGATCTTCAACCTTCTTCTCCAACTCCCTTCACTCCTGCATCTCCTTCATCATCTTCCTCGTCTCCTTGTTCCAATCATTCAGATGGCTCCAAACTACAAAAATTAAAATTTACTTGAGATTAATTCACAAAAAAAGAGACGAATCTAAGGAAGATAGCTCACATAGACCTTTCTCATCTCAACTCAACAGTCAATTCCCGTTTTCACTTCAGCTAGGTTAAAACCCTGGCAACATCCTAAAGATGAAGTCATTCATGATCTCTGCATCCCTTTGTGAAAGGTTAATACTAGATCTCACTTACTTGAGGCTCGACTTCTATTTGGCTTCATTGAAGAGAAATGTTCAACAGGAAGGAGAATGTTTTAGACCGGGCCAAATTTGTTGACAAGGGTGTCCAAGTTAAGCGAACTAGGTGCAAGACAAGTGACTGGAAGACAAGTATCTAGTATAATTTTCAAGATCACCTTAACTTTGTCGCCCTTTTGTATTGTTAATTGCCCTTAAAGAAGGAATTATCCCGTTATTACAAATTTATATAACATCATTTAGATAGTGAAGAGATGGAACATTGTTGAAACTCAAATTTGTTCAAACACATACAACATTTTTCAAACTTGATTTATTTTAGCTTAGCTCATACAATCAATAAATTAGTCTCAAGATTAACAAAACACATACATACATGTCACAATTCTTCTCCTAGTGAAGCTTGGATTCTTTAGAAAAAAAAATTGATATCCGTTCAATTCTGTCCATTCATGGTTTACAAATAAAAAGTGAAGAGATAGAGGTATGGATAGAGTGGCTCATTCCTCATTCCCGAATTATATTCTTCAACTGGTACCGACACAACCCCGTGAGACCTAACAACTGCCCAGATGACTAGATTAAAACAGCGATTGATTTAGCGAGATTGAAAGCCCCAAGAAGAGAAGTTGGAAGTAGATGATTTGGTAGATCGGGAGGTGATTCACCTCCTTTATCCAAAATCACACATGCAACTAACAATCCTGCCATGATTAATTCCTTTAACGATGTTAACTCTGGACTGACGTTGTTAATATATTCGTAAAAAATTAACAACTTTCACCTTATTTAGTAATCTTGATAGTTTTGACCGCAATTAGGTAAGGGATGACAGTTCAGAAACCCTATATGATTTTTTTACTTTTTTTTATAAAAAAAATTGTTGGTAATGTGATCGTACCCATCATTCTCTTTAAGCAAAGAAGACATCCCCTATTAATCTTTGCTTATCAAACTTTCCTTTAACTACAATGCTTTGATCTTTTTACTTTACCATTAATTTGTTACATTTCTTATCTCACTTAACTTTTAATTCTCCCATGAACAACATATTTTCTAATCCGTGGAAAACCTTATCATCAAACTAGTCTAATGCATCACAATAATTGTTTTAGTTATATGTGAAAGAGACAATTTCTTAGAGGAAGAAATTCTTCACTACGACAATGACAAGCATACTTTTTATCCTATAAATGCGTCTATATAAAACTTTTAGGGATTATTATAGTCATATATCTAAGTAAGTACCGAGTCAAACTAAGAGAATAAAATAAGCTTGTCTGAGCCACAATTAACTTATCTAATATTTATTTAATTTTAGATGATTGATATGGTTTGGTGAAAGATACTAAAAAAGAAAGTTAATATGGAAGGGGTTTGCATTGAATTGATGAAAAATCATAGAATTTTAATCTCGTGTGATCCTTTAAGCTCAATTAATAATCCATAATGCATCATTTATTTTCAATAATACAGAATAATCAATTAGAAATTTACTACAAGTATGACTTCTGGGTGTTCATATGCAACAAATTAATAGCTATAATTTATTCATGTTATGTTGTCAACATAATTTGTCCTTCTTAGCTCACAACACAAGTCAAAGGGTCATTAAACTAATATTTTCCTAAACATGCAATTATGACATAAAACAAAAGAACACTATTATTTCTCTCCTTCTTATCTCTAAACTACTTTCTCCCTTTAGAAACTCTAGTGAGTCACTGAGAGGGACGCGACAGTTGCCTAGCCACTCCCCTCCACTCCTCCCCTCCTTTTTCTTTCTTCCCCTTTCCCATTTATCCTCCTCTTCGCGCTTCGGCACCAAGCGTGCTTCCGCCTCACAATCACCCTTCCACCGCTTTGCGCAAGCAAACAACACTCCAGATCTGGTCTCCCCAACCACTCAAAGTGTGAGACATCTCCCCGCTTAACTTTAAACTTGTTGCTCATAAAGATGGAGCATCGCTGCCCCCCTTGCCAGTCAAGGGCCTGTCGAATACGAAGTCTTCCTCCTCAGGTGGCTTGATAGCTTCCTCTTTATTTCTCTATAGACATTAATATGGTTAGTCCATCCATTGGGGCTTGGAGTTGGCTAACATGCAGTGCTCTTTCTCTTACCATATCATCCTCCTCTTGCCACAAGCGATGGACGGATCTCAACAGATCTGGCCCTGATATAACCACAAAGCCCTGAATCAGAGTCTTCTAGCTCCATTGTACTTGTACTTACAGCTTTGGAACCTCTAAAATTTAGATCTGGAGACTGTCCAAGGTGGCTCATAGTTCTGAGCAAAGGTCCCTCTAGGCTCATGCCCGACGCGGTGCCCAGCGCACCCAACTGAACGCACAACTTGCACGGGCCAACTAGCACCCAACTCGACAGGGCTAGCATCCCGCTCGAGAATGCTAAGCTCGGTTTAGGCTCCATGAGTCAGGGTCATTAGGCTTCGCACCCTACCTTAGTCCTCGCCCAATCCTTTAGGCCTCAGGCCACTCCTTTTAGGCTCTTTGATCACTCCTTAAGCCTCACGCTACCCCTAAGGCCTTACACCCCCTCTGTACGCTCTTCGAGCCATCCTTAGACCTCGCACCACCCCCTTGTTGGCATTTTTGCCAATATGTCATTTGGACCCCCTATTAATAAAATAAAACTTAATACACACACACACACACAAACACACACACACACACATATATAGAATTTGGATCAGTTGTGAACACTTTAAAGTGAGGATAAATTGTGAACGAATACTGAACAATCAAATAAAATATCAAACATCGCCATTACTCTTAATTTCCTTATTAAGATGAATAACATATCTTATAATTATATTCTCTCCTCACAATCAAATTCATAATTATCTACACCTACCTTCCATAATTCTCTCACCCGATTAAATTTTAGTCTCGCTTCAAGCCATAAACATCCGTTTGACATATCTACTCCTTTCACCGGCCTTTCTCTCCATCTTCTCCAGCGACACAACGATACTCCTTCTCTTCTCCTTCTTTCACCGATCTTATCTCATCGTCATAAACTCTGTCGATATATTAACATACGAGATTCATGATGGGTCTTCGTAGGAGCAGGTTCATTCGCCAGATTTATGACGGTCTCTTTGTCCCTCGCTTCCACGAGATCTGGGCACACGGCCACATCAGTGCTGAGATCGCACAGCGGGCAGAGTCCTCTACATCGATTGCCGAGTCCTACGACGATTCTGTTCTGAAAGAGATTGAGAGCTTATAAATTTTTTTGTCTGCTAACATGTGGGTTTGTGATAGTGGGTAGCAACTGTTTGATGAAATGCGTCAATGAAGAAAAGTCAGGGTCTTTAAAATAGAGATTAACTTTTTCTTGATTTTAACTGTTTGTTGGTTAATTTTCATGTGGATGTGCAAGGATTTAGCTGTGAACAAATTGTTATTGTCAACTAATGGAACTGACACTCGATGTTGCGGTAGTTTCTGGAGGTCCAAGGCGAGTTACAGACTTGAGATGACACTGAACGTGCACAGTAAACAGTGAACGTGCATAGTGAACATGTATGAAATAACATTGAACATGTCTGAAAAGGCAGTGAACATGCTTGAAATGACAGTGAAATATGTCTGAAATGACAGTAAAATATGTTTGAAACAGAAGTTAATAGTGAACACCATTTTAATCTGAATATGTGACAGTGAACATGTGAATAGTGAATATTTTTGTAAATATAAATATCTGAAAAATGAATAGAAAATTTAATAAAAAACTTTTTTTAACGATCAAAATGATGATAAAAAAATTAAGACATTTAATATAGTACATAATTACATATTTCAATATCTATCACATTTAATAAGTTTCAAACAATTAATAGAGTTTAATAAACAACTTAAAAAGGAAACTAAATGATTGGTCCAAAATAGTTCACACTTTGTTCGCAACTTAAGTGTTCACAACGGATCCCTCCCCTATATATATATATATATATATATATATATATATATATATATATATATATATATATATATAAATTAATGACTCAATATTCCTATATAAACTCACATTTAAAGTCTTTGATTGACTTGAGATACTGACTGCAACTAAGTAAAATATCTAATCCATCCTTATTTTTATTTTTGTGGATATGAGTACTTTGACCTAAAAGGTAATAAAATTTCATCTAAGCAATTGATTCTTTTAACAAGCATATTCAAAGTCTGAATTACTATGCCTGCCAATTCTAAGATATGAGGTGTAAGATCAATAAAATAACTAATCATGCACTATGAATGCATTCATATAATACAAAAGAGCATGAACAAATATGGATAAAAAACTCTACCTAAAACATAGGATCTATATGATCCTAGTATAGAGATGACTACTTAATAAGCATCATCATATTAAATTCATAAAAATATTATGAAAGTAAAAGGAAGGTTGTAGTGAAAGGCTTAGTCTTGGAAAGATCCAACTCTAAATCGCAAAATCCTCTCTAACTTTTGTGTGTGCAAAAAGATGTAACAAAACTAACTTCTATTAATAGTTGGACTATAGTCTTGTATTTTTCTGGCTATTATTTTTGGCATTAATTACCATTAAAGCTTTCTAATTTATCTAATTTTAATTATAGCATCATGAGCTTGAGCACTGTTTGGATCGCCTCGAAGAATGCGTTTCACTCGTGCTATCATCCTCCCTCATCAAGCAAAATCTCAAATATTATTTGAACCATGCTAAACAAAAGCTGAGATCATTCTATCATCTTTTGAATGTCGGCGCTATCCTAAGCATGGCCAAGATTGTGCTCAAAAGAGTGTAGAGATCAAGTTGTATTCTTTCAATGTTTGACAAGATCCTACGAACGGTCTAGATCATGTTGTATCCCATGCATCATTATCCATCCTTGTACACAAGCTAAAGTTCGACCATGCCTGTGGTGAACTTCTTATATTTATAGTTTGACCTGCTAAGTTTTGTTTACTGACAAATTGACACTCAAAGACTTTTTTGCTCATTTTGGTTAAATTTCGCATCCTTTCAATTCATTTTTCTTCTAAAATTAATTATTTTCTTACTTAACCTACAAAGGGATAAAAATAAATCATAAATTATCCTACTATATCTTAATCGACTCAAATTCAATAAGTACAAGTACGTAAAATATTACCTTTCTTACAATTATAAGAAGTTCAAAAAGAGATAATACAAAAAACTAATAATCATTTGTTGGTTTAGCTTGTTCTATAAATAACCTCATTATAGATGTAGGTAACTATAATGTCAACCAACTCTTGGAATGGGCCACAAGTTCGCTACTTCAGAAGTATTCTAATAAGGAGGCCAAGAAGAATGCATATATATTGTTACATCGTGATGACTTAAGAAAAGTTTTTGAAGAAAATTTAAAATATAAGACTCTCTTCTGGAGGTTAAAAGTTATTACCATGTGATGGTGAAGTCACGAAGTTATTCAATTAGTAGAATGCCCTTGATGAGGGCCACATGGTGCTTTAAGAACACCAAGTGAACACTCTCATATTTCTCGAAGGACGCGTTATCTTTAGCATATTTTACCGACGTGTAATAATTTTACACTTATAAATGTGGAGGGTCAAGACCAGTTCAACAAAATTTAAAACTGGTAAGACCGGGTCAAACACAAAGAGCGTAAGACTTATATGAGCGCTATCTAATCTATATATTCTGCTATAAACAATGGATAAATTAGAGTTTTGATCAAGAAAATACAAATTTCTTTGATCTCACCTAAACTATCTAAGTGTTTTACACATGCATAAGTTACTCTACTTACTTTACCAAGTTGTGTAAACATATATGTGGTTTCACTTAGAATCTCACATCAATATCTAACTCCTAGGTCTTTTCTTGACACAGCTACTATCTGCAACCCTTCCAATATTGATTCATCCCGCAACATTGGTTGAAAGGGTAAGGTACAAAAAATGTGGTTAAAAAGTCCTATTCATCCTCCCATGTTACTTCCGTTACCAACATTGAATTACATCAACTATACTAAGCAATGAAGCAACTCTGATTCTTTACTTTGTTAGTTCATTTCTTAATATAGAGGAAAACTACTTTTTAACCTTGACGCCCACTTTCTTCCTTGTCAACCTTCGCTTCTTGTGTTCAGTTAACTATAGCTAGATCATACCCTTAACCAACTTTGATTCTTACCTTCACTGATCAAAGATATGGCCCAGATGGTTGACGGACATTAGTTCTTCTATCGTGAATATCCTGTGTCTTGCTACTCTAACATGTTAACCTAAGACAATACATATACACATGTAGAGTAAAAGAACATTCCATGGGTGATGAGGAAAATTGTGCAAACAGATCAAAAATTCAAGCACCTCATTGTTGGTGATGAGGAAAATTGTGCGAACAGCCTCTTGCCGAACGGGCTAGTTTGCTGCTCTTCGGTATCAATAAAAAATTAATTAAAAAAAAGCACCTCATTGTTAAGGAAGAGCGGGGGCAAGTAAGGTGGATAGGCCCAGGTAAGCCTTTCCACACAAAAGGAACATACGATTGTATAACAAGGTCCACCTCCCCAGATGTGGCCTCGTACCAGCTAGTATGGAACAAGTTATCAGGGCCTAAACATAGTTTCATAACATAGATGATATGTCATGGAAGACTAAATATAAAGGATAGGTTAATAAAATTTGGGATGCAAATGGATAACACTTGTGTTTTTTTTGTAGAAGGGATGCAGAAACACTTCAGCACCTCTTCTTTGAATGTCATATTACAAAGGACTACTATGGTTCTTATGTGACAAATAGAGGATCCAGAAAATTTCTGATCCTCTTCCCATTGTACTAACCCATGCTCTGAGAAATTTTGCAGGTCCAAGTATGATTCAGGTTGCAAATAAAGCTATGCTCAACATGATCTGGTATACTATCTGGCTGGAGAGAAATAGAAGAATTTTCAAGCAAGAAGAGAGAAGCATGGATCAACTAAAGAGAGAATTGAAGATTGAAATGGGAATGCTGCTGGCCAAAATCAAGAACAAGAGAGACAATAATAAGAACAGAATTTGGGCAAAGGAAATGGGAATAGAGCCAGCTTTCAAAGGCCCCCGCCATAGCAAATCAGTCAGCGGTGAAAACGGCTAATCTGGTAGCTAGATAGCTTTTTCTGTTAGCAGCTTGCTGCTGGTTTTGCCTGGCATGCCAGGCGGTCTCTAGGCTGGGATATTCCCCCTTGTCTCAGGCTATCCTAGCTTCTTTTGATTAGAACAAAAGTTCCAATGTGTAACTGTCCATGGTCCATTGTAGGAACATTTTGTATAACTTTTTCTTTGGAATACAACCAATTTTCCAAAAAAAAAGAACTACACGACGCAAGTAGAAAATAACAACTTATATATAAAACATGATTGTAGAAGAACCTGGACACCTCAAGATCTATAGGATTTATTGAACTAATCTCACTTCTCACTCATGATTATGATGGGGACCTCAATGAGGTTACCACAATCGAACAACTATGTTACAACTATGTATAATGTTGTGTCGAGAGAAAGCTTCATTCACTTTCTCATGTTTGATAAGGAAATAGACGACATCTTTATACTGTGTTGGAGGAGGGAGGAAAAGTTTAGCTTTAACTAGCCATAAGTGTCTATTAGTGAGTGAGAGTTTTCTCCTTGAATCTACTCATTGAATACAACATATAGCATTTACTTGGTCGAGTAGGATGAGGGCTTATTTTCATACTTGATCAAGTAAATCCTTTATCATTCCTTACTTAGCCAGCTAAGCTTACTCAGCTGAGTGAATCCTTTACTTTTTTTCTTACTCAATTGAGCAACTTGTAATATTTTCACCTACTCAGGGGCGTAATATTTCCCTTATGGACTTTACTCAAGTAAGTATGTTTTCCTTTTGAGAATTCTACTCAGGCGAGTATATGGCAAGTCGATATAAAAAGTCCGAGTAGAATCGTTGGATTCTTCTACTCGGCTGAGTGTGAAACAGTTTGTAAATGATTTTCGTAGCTCTCCATAGCCACTAAAATCACCTCATTTGCCCTTCTCTAGCTCTGGATATCTTTATAATACTAACCAACGGTCAAACATCTCAACTTTGTAGATTTTTACTGATTTGACGTCAGTTTTGGTTCTTTTCAATCTGTTTTGCTTTCTTTTCACTCCGAATCTTTGTTTTGAAAATTTGATCTTAAAAGAGCATACAACAACGGTGGTAAACTATTTCAGTAATGACTTAAATTCATAAGAATTAGAGTTTTAACAAGAGTATATTTTTTCTTATCAAAAATCCACACTCAGGGTTTGTTTTTACTAAATAAATAAAGGTGATATGAGCCAAAATTGCAAAATTTGATATAAAGTAGAAAAAGTACTTTTAAATTTAGCAATGGCTTTTGAATTATTAAAAAATTTAGTCTAACGAGTTATACAAACCCGTCCTACCGACTACCTACAGTAGCAAGACCCAGTCTACGGACTTATAGTTTAAAGCTCATTTCAAGTTGTTCGATCTAATTGAAGTCTATGAGCAGCTTGGAAGAAAACTTTGTATAAAGCAAAATCTTCTAGCTAATAGCATTTCCATGTGTGGACAAGGATCCTCCCCAAATCTTTCTTTGAATAAATTTAAAGTTAAGATCTTGGAATAAAAATAAAGAAATGCTTGCCATGACTAAATGTGAAAGATGAATTTGGCTTTTGGTATCAATTCCTTAACATTTACCAAACAGTTTCTCTTGCATGTTACCCCGCTTTATAGGGAAATTTTCTTTACTTTTTTTTGCCACATATTTAGGAAACTCTTCTTCCCCTCTTTAAAATTTTAAAAATATACTCTACTTCTTTTTCGGAAAAAATGAAATGATAAAATCATCCGACACTTAAAACTTGGCAATACTCTTAAAATTTTTAAAAAAGAAGTCCTAAAAAGAAAAATTTTCAAATGAAGATAAGGTCACCTAAAAAGTACGAGACAGATAAAAATTTTGAAAACATTTTGCCCGTACCCATTATTTTGAAATCATCTATTACATTTCATCTTCCATTATTTGAAGTTGACATGTAAATTTTAAAAGAAAATGTTGACTCCATAATTAAAGTTTGGGCTCAGTACCGTATTTGTTCCAAAACTATCTAGCCAAAAGTATTTTCATAAATCGAGAATGTTTGGAAATTTTAAACATCCACATAATAGAGTCTACTAAAAACTGTTTTAATTTTTTGATTTTTTTTAATTGTTTTGAATTTTATTGATAAGTTTTGTTATTCAACAAACACAACTCCAACATGCTTAATAGAATTAACTTTGAAAATTATCATACATGAGCTACATTCACTCTCAATACTTAAAGTATGTCTAGTCCTTTAATAATTAAACCGTTAAAAATACATAGTGAATGCATGATTTGATTGTAGAGACTTAGCAACAAAAGGTGGAAAGAGAGGTGCATGCATATGGGTAACTAAGAATATGCTTTCAAAAGTGATCTTCGTACTATGTCATAGTCAGTCTAGTGTAGTCTCTTAAGGATTTTTACACGACCGTGAATCAAACAGAGAGATTAGGATTCTAGCTGCCATTGTACTCGGTCCGAGTATGCTCTTAAGAGAAATATATTGACCGAGTATAAGGCAAGAATGTTTCTTTTCATTAATTCACTCTATGATAATTTCTCATAGATCAAATTAAGGGTAGGCCTCATACTTAGTCTTCTATGCATACTATAGTCATCCCACACTTATGCTAAAAACTCACTCAAATTACTCCTACTCATAATGCAAAATAAAGAAACAAAAACTTACAAACCGGATTCCTTCCAATAACGATCTAGTTTAACATCTTTGAAAAGACATATTTTAACTTGAGAGGGGTCTTCAATCCACCTTAAAATTCTATTTAAAGAACCACCCATCTATGTTGGTGTGAGTTTGTTACCCTAAGCAGACTTCCTTCTCTATATGTTTTCCTTTGAGATCATGCGATATGCCTTGTCCAAACTCCTTTCAACTTTGGTGATACCAGCCTAAAAATTATCTAGAGGCTTGAGAGGTATGGGCTAGAAGATATCCATAGATAGAGCATCTAGTTTTATGGGTAGAAATGCTTCATTGATCTTTCTATGTTCTAGGGTGTTTCATGCTCCATCATCTCTATTGGCACGGAAAAATTTAAATCATCATGTAAGTCTATTAGTTTGCTAAGTTCTTTTTCTTCAGTTGTGTGTCAGAAGTTTCCTTCACCTTGTTTAATTAGTCATCCATAATGTCACCCTGAATTGAGTGTATGATGGTTTATTTTCATTTTTGCTCCAATTTCTCAGGTTGAGGTTCTTCAATTTTGTCATGTCCATATTAAGCTCTGAGTCATCCTTAAGGTCATGTATCATGATTGGGAATTCTTCAGCTGTTTCATAATCACTGAAGAAGACCTCTTCTTCTTCTAGTTCTAATAGCTCTTCAAGATGT
The DNA here is from genome assembly GCA_002312845.1 of Kalanchoe fedtschenkoi. Classification (NCBI taxonomy): domain Eukaryota; kingdom Viridiplantae; phylum Streptophyta; class Magnoliopsida; order Saxifragales; family Crassulaceae; genus Kalanchoe; species Kalanchoe fedtschenkoi. The sequence continues at coordinate 1,007,985 of NQLW01000045.1, read as the reverse complement.
TCATCAAGATCCTTCGTATCGGGTTGAGAATTTTGCTCTTAATCCTTGTGTATATTTTTATACTTTTAAAGAATTCAATATATTGAGTGGTTGCTTTACCATTAAGTCTTTTCTTGGCTCTTTACGCTCACTCGAGATGTTAACGCAATCATGCTCATCCTGTGGTTGATGGGCTTCTTGGTACATTAGAACTTGGTAGCTAATTCCAGTTCTTTATCCAAAACGTTCTCATTATTTAGCTTTCAGACCTCTTATGTAGATGCCTCAGTCATGCCTTTATTAAAGTTATGAGTTATTAAATTGTATACTCTTTCATTGAGGTCTTGCGGGAGATGAGAAAGATGCTTTAGTTCATCCTAATGCTTAATAAAAGGCTTTTTCTTCTGTTTACAAGCATCCTTAAATTAATTAATTAAATATTGAGGTGGCCGCTGATTCTGGTTTGAATACTACGAAAGGGAGCGGTTATGTCCACCTGGCGATGAAGGTGCTTGGTACCTTGAGTCATGCTTAAATAAATGGTCATCATAGGAGTAGAATTATATAGAATCCTGATGATACATCTATTTTTTTTGTTGGTAGGTTTGTGGCTCATGTTGGTTCCTCCAATGATGGTAAGCTTGAGATTCTTCCATAGAAAAGCTTGTGCCTTGTACATGATCAATCCATCCTACACAATACGTATGAATTTTGTTTTGATTCCAGCTTTCAGTTGGTGTACACCCCATTACTAAAGATGTGGATTTTTGATTGTAAGAATTTCTTTTAAGAAAAGAGCCGATCCCTTAAAATTTTATTAGATAAGAACCAAAAGGCCAAGTTCATGCCAATACAAAGAATTACTCATTTTGTTTAAAAATAAGGATTCAAAAAAATGAATTAATGTTTCCTACAAAATAAAGAATGCACAACATCTAATCTAATAGCTGATCTCACCTTCGTAAAGAGATCTGAGGAAGAAGGTGATTCGAAATTACCTAGTTTGTGGCCTTGGAAAGCTAGCTTGACAGCCAACAATTTTGCTTCTCTAAGAATGTGCTTCATTATAGCTCCAGACAATAATCTCTTCGGCTTTTAAACTTATAGATATACATCCACGGACAAGAAATTTTACATTTCAAAGAGTCCATTAACACACATGAATCCATCTGAACTTCCTCCACCATAATTCCTCTATTCTAAGCATGAAATTTTGGCAGATATCTATCAAGATTTAGATTCTAACTCCACATGGAAACTTTTAGATAATCATCTATTTTTTCCATATCATTTTGAATCGCATGAATCGGACATCTAAGCCGGAAGATATGCTCCTCAAAAATTTGAAACATTCTGTAGAACGATTTAGGAAACTATAACTTCCGAGTGCACGTGTCAATATCCAGCCAAGGACATGTCTTTTGCGCATGACAAGTGGCCACGTCATCTTCTTTCCTTTCTTTCGTTATGTGACAGGTGTCAACTATCCCCCGGACACGCGGCAACGAACCTTGTGCACGGATCTCGCTGAACAGTGTCTTCTCTCCAATTTTCTTTCTTTCTTTGAATTATGCTCAAAACCGCTCTTTTTAGCATATTTTTGCATTTAGACCTAAAAAAGCATGAAAATAAAAAAATAGCTAAAACAATTAAATAATTTTTAAAAATCAAAAATTAGATGAGTTAAGCATGAATGAGACAATTAAATTTGGTTTAATCATAATACTCCATACCCTTGATCGTCCTTGAGTAAGCAATAAAAACTCAGGGCATCGCTGCAAACATATGTATCTCATTATGTAGTTTAGTTTTAATTTATCTTCACCTTACTACCAACTCATCATTCAAATATGCAACTTAACTCACATACAACATCAAATAAGCAATCATGGTAAAGGCAAAATCATTGGCATCAATCTTTTATAGCTACCTATATGCACCTGATTTCATATGCCTCAGCTATTTTTAAGAATAACCAATAACGATAATGTCAAAGATATGATCAAAGAATGAGCATGTCTTACTCGTTTTGCACCTTTATGCTGCATATCGTTCACCAAACCGGGAATATGCGGATACCCAAACCATAGTTTCTCTCCACGTTGATGGGATATCAGCTGGTGGCTTAGGGCACAAGCTCTTGTTCAAAGGAGCTTGACACTTTAAACTTTATGTTTACTGTGAACAAATTGATTCACCAGACATTGTTTCTCCACGACATTGCTTCACCCGTTTTTGGTCCACAACCAGTCCGAAAATAATAACTCCAAATTGATCTGAAAACGTGTTGAACCCATTCCTAAACACACCCGGTCTAGGTTTTTTTAAAATTTTATAATCCTTTCTCATCCAGCGTAAATCCTCCACTAGTCTGACAGTGATCCGAAAATGAGTTTCGGATCACTCGGTATCCGAAAACCTTGATCCGCAAGACATGAGAATTCTGGTAGTGTTTGATAACACATGATTATTTGATGTCCCAATATGGTTGTCTATTTCTGAAGAAGTTAGAAACAAGTCATGTATGTTGACGTTAAGTGGCATGACTGGATTCTTCTAGTGGCTTGTGTATATGTGCGACTGAGGAACTAAGTCATGGGCAATGGGGTTCAATGACACCTCTCAAATTTTTTGCTCACTATACATATCAGTTATTCTGGGTTCTAAAGTTCAAAATTGGTTATAATAAACCTTCCAATTTTAAAATATACAAAATATATATATCACATAATATAATTTTTGGATAATTGCACATTTTCTGGATCAGCCATTGACTATGTGCTAACTCGTTGTTTTTTTACTTTTTGTTTCATTAATAAATAAATTCAGTGAAAGGGTGAACTAGATGTTATTTTCATAAGCATGAAAAGATGAATATTGTTCACTGTCCATTTTAATATAAATATTTGAATATTATCTAAAGACTAACAAACAGTAATATAAATATTCGAATGTAAAAAAAGTAAGAGATGGATCAAGAAAAATCAGTGAACGAATTTGAAAACTCCCTCATAGCTTCTATAGAAAGAGAGGACGACCAGAGGGAGGATGCATTGTTGCTGCTGGTGAAGTCCAAGGGTGATATCGCAACCGCATCAGTAGAGTAACAAACACTTCCATTGCTGACGTCATTGTGATTGTAGCTATTATTGAACTTGACAGGTTTAGAATTATTTATCATCAGCGGAAAATCAATATTCTGATTATCGGCATAGTCGTTTGTGAAGAACGGAAAGGAGTCGTAGTTGGGCTGCACGGCCGGGGGATCGAAGAGCGGAGGCAACCCTCCATCGGGGCGGTCTTCGGTGACGGATGAGTTATCAGTGTCATCCATCAAGAGTCCCGCCCCAACCATGTTACTACAATTATTGTTTTTCAATGGCGCCACCTTCTTCTTCTCTTCGTCGGCATTGTTGCAGCACGACATTGGTAAGTTGCGGTGGTGAGAGGTAGGGGGATTTTGTAGGGTGGTGCATTCAGAGGCAGCGTGGCCTGTAAGCTTCTGAACAAGGGCCATGAAATCTTGGGGCTTAGTGTGGATGACTTTAGGGGAATGGGTGTAGATGATTACCGGGTGTCGGTGCTGTTGTGGCGGCGGCTTCTTGATCAGCTGGGAGCATCTATTGACCTTCTTCCAGAGCATCGTGCTTGTGGAGGGTGATGGTGGCGGACACATGACGTTGTTTTGATTATTATTCTTGCTAAACGGAGGAGTGGATCCCATCTGGTGATGATGGAGAAAGAGGCTTCTTCGATTCGATTCTTGCTTGTTTCACAAAAGGGTGAGGGTGGGGGTGGGAGTGTTTATATAGAATCAAATTGAACACGCGTCCGCATTTTATGATACGAATATCACACGTGTCACGACGTGAGTGGTTGTAGGACAAATTCAGTTGGATGAAAGTGTGGCGTTGTTGTTACCCCCACTCACTCGGATTTCAACGGCCAATATAATTGCACATGCTTATCTTTTCGTCTTCGTAGCCGATCTAATTTACTCCTTCCGTCCATTTATATATATATATACCAGGCTTCCGACGGTTTGGTTCGAAAAAAATTAAAAATCGAACCAAATTATTAATCATTCCTTTTTTAAAATATGAAACTGCAAACCGAACGATTTTTTAAAATTTGAAACCGAACCGAAGCAAATCGAACCGAACCGGACCGAACCGCAGGGAGCGTCGTACGGACATCCTATTCTGTTATATATATAGATTATTGATTAAATCGTGTACATTAAGATAATATTTAATATTATCGGTTTAATAAATTTAATAGGTAAGGATTTACTTTTTATTTTTAAAATTTTATAAAAAATAGAATTGATGGATTATTAGTAGAATTAGTTTTTTTATTGATTATGATAATGAAATTGTTTGTTTTTTTAAAATAGTTGTATATATTAAATACGCAATGAAAAATGTTAAGTGATAAGTAAAAATTGACAAAAAAATTCCGATAAGTGACATGCGAGGGAGTAAAACTTTAATTATTTAAAATTAATTTTGCTTTTATCTATCCTATAAATAGATTTGTTCAACACTTGATTAATATCTGTGATTTAGATTATTTCAAACTCAATTACGGAACCTTTCACCGGATGTTCCAATTACCCTCAAACTTGGATTTAACAATTTTTATATTTATTATATGTAATTTACTAGCAGTTAAGACTACTATATTTCGAAGCATTTTATTTCCATATCACCAAAATACTAATATCATTTATTAATATACAAACTTTAAACATGAGATTTTTAGAAGTTAGGATGATGATGATGCTGCCTTTTCACTTTCTATAAATCAAGCAGGTCATGTGTAGAAATATTTTTAATTTTCCAAAAGATTCTTATTCAGGATTGTAAAACCAAATACAGCCAAATCAAAACTACGCAATTTTAATTTGAATCAGCCAATCACCAAGTGACATGTGTAAAATAAATGTTCATTAATACTTCTAAGTGACAAAACCAAAAGGGATCTTGAGCTATACCACCACTTACCTAATTGCGGTTGGAACTACCATGATTTTCAAAAAGGGTGCGATGAAAAAAAATTAGACTGATTTTTAAAAATAAAATTCTCCATTACATTCCTAAACTTATATTATTATAAAACTTAGATTTGTATGTGAAAATTACGTTGTTTGGTTATCAGAAATTCGGTTCGAACAACTGTCTCGCCTCATTCTCACTCGGCTCTCATGTTGCAGCCATGTTAGGGTTTCTCATTCTAATCTTATTGGAATTGCAATATACGTTACACTCCCCGGTCCAAATTTGAGGCCCAAGACGCATTTTTAGTTAAATCCAGGTCTACACTTTTTTTAATTTAAATTCACCTATTTATTTATAATTAAAATAACTTCTTTTCGTTGTATGTTTTTTATTAGTTTTTAAATTTTTGAAGAAATCGATTTGGATGGTAAGATTATTGTTTCGCTTCAAAAAATTTAAGATGATTTATCTTTCATCATTTTTTTACATTGAAAAGAGTCGAATACATGTGTACTATTTTTTTTATTCTTCATAAATTTTTCATGTTGATATAATTTTAATATTTTTATGAACAATTTTAGAAAAATGAATGTACAGAAATAAATGATTGTATTACACTTTAAAAAAAATTTATATCGACCCCGATGATTTATTTTTCTAGATCCACCACTAAATATAGATATTCATATATTAAAAAAGCTATTTCAACGAACATAAAATTATAAATATTTTAAAACTTATTAATTTTTTATTTGAATTTTTCTGTGCAAATAAAATTTTTATAATTGTTTTATTTATTTTTTATTCGTATACAATTGATTAAGCTTAATCTACTGAACATAGTGTAAATCGACTGGAGCTCGGGTGGACTCCCTCCCTGCATGAGCCATTGATTGTGCGGACTAGTAATAAAAGGTGCAATTTTTTAAAGGGTAAATTATAAATATATTATCTGTATTTTCATTTGATTTCAAATCAGGTACCATACTTTGTAATTTTCAATTCGAGTACTCTAAGACTAACTTTGAAACTAAAAACGGATTTAGTACACCAACACTATAAATCATATAGTCTATTGCATGATAATGAGAATCCACATTCAATAAGGTGAATTATAGTATTTTTTTTGTTTCAAAGTTAGTCTTAGAGTACTCAAATTGAAAAATTACAAAGTACGGTACCTGATTTGAAATAAGGTGAAAGTACATTTGTAATTTACCCTTTTTTAAATTATGTTTGTAGGAAGTCTGAGAACATATGACCGGACCTTAATATAATATTATATAAAATATGCGGAGGCAGCAGCTAAGTAAGAACTGCGGCTATTACAAATATAAAGATGATCTTCATCAGTCTGGTGGAATATGATGAGTCCAACCCGCACAAACCGAAAACTAATAATAAAAGGTTGACAGAGTGAAGTAAAATGAATGGTTTTCTTCTTGTTGTGGAGTCAGTACCTGTAATGAGTGGGCTTGTAAGGACCCTCAACTGGCACACTGATGTAATCAGCCTGGTCTTTGGAGAGTTTGGTGAGCCTGGCTCCGAGCTTCCCAAGATGAAGCGCAGCAACCTTCTCATCAAGGTGCTTAGGCAGTACATACACCTTCTTCTCGTACTTACCACTCGTCTTCTCCTTCCACAACTCCAACTGGGCGATGACTTGGTTGGTGAAAGAGCATGACATGACAAAGCTGGGATGCCCAGTGGCGCAACCCAAGTTCATCAGACGACCCTCTGCCAGGACAATGATGCCCGTGTTGGTATCAGGGAACACCCACCTGTCCGTCTGGGGCTTGATGGTGATACGCCTCACGCCCGGGTATGTTTCCAATCCCAGCATGTCGATTTCGTTGTCGAAATGACCGATGTTGCACACTATGGCGTTGTTCTTCATCAGCTTCATGTCGCCCACCATGATGATGTCCTTGTTACCAGTGGTGGTGACGAAAATGTCTGCAAGAGAAACCACTTCCTCGAGCGTCAGAACTTGGAGTCCTTCCATCAGGGCCTGAAGGGCGCAGATGGGATCTATCTCCGTGACAATCACGCGTGCTCCAGCTTGCTTCAGCGCCGACGCACAGCCCTTGCCCACATCTCCATACCCACATACAACCGCCACCTTTCCTGCAATCATCACATCGGTGGCCCTCATCAGCCCATCCGGGAGCGAGTGGCGGCAACCATACAAGTTGTCAAACTGCATCATGTTTCACACAAATCAGTTCATTAAATTGTGGACCAATGCAGCAAGATTGAATTGTTGCATCAACATGTAAAATATTGACGATGTAAGTTAAAATAAAAAGGAAAAATATATGATAACGAAATTAAGTCTTAAAAATATAAGAAAGAGAAAAATCTGGAGAAAGCGAAAAAATCAGACGCTTAATTCTTTATTTTAAGGTGTCAATTATGGAAAGGAATCCAACCACCCATAAAATAGAGATTTTATTATTTTTTAAAAAATAGATAACAAATCTAGAAAATATCGTTGAATGAAATATGAATCAACGATTCAAATTTTTACAGTTTACAAATAAAAGTGATTTTCATTTTATTCACATTATATATATATATATATGTATATATATATATATATATATATATATATATATATATATTAATTGATCAAACCGTAATTGATTAATGTTGTTACCTTGCTCTTGGTGACAGAGTCATTGACGTTGATGGCAGGGAAAAGCAGAGTTCCGTTCTCCTGCATCTGATACAGCCTCTTAACGCCGGTGGTGGTCTCCTCCGAAACACCCACCAGCCTCGCCTTCATCTTATGGTACCTCTGCGGATCCACCGCCAAACCATCCTTAATGATGCTCAGCACGATCTGAAACTCGGGGTTGCTGGTGGAGCTCGGATCGGGAGCCTTGCCACTCTTAGCGTACTCCTCCTCGGCCTTGACACCCTCGTGAATTAGCAGAGTGGCGTCGCCACCGTCATCGACGATGAGATCCGGCCCGCCGTCGGGGCCCCAGTCCAAGGCCCTCTCGGTGCACCACCAGTACTCCTGCAGAGTCTCACCCTTCCAGGCGAAGACGGCGGCGCTGTCCCTTGCGATGGCGGCGGCAGCGTGGTCCTGGGTGGAGAAGATGTTGCAAGAGCACCACCTGACCTCCGCCCCGAGGGCTGTGAGGGTCTCGATGAGGACGGCGGTCTGGATGGTCATGTGGAGCGATCCGGTGATCTTGGCGCCCTTGAATGGCTGGGATGGCCCGAACTCGGTGCGGCAGGACATCAGACCGGGCATTTCCACCTCCGCGAGCTCGATCTCCAGCCTGCCGAAGTCGGCCTGGGACATGTCCTTCACCTTGTACTCGCGCCCGGAGACGGTCTTCTCGACGAGGAGCGCCATGATGCGTAGCGTGCCTGAGACAAAAAAAAAAAAAAACGCAAGTGGGTGTGCGAGGAAGAAGGTGGTGGTGCGAAGAGGTATTTATAGGTTTAAGAAGCTTCAGATGGACGGCCACGATTCAATCAGATCGGATCGCTCTAGTAGTGAGTGTTTCGTGCGTCCAGTAGTCGGTAAAAATGGAGTTTGTTGGAATCGATCTCATCTGTCCACTAACGCAATGACACGTGGGATTGGTTTGTCTACCCACTCAAACTTGTCGTATGTAGTTGGTCAGAGTAGATCTCAGCCGTTGGTTGATAAGACATTAGTATTACTTTTTCTGTCCTATTTTAATTCTTGTTCAATCTGAACTTTTTTTTATGTTTACATTTATTTATATTTTAGTAATTTTCAATGTATATTTATTGTGATATATGCACAAGTAAATGTATAAACATAGACTTATGCAGCAAAGGGCACACTCTAATATACGCTCTTCATACTTTTAACAAAAATTAAGAGAGTTTAATGAAACTTAAATTTAATATTAGGACTTTTGAGTGTTGAAAATATTGCACTAATTCTAAGCCAACCAACCAACGAGCCAGTCATTGTAGGGCTGAAAACTATCATGTAAATATATCTTGTGATTCTTACAAATTAGAAGTGTAGTAAGCCTTGATATCTGCAGCTCTCATGAATTTCTACAAATTTATATTACGCTTCTGATCTCTAGACCTAAATAGATTGAGCACTGGGAATCTTATCCAAGTCTACAAAGCAAAATACAACCATCTCTATACTAGGTCATTTTAATTTTTAATATTATTTCATTCTCCATCAGTAATGTGTTCAACAATTTAATTAGTAATAATATTTAGGAAAAAAATCCAAAAGGGGCCCTGAACTATCACCGCTTACCCAATTGCGGTCAGAACTACCATGATTTCCAAAAAGGGTGCAATGAAAAAAAAATAGAACTGATTTTTTGAATTAAAATTTACCATTATAATACAAACCTAATATTATTATAAGACTTAAATTTGTGTGCGAAAATTACATCATGTGGTTATCAAAAGACGTCGTTTTCTTTATGTGCGCAAAATGGTATAATTTATTTTGATAACCAAACGATGTAATTTTTGCACACAAATCTAAGTCTTGTAATAATATTAGGTTAGGAATGTAATGGTAAATTTTATTTTAGAAAATTAGTTTAATTTTTTTTCATCGCACTCTTTTTGTAAATCGTGGTAGTTCTGACCGCATTTGGGTAAGCGGTGGTAGTTCAGGACCCTTTTTGGATTTTATCCCTAATATTTATACTTTAAATTATAGATATCAACTTTCCATTCAAAACCATCTAATTTTTATCTAAAACCACTTGTTTTATTTGGCATTTTTCTAATTTGGCTGCCTGGGATAATCATCCCTGAGCAGTCCATACAAGTTCAATTTGCACGTCTAGAGGCCGGGGTTCAACGAACTGGCCATCGTCGAAAATGCAAATTTTTAATTTTCCGCGCAAAGGATCTCCCTCTCTCTATAAACTCCCCATCCTACCTTGACTCTTGAGAACTTTTCTTGTCAGGATCTTCTTTTCTTATATATTCAATTCTCTACAATAGTTTGATTGTTTATGGATTTGATCAAGTGGATAAATGCATTCCTAAAATGCTACTTAACCCAGAGTATGGATTCATACACATGTAATTCTATAAAGTATTATATTTACTATGCCATGGTTTTGTTAGCATAAATTAAATCATTTTGGCTCTAACGTCAATATCCATGTCCTAAGTCTTTCCCTAACGTGGCAAACGACTAAACTTTTTCCTAGTGTTGAAACAATGGAAACATTGGTATGAAGGGTGTGATACCTAACTTTCCATGATAGGTAAATAAGTTTTCTCAGGGTCCCGTTCATCCCATCATGGTAACCTTTGATTCCTACCTTCGCTAACCGGTCTTCAATGACTACATCTATGCTAGAAATCATGGCAACTCCAATTCTTATCTTCATTGGCTCAATTCCCATAGCATAAAGGACAAAATTATCCCGATTTGATTATAACACTTAACTTCCATTGCAATCTCTGATTCTCGACTACAGTTGTCAATTATGCTGACTTCAACCGGGTCATACTTTTAACCACTTCTGATTGTCGCCTTCGATGGCTAACAGTATGACCACATTGGATGACACATCCTAAATTTGTCTATTACACATATCATATGCTCAATTATATTAATATGTTGATTTAAGACAAGTCATAATAATATGTAATATAAAGAGACTATGTCGGACAAGTAATAAGAAGATAAGTTTATAAAATGAACATGAAAAAAGTAAGAATACAATACTTTATGATCCGTAGATCCATCAGAATTGGAGAAAATACTCAATCATGGCTTGGTCAGAAGCCATGGATTCCTTCTACAAAAGCTAAGCAAAATTGAATCGAAAATGTACTGAGAGGTGCTCTAGCTCCTGCTCCAGTTGCCTTGAAAATAAAATCACTTGATGCTCATCCAAGTGTGGTGGAGAGTTCAATTTATACCGTAGGATTTGAGCCAAAAAGGAAAGGAGTCAATGGTCATTTAAATATTGAGGATTTCCTTCTTGAATACTTCGTTCAATGCTTCTTGTAATATCGTAGTCAGTCATGTGAAATTGTGAAGGAACAGCTTACACGGTCATGCAAGCTGTGCTCAGTCGAGTATGACTATGTGCATTTTCATTACTCGACCGAATAAGTGTAATAAATGTTACAAGTTTGTTGATCGAGCACAAATATGATCGGTTTAAGGCTCAATTTCTTGGTGATTTTGACGTCTCTGAACCATTTTACCTATGTATTTACGGTTTTATTATTAATATAGGAAAAATTCCTAAAAAATTAGAAAAATAGAAAAGGAAGCATTTTGGACCAAACAATAAGCAAAAGGTGAAGAAAATGATCACTTCAGTATTCACGCGGTCGAGTAAGATTTTACTCCACTGAGTATACACAAAGGGTCATTAATTGCAATTATTCAGTCTGTGTATAGAAAATGCCTTGGTTTCACCCAGACCGAGTAACATTTAATGTGGTTCACTCGGCCTGAGTAGTATTTTTAGCCTTTGTATGTTTGGTCTGAGTACCCATACTCGGACCAAGTACGATTTTTGCATATTTTTACTCAGACCAAGTATGGAGTTGCAGGAGCTTTAAGGAGAATGATTCATGGAGGAAATCATCCTCTTCTTGAAGGCCATTGATTCAGTTGGTTTTCCTTCCATTTCCTACGCTAAAAGAAGCATTACCCATCACACATCACAAAAGAAGAAATACACAGCTACCAATCAAGTCAAGGAGGAGCATCTCTCTCTAATTATTATAATCTTCTTAAAAGAAGTCATGATTTTCTCCAAAACCATGAGCGAGTAATGTCTTCGTCTTTCAAAGAATCTTAGGGTATTATATTTTACTTAATCATATTTCATTTATAAAATTATTTACATATTATGATTTCCATAAAGTCTCTTTTAATACATGTGTAATATAAGAAAACAGACATCTATCACCCTTTGTGGTCATAATATTAGCCAACGAATACGAGAATTGAAAGGGGTTACAAGAATGTTTCAGTTGTAGTCGATGGACTTGGCAACTGAAGGCAATAATCGAAGGTTGTCAAGAAAGTCTTGTGATAATTTTTAAGTCAGAAAAATCCTAACCTCTATCCTATGGGCGTCTTTTTTTTGGAAAGGTATGATGTATTCCTCCAAAAAAAACTGTACAAAGTTCTCTAAACATGTCTGTACACATTGGAACTTGAGTTCCAACAAAAACGAGCCACAAGGCCGAAACAATGGTCCTGCTAACTATAAACAGCTACTACGGAAAAGTAACACAGGGAATAAGCAAAAAATAGGCCAATTACAGTGCTGAATTAAATCAGAATCAAATTCCTTCCGGCTATGATTAGTTTTGCTGGTGTTGGCAGTTTGATGCTCTTCACTCAGTTTGGTGCTCTTCAGGCTATGGGCATCGTTTTGCAGGCTTGAGATATATTATTGCCAAAAGGATCTTTTATGGGTTAGATGAGTTCTTTTTTTTTTTATCAAAGAGCAGAACATGCTAACAATGCCTATCAGGACTCATCTTCCATGAATTGCAAAAGAAATCCTAGTTTGTGCTAAAAAATGTTAAGGTATTTTATCTTACTCTGATGGGCAGTTGAATGGAAAGGCTCAGGTAAACCATTCTCGACTTATTCTACTTATAATATTACAAGGGAGAGTACTCGTCGAACCGACGGGTTTGGATCGATCCGTTTCGAGAAAAATTAAAAATCGAATCAAATTATTAGTCATCGGTTTTCTGAAATTTAAAACAAAAAGTTTAAAACCGAACCGATCCACTAACATTTAAAACCAAACTGAACCAACCGATTACAAATCGAACCGAACCGAACCGAACCGAACCAACCGGACAAACCGAACCGACTGAGACCAAACCGACCGGGAGCGTCGCGACGCTCCCAATCCTATTCTGTTATATATATAGATATCAGGTGAGGGTGGTTTACCGAAATTTGATCTATTCTTATAGGAATGCAATATCTGTGCTGAAGCATAAATTTATTTCATGGTTGTCATGTTGTAAAAGATTAAGTACCAGGGATAGATTAATCAAGTTCGGAATTGTGATAGATCCTATATATGTGCTATGCAGGGATTCAAATGAATCCCGGGAGCACCTCCTTTTTTAGTGTAGTTTTGTTAAGAGGGTTCTCACTTTCCTCTTTGGCATGATAGGCTTCAACTGTGATGAGTGTTCCTTCAAGGAGGTTACTGACTTTGTTAAATCTTTTCTTCCAGGGCCTTCCTCCAAAAACAATGCTGAAAAAGCAACCATAAACCTAGCTATATATGCTCTTTAAAGGGAGATAAATGCAGGAATACTCAAAGGTGAAGAACATGACATTGAAATGGTAAAATAAGATTGCCAATTCACTATGAAAATGATGATGTCCAGAGTTACCATGCTGGAACTTACAAGCAAAAATGTGCAATGGACTAAAGAAGTTGGAATAAATCCTGCATTTTATAAAGAAAGGTTCAAGTGGGCAACTAAAATATCACTTAGAGGAACTAACATGAGAAGTAGGGATGGGGCTAACAACGTGTATCGGCAACAAAACTAACTGTTTATTTTTTGGCATATTTGGAGCTGAAAATGTCCCAAGCCAATAATACTGTCCTGGAACCTTTGGTTCCATGTGTAATTAGGTCCATTGGGAGGATTATGTGTGAGGATTAGGTGTAAAACTCCTTTTTTGCGGAATGGTATTTTTGAATTCTAAAAAAAAAAACATTGGACTCTTTAGTTCTGTTTGATTTAGGGAAAAAATAATATGGAAAGGAAAAATAGAAAGGAAAATGCAATGGAAACAAAATCTATTATAGAATCTGTTTCACTTTTCTTTGATTTGTTTATCCTGAAAAGTATGAAGAAAATGTCATTTCCTACTGCTATGAATTAATATTTTTCATACAACTTTCCATCTTTTTTTCCCTCAAAATTTTTCATTTAAACCAAACAAATAATTTCTCTAACTTTAAATCTCATTCCATGAATGCTTCCCTAAACCAAACAAACCCTTAGATACTAATCTAAAATAAAATAGCTCTGATAACGCACCATTCTCAAATCCTACTTGTCAGACTTGGGAGGCCACGATCCAAGACCATTTATCAAATCCAGACTTTTTAACCTCACAAGGCCAAGAAATTAGCAGAACGAAGTAAGAAAGCTCTCTTTAGTTACCAGCCGATTTGTCAACCAAAATAATCATACAGAATGCACATACTATGATATGCAGGAACAAAGGAAAGTAAGCGAGCAAAGCTGAGAATTAAGACCCTTGTGCTATTTATAGAAAGAACAACTTATTGCCTAATCACATTATGGTTGAAGGAGTAACTAGGAAGTATATATAGCAAATGGCAAATGTCAACGATGACCTACCACTGAGAAGGTGCATCCTATTTGAAGATGGATTCAAAAGCTGCAAAGGCTCATCATATAGTGCATCAGAAGTGAAGATAGATTCAGAAGCAGCAAAAGCTGATCACTGAAAGTTATTGAAAGAATTTTATGTATTCAGCAGCACAATGGTGGAAGTGAAAGAATTCTGCCTTGGGCATTTTGCATCTTGCAGTTTGATTCCTCAATTCCAGTTATTATTAGAAGAGGAAGATGGGAAAAGCAACATCCATAGGGGGTTAGGTTAGAGGATTTAGATAGAAAACAGATATCGGCAACACGCCTTCTTGATGACCCTTCTCATCGGGTCATATCATTTTGGCTAAAGAACAAATTTGTCCCCTATAATATTCAGTTTTTAGGTCTCTTTTCAAACTAAAAATCTGAGCATGCAGCAAAACTGGCTTGTACCTTAGATTCAAGGAAAACGAAAAAAAGTAGGATATACGGAATTAACTTTCTCTTTTGATTACTTACTCCCCCAGGTGAAATAGGAGGAAATCTTCACCGAGGATAGCAAAATAGTTTGTCCTGGTTCAAAAACTCACAGAAATTTGTAGCACATATAAGCAGGTTGTGTAATGATTCCTTCCTGAAATAACTTTCACTAGAATGGTCACTTGTGACAGTGAAATTGAATTCGGATTATTGAATTCTCAATTATACTAATTTATTAAAAAATCTTAACCTACTGAAGGGAGAATGTAGGCAACAAAAACAATGATTCACTTAAAAAAAAGTGTTTCCACAGTCAACCTCCAAATTTCCCATCTGAAATATTCAAATGCATCATCACTCCAACATTACTGAGAAGGAACAATGGCGCCTATCACTAGTATGTGAAGAATTGTATGCAAATGCATTTGATACCTGAATTCTTCATTAATTAAAAGCATAATCATTTGCTACGAACAACATGATCGTATTGCACCTCAAATGTCACTTTTACTCATACATCTTCAGAATCAGACATACAGTATCATCAACAACCAAGATGATTACCTGAAATAAGCATATCATGTGTTGATGTCTCTGATATTCCTGGCACACCCAGCAATCACTTCACACCCTCGAGTGTAAGGATTAGCCACTCCACCAGATCTGCAGTTGTAATAAGAGGCACCAGGTCTCTCACACGGCACCAGATCCTTCCTCAAAGTATCATAGCTCACATACCTTTTCCGCTGTATCATCAAGATCCTCCTGTTACTCTCAGACTCCATTTCTACATCCTCCTCCTCCTCCTCAACCAAACCTACACAGTTGCCTCCACATACTCGCCCCAGCATTCCTCCAAGATCCGAGCTTTTCAGCGAATTCAGAACCCCATCACAGATTGAGAGGTGGGCAAGACCCAGAATCAGAAACAGAATCACTGTCCTTCCAACTTGGTCGGCTCTGGTCTTGCACATATTTGGAGAGTTGAGCGTTGGGGTCTTGGCAGAAATGGGACAAAGGTTGAAGATGATAGACGCGGGGTGACGGTGGAGGGGTCAGCACTAGCGCAGCACCGCACCAGCAGACCTCATTTGATTGATGCCGTGAGGCCATGGGATTGGATCAATCTGGACGTCGGTCCCACCCAAATGTTGGATGAGAAAAATTAAATTGGGATCTGTTGGGTAGAAGATGGGCAACATTCAATTTTGTCAACCGGAAGTAACTTGGCATTTATTCAATTTATAGATTTTTTATTTAATTATAGATAAGTATATTTTCAAAACCATGTCATTTTGCATTAGTTTATTCATTTTTTCCTAATTACTTAATTAAGTAAAATTAATAATTTCACTAATTAGTTAATTATAATGTTTATTAAAACCCACAATTGGTTTGAATTCTTATTTAGCAAACATCATAATTTGATTAATGTTATAACTAATTAATAAGTTAGATTATTGATTTTAATTAATTAAGTAAATATGAAAAATGAATAAATTGGTGTCGAAAGGTGTAATTTTGAAAAAAAAAATACTTATTTGTAATCACATAAACTTTTGGTGGGGAAAATTCAAAAATTATTTATTTTACACATGAGTTTTAAGCTGTAATTTTTTCTTGAAATTGCAAAATTCGATAGTCTGATGTACTATTTGCAAAAATGTGGCAGTACATACATTTTTTTGTAATTTTTTCTTATTAAAAGATCGCAAACAAATACGATACAATTGATTCACTAATTTAATCCATTAAGTATTTTATTCCAAAGAGTGTGTAGCTTGTCTCATCATCAAGTCTCATATTCTTCTTGTCGCGGTATACATGTCATTTAGAGTAAAATTGAGTGAATTAAAAGAAGTTAATGCTATTTGTTGAATAAATTTAATAGAATCGTAATTGATATATTCTTTTTATAGTTAGTAAGTTTAGAGTGGGTGGTTTTCACAGATGAAAAATGACTTTTTTAATGAATAAATAAAATGATATAATTAATGTTTCACTTTTTAAGATAGGTGTGGATGAAATATATATTGAAATTATTAAATAATAAATGAAAACTTACAAATAATTTTCGATAAGACAAGGAAAAGGGAACAGAAGAAATATTTATTTAGAGTCTCATCTTCAAGAGGTTTTAATAGTTTTACTGTTGAGTGTCTACGCTCCGTTTTATTGTCATCGCATCTTAATATTGAGATTATCTGTCCTCTTAACAAGCTCAGGCGTAGCTCTGCGGTTGACAAGAAGAAGAATTGCATGTTGCATGAGTTTGTTGGAGATGCTACCTTTTATTTACTTCCAATCTACATTCGTCAAATGAGGAATTATGTTTCTTTATCATTGAGTTCTTCCTTAGGTTTGAAAACTTGAATTTAGTGGGATTTTTGAAATTTTTATTAGTATACAAAATGTCATCACAGAGTTATTCATAATGCTCAAACATGAGACGATCCTTGGTTAGGGACTGTTCATATATCATTTAATTCCCAACCGAAATCACCAACTGGACAACTTGATTAAAATACCCTTTGCACTTAGTTACTGATTCTTTAGTTTAACGGAATCGTTCTACCATAGCAAATGCCTTAAGCTGGATGTAAATGATAATAAATATTTCGAAAATCATGAAAATGTTTAGATTGCAACTATGTGAAGAAAGGCTGTTCCAAGAGTCATCAATGGGAAGATGATTGAGCTGGAAGCGTGTTGCATTGCTTCAATGAAGGAACGATCCACAAATATCAATATTGCCATGCCCAACTAATGCATAAGGTTCTGTGAATTAGTGGGCTGATAGCAAGCTCAATAGTTTCCTCACACTGGCTCCAGTTCCAGGGCCACGCTATTTATATTTTAGTCAAGCAGTTTGCATAACCTTTTCTTCAAAATCTTTTGACAAAACTGACAGTCGGCCTCTGCAAATTCTGATAGATTGCCACAATAAGTTAGAAGAATTCATGACTTCATTATTATGTTACGGAAAAAGTGACAACGTATCAGTCAAAACTTTAAAAGCTGTAATGATGAAGCACTTACTGGAATTTGACAGTGTGTGTTAAGGTCATGGTTCATCTGTTGAAAGCGTGCTTTAGTTTGCTGCTCAATTTGATTAGCTTTTCTACAAGCTTCTCGCACCTGCACAACAACTAGCATCAGATCTGAAAGAACACAGCAACAAAATATGACATCAATGCTAACTTAACAAACAAGCCTCACATTTTATAACTCAATTCATTTGCGGATTTATCCTTTTTCCCTCCAAATTAGACACGATGGTCCGTGGCTGACAAGAAGTGTAAAATTTCTGTTGTCTTTTCATACTTTAAGTATTTTGATTTCAGATAACAAAATGTTTGGCTAATTTTGCAAATTTTAATAGTTTATAAATTCAAGTATGCTTTAAAATGGAATGTGAGTGGGTTGACATCTATGTTGCACGGATACGGGACCGTAAATGGGTACGTGTACGAATACGAAAAACGTGAATTTTAAAATTATTAGTAAGAATATACGATACAGAAACATTTACTAAATTTTTTAATGATGTGATTGGTTTAGAAAAAAAGACGAGAAAAGAAAAATGAAAGAGAGTAATTTCCTCATGGATTCTAGTCTATTTTTCTTTGTTTGGTTAGGGGGGAAAAGTGTTGAAATACTCCATCAAACTTTCTCTAAACTAAATCAAGAATTCCTTTCCAATTTTTTTTTTAAAAATATTTTCCAACAAAAAACACAACCTAAAAGTCTATTTTTTTAGTTATTATTTGAAAAAAATAAATGAAATGATTACTATTATAAGCAAAACTGGGATATAAGTATTATAATTTATATATACAAACAATCAAATAAAGTAATTTTTAGGTGTTAAATTATAAATGTGTTTCTTTAAGTTCAGGAGTATCTTTCTAAGAAGAGGTACACAGCTATGGAATATGACACCCTCATGAAGTTTGTGTTAACATAGGTTGACATTATGTGTGAAGTAGGAAGGATATAATTGATCATAAAAAACTGAACATGTCATTACCTGAATCTGACTGGTCTCGACGCTAGCGCTGCCATTGTCAGCATCAGTGGATTTCTCCAACAATTTCCGAAGGAGAGACAATTCATCAATTAGTTCCAAAGCAATCTCTTCACTATCAAGAAGCTGATTCCTTGAAAATTCAAATGCTTTTTCTGCATGGAGACGAAATGAAGCACACTTGATACAAGTGCACAACCCTCTGCACCCCCGGGGATTTCTCTTAAGAATGCCTCGAGTGGGGCATACAAAAGGTCTTCCAGGAAGAGTTTTAGGTTCATGATGAATCAAATCATTATTTAAGTGAATTACATCATCGGAATGCTGCACATTTTCTGGCATGCCATCTTCTTTGAATCTGGATGTGATATATTGTGACTTTTCTACACTCTCACCAAGATATAAGGAATTTGGGCGACTGGAAGAGGATGGCAACTGCATTGGTAGACCATTACCGTGGCTCAAAATCTGTAGATTAATGGTAGACTTTGATGCATCCTCTGATTGTAATTCCGTTAGTGAATCAGTAAGCGCATCTAGCTCAGAAGACTGCTCAAAGTTTGTTGGCTCTGGTTTTAAAACACAAGGTGCAGCAATGATTGGACTGGAGTCACCATGCCCTGTTGTGCCTCCAACAGAGGTACCAATAAAATGGTTCGATATGATAAAATCACCTGCTTTAACAGATGCCCCATCTTTTTTTAGTTGATCTTCATTTGAAGTGCCTGAGTAGTTCGCAATGCATTGGGCTATCAGTTCATATAAAAAATGCAATCTGAAAGGAAAGCAATAAAAGTGTATACTGGAACTCACGAGTACTGTCTCCATAGATCTGCTTTAGGTAGGGAAGCAATCTTCTATAACTTAAAGAATTAGAATTCTTGAATATTTTCAGTCGACAAGGTTTGAGATACTGTTCACAACCAAAATTAAGAGCAAGCATATCAGTCAGGTGTTCTTGATGTGTTAATGCTTTATATTTTACAATAGCAGTACAGTGTGAGAGCATAACATGAAAGTCATCACGATATTATTCAACTACGCTAAATAAGAACACCAAAGGAGTACTCACCAGCTTTCTTTCAGACGAAGAGAAAAGCTTCCTGTCCGCGCTGGCAACGAGTTGCTCACAAACAGAGTTTTTCGTATTGGTTATGGAGCCATCACCTATTTGGTTTTCAGACTTCGAAATAGGCTTCACCTTTCCTGTGACATCTTTTCCACCATATTTTTTGTTACAGAGAGGTTTGTCCTGAACGAAATCTGCTGTGTTAAGGGCATCAGTTTCAATTTGAGGCCTGTAGTAACATGTACCATTCTTTTTTGCTGTGTAACCATCACCCGAACCAAGCCGTTTGCATGAAAGATCATCACCTAATACATCTATCAGCACACTTCTGTTTTCACCAAATAATTTTTGTGCAGGAGAGTCAATACAGTTAGAACAACTCATGGCTTCATTCGAAAACGTGTTTGCATCACTGACAACTAATTGCTCATGAACCAACTTTTTTATACTGTTTGTGATACTGTCATCTATTTGGTCTTGAGGCTTCATAATACTCCTCACCATTCCTATAGCATCTTTCCTTTCATGTGCCACATTACTTGGAGGTCTCTCCTGGACATGCTTAGCAGTGTTCTGGCCA
This sequence comes from Kalanchoe fedtschenkoi, assembly GCA_002312845.1. Classification (NCBI taxonomy): domain Eukaryota; kingdom Viridiplantae; phylum Streptophyta; class Magnoliopsida; order Saxifragales; family Crassulaceae; genus Kalanchoe; species Kalanchoe fedtschenkoi. The sequence goes on along the minus strand of NQLW01000045.1, from coordinate 987,508 downwards.
CAAATATTACTTTGAGCTGTCTCATAGTTAGCCCCACAGTTTTCTGCTGCATGGACATCACCCACACCCAAACACTTGCCCGAGACAGCAACACATGGTACATCCATCAGTTCACTTCCACATTCACTAGGTGACTGTTGACTGGGAGAGTTCGGAGAGTTGACGGATTTAGAACCATTCATGGCTTCACTATAAACCATAGTGTTGGCATCTTTCCCATCAATACCTGAGGCCAAACCACCAAGAACTAAAGTAACATTACCTGTCCCAGATTGGGAAAGATCATGGTTTGTACTTGTTGAACTTTTGGCCAGTCCGTAATTCAAGTTACAGGGACTTACAGAAATTGTCTCCTCTGAATCCATTTGATTAGAATTAAAAGGAACTTCGATACATGCAGTGTTTTCAATGCAGATAGAAACATTTGGTTCAGATGTCCTGGATGGAATAACGGCTTGACACTGGTAGCTTGACTCAGTTCCGCGGATAGGGTGAGGCTCCAATGCGGACAGTGAACTCATCACAGCTGAACTTTCAGCATTCTTTTGCAGCGCGGGTTTCACACCAGGAGACTTATCAAGAATTTTCAAAGCACCTGTGACCAATACTATGAGAAAATATACAAGGGTAAAGCAATGACGGAAATGAGGTAAGGAATACTACAATAGCTACCTTTTGTCAAATTCATCAGACATGGAAGCAATCTTCGGTAGTTGAATGAGGTGGGATTTCCAAATAGCTTTGGCCTCAAGCATGACTTCTTCAGTAGATCAAAAACAAAAATTTATTCTTAAAATTAGTAACTGAATATGAAGAAAATTTACAGAGGAAGCGCATCAGGCGGCTGAGTGTGCCAAAGCCTAGCTTTAGAGAACCAGATAATAGCTTCCTATATAGGACTAAAATGACAAAGGGAAACTCTAAAAACACGTTGTATAACACCTAATTAGAAAATCAAAACAAAGAATCAACCAAATCACTTCTATATCACAACACAAAAGTCAAAGCAACAACAGACTCACTAGATTTCTGGAACATTGGGAGTGTCTTCCAGAAAGCTGTGGGTGGGAACCCTCTATAGGAGAATTACTGGTCTTGTTCAAACCTTGTTGATCGACAGTTTGTTGGTCGGATGCGAGTTCCGTTTTCTCGGTTTCCCCTAACACAGCATCAGGTGGAGTGGTGTGAACACAGTCTTGACCTACTTTAGATGCTCCATTCTGACCTGAATAAATGACATTGCTTTCAAAATTCATACCCCCATCACCATCACACGCATCATCCATGGAACGTCCACAATCCAGACCTGCTTCAGTTTCTCCCTCACCGACTACACAATTATCCACATCTTCATTTACCGCACAGTCCTTCAACGTCGAATAGTCCTTCTTTCTATCGGCAACGTCCATCTCCATCAGATCCAAGCTACCAATCGAAGCCGGCGAGAATACTCTATGAACTCGCAGGTCTTTAACGGCCGCAGCAGAAGTCGGTTTTCCAACATACGAAACTTCAGAATCCACATCTAGTCCATCTCCGGTACTGCGGTTGAACTGTCCAACCGACGATGAGTGCACCGCTCTGCATCCATCGGATGTGCCGCCAGTGAGACTCATTCGCAATCTACTGCTGCGAGTGGCCACGCTGGAGCTCGCTGACAAATGCGGGTAGTCTTTTCGCTTCCTACATCTTCTGGCTTCTGTTTCCATGGCCGAGAGCTGGTTGTTTCTTAGGGTTCCGCGGGAGAGAGTAAAGGTTATATCTGAGTATAAATGGCGGGAGAAGGGAGCGCACACCATTGGCGGAAAATGGTTTTTGGCGGCAGACGGACGACCAATAAAATGCAAGTTTATATTTCAACTTTATATATATTTCACCATCATTCCATTTGCCTTGTCTACCACTATAACAGAATAGGATTTCTGTCGCGACGCTCCCGAACCGATTGGTTTGGTTTGATTTGAAATTGGTTGGTTCGATTTTAGTTCAGTTTTGGTTCGGTTTGAAATCAATCGGTTCGGTTCGATTGAAAATGTTAGTGGTTCGATTTTAAATTTCCGATTACGGTTTCAAATATTTAAAAACCGATGACTAATAATTTGATTTGGTTTTAAATTTTTCACGAACCGAATCGATCCAAACCCGTCAGGTCAGTCTTTATTATCATCGTCTGTCCGTCTCCCCCTTTGGGTCAGTCTTTATGACCATCGTCTGTCCGTCTCCCCCTCTGGGTCAGTCTTCATGACCATCGTCTGTCCATATCTCCGTTTGTCTGTCTCCCCTGTCTATCCTTCTACCCCGGTCTCATGCTTTTTGAATGTATAAAGTGCCCAAAAAAAGGCCAGAGCAGCTGCTATGCAACAAGAAGGACGAGTCGAAGGGACAGCTCAAGAGGGTAGGATAATTCAACTTTTGCATTACATCTCAAATGCTCTCTTTTAACCTGCTGTTTTGCAATCAAAAGAACTTTTGCTCTACATTTCAAATGCTCTTTTTTAACCTGTTGATTTGCAATAGTAGCCAATGAGAGCATCCAGTCACGAAGAAATCGCCTTGCTCGCGAGCCCGACGTATCGCTCGAAAACAGCAGAGCAATCGAGCTGATTGGCGTGCTGAACGTACCCTTGAGGAGCAACTTGAGGATCTGCAGAGCAATCATGCTGTGGCTGAAGAGCGGGAGCAAAATCAAAGGGCAACTCAGCCCGAGGAGCAGGCATCTCAGCAAGCACTTGCACGTGCGCGGCAAGCTATCAATGCGGTTGGAGATGAGCTACGTCACAAGCTAGCACGCATGGATGTTCGCTGTCAGTCATGCCAAGCATTTCACTGGGTGGAGGAGCGTGTGAACAGAACGGGATCGACCCTTCGAAATCCGCAGTTCACAATGTGTTGTGATGTTTGGAAGGTCACTGGGATTGAACCGTTGGCACCGCCACCCGAGCCTCTTGCAGTGTATCTGACCGCTCAAACTCCTATGATGAAACCTTGCGCTCAAGTAGTAATACCAAATTTCCCCCGTCGGAACGACGGGTACCTACGCTTGTTTTTTAATAAAAATCTAAACAAATTATTTCGAAATTGGTTTAAGAATTTTGAACCAAATTTAACCATAAATTTTAGAAAGTCAAATTATATCAAACCAAATGGTTCGATTCAATTCAATGTAATTTTTTTAAAAAATTATTAATTTTAAAGAAAATTTTTAAAAGAGATCTCGAACTGTCGTCATTTCTCCACTTACGGTCAGATCCATATAAGTATCAAATAGGATGCAAGAAAAAAAATTGAACTAATTTCTTAAAATAAAATTTACAATTATATTTCCGAACTAATATTAATATATGGCTTATATTCGTTCATTAAAATTACATTATTTTGTCATCAAATTAAATTATATAATTTTTTGCATAAAGAAATTCATGTATTTCATACTAAAATGAATATATTCCGGTACAAATTTATTAATTCCAGTTGTATTTAATGAATCAAACTCACTGTGACATTTTAAATTAGTTAAAAAAGTTTACACCCTATTTGTCAATTTTGATAGTTCGAACCGTAAGTGGTAAAATGGTGATAGTTCGGCCCTCAATTTTGAGTTTTCCAATATATTTATTTACTAAATTTGAGACTTTTTATATAAATAATAATATGAAAAGATTAATTAATATTATATATGCAGTTAAATTTAGGGTTTGT
>NQLW01000045.1:967262-983197 GCA_002312845.1 Kalanchoe fedtschenkoi | reverse complement strand
TCTCTTCTTGGAATGAGCTAATCTTATGGTCAAGTACTTACCAGGTCCAATCTAAAGTTCTGAAACAAGTAGCCTTCCTTTTTATTGTTAGCACTTGCTATCATATCTGGAGATTCAAGAATAACCTCATTTTCAAAAAATGAGCCTTTCAGTAGAGCCAAGCTTTTATATGTTGTTAGGATGGAGTGCACAATGAAGTTATCTTACATTTCTTCTATACACCTCAATAATTTTAATCAAACTTGGACAACAAAGATGCATCTCACCCATCTCTTTGCTTAGCATAGTCTTTTATTTCGTTGTATTCTTTTATCAGTTTTTTTCTGAGACAATTTGTTCTCTCCTGTACATTTTTCCTTTCTCAATGCAAGCATCCTTTTTGCAAAAAAAAAAAAAAAAAAAAACTGTATTGTGTATACTTTTTCTCTTTTTTAAATATAATTTTTTTTATTGTACCTTGAATGGATCGTTTTTGTTTTTTGTTTTTACTTTTTATTTTGTTTTCAAAACTTTCTCGTCTCCTTTGAAAAACTCTCTCCTTTATCCTCTAAACAAAGTAGCAAAAAAGACTCAAGTTTTATGGAGTTGAAACTGAGGATGAAGTGTCAAGCGCCACAGACTTGGCAACGATCCCGCCGGCACACAAACGAAGACAGCCTTAGGAGGAGCTTGAAAGGCCCCGAATACCCTAATAAGCCATCGACTCTGAGGCTCCAACCATGCCAGCCTCTCCCGCCGCTTGAGTTGCAGACCGGATACGACCACTCTCATGCTCTCCCCCACCAGAGGCGGGTTTGGAGACGGGCACGTGTTCCGTTTCAGACGCCCAGTGAGCATCAGGCGCTTAGGAGATTGCTCGACAAGCTTCGAGAGTCGACCTCTGCTGTCGGGGTGCTTGGAAAGGACGGTGACTGGAGCCAATCTCAGTTTTGGGTCGCTGTCAAGTTTCTCGCTGGAGCCTCCAGATTTGCAGAGATTTTACCGGTAAACATTCTGATTATCCCTTCTCTTTGACCTTATACTTGTGATTTCATCTTTTTGGTATTTATCGCAAAATTGAGAATTAGGGTTGTGGGCAACTGCTCAAGTCTTTATATCTGTGTTAATCATTTGGGCTTCTGACCAACAGCTGTTTCATAAATGGACCAGCTTGGAGCAGTCACGAGTGAATGCCTCCAACTATGAAAAAATAATTGGCTTGTTGTCAGATGAAGGTCTAGTGACCGAAGCTTCAGCATTATTTGCGGAATTGAAGAGCCTTGATCTCACACCTTCTTCCTCTTCTTATAGTTCCATCATTTGTGGTCTGGCCAAAAAAGGTGGGTTTGCAAAAGCTTTATCTTTCCTTGATGAGATGATTGAAGTCAATTTGATTCCAGACAGCCAAACCTTCCACGCTCTTATCCAAGCTTATGGAAGGTATAACATGTACGATGAGATTGGTGACTGCTTGAAAAGAATGGAAGTGGTAGGTTGTTTGCCTGATCACTTGACTTGTAACTTACTGATTCAAGAGTTTTCACGAGGTGGGTTGATTAAAAGGATGGAAAAACTCTACCATACTGCTCTCACGAAAAGAGTGCATCTTCAGCCGTCGACATCAGTGGCAATGCTAGATGCATATGCTAAATTTGGGCCAATCGATAGAATGGAGAAGATGTTGAAAAGAGTGGTGAACTCAAATTCTCAGATTAAGGATGATTCAGTTAGGAAGGTGGCTACGGTTTATATTGATAATTACATGTTTTCACGACTGGATGACTTGGGACTTGCACTTTCCTCCATAAGTGGGTCCCCGGACTTGGTCTGGTGCTTGCGGCTCCTTTCACATGCTTGTCTGTTAAGTCGAAAAGGCATGGATTCCGTAATTGGCGCAATGGAAGTAGCAGGAGTTTCGTGGACTATAACCACTGCAAACATCATTTTGTTGACCTACTTGAAGATGCAGGACTTCACGCATCTGAGAGCTGTCCTCCATGATCTGGTTACCAATCAGATAAAGCCCGATATGGTCACTGTTGGCATCCTCTTTGACGCTATTGGAAACGGCTTTGATGGGACCCACACTCTTCAGTTGTGGCAAAGAATGGGATTTCTGTCTGAGGCTCTGGAGTTGAGCACAGATCCTCTGGTTCTTGCAGCATTCGGTAAGGGTAAATTTCTAAAATGTTGCGAAGATATATACTCTAGATTTGATCCTGAAGACAGAGAAGGTAGAAACTGGTCTTACAAGGAACTCATCGATTTGGTGCCTAGAATTTGTGGTTGATAGGTCTAGGAAATGATCAGGGTGCGAAATGAAAATGTTCAAGCTTATCAAACCTTCTGGAAATAAAAATTACTCTCTTTACTCATTTAATACTAGGAGAAATTCATGTCTCTGACTTTCAAGTATTGTTTTACATGTCTCATATTGATCCTGTGCTTTTAACTAGGGTGTTATGGTCTTGATTTCTCAAAAATTAGTTGTTTGCTCCTCTCTCTGATCCTTTTTTCAGTATTGGACGCCAAAATCTCACTATCACTACGCACAAATTTGTTAACTTCAGAAGCCCTCATCAAAATACTTTTTTGTGTTTCTGGACTGATCTGATAAAATAGTGCATAGGTACTGATTTGAAACAAAATTGAAAGACAACAAACTCACATCAAAATGCGACAGACTTAGATGGTAAATAGCTAAAAAAATCATTTAAAAATTATGGGAAGTAAAAAATCAAATAGGGGGCAAATATTTTGAACAACAAGCATACCTTATTTGGAATGTTGTTGGTGGACCTGACTACCCTCAAATCTATGAAAAAGGTTTTTGTGGATAATGAAGATGGACTGTTGGAAGAAATAAAGATACTTTGGGTTACAATTTTTGTCATATTTATTTATTTGATGAACATAACTATCCATAGAAATAATATAGATATTCAATTTCTGAAAATAGTATTTATTTTATGAGTGTAGATATACATCAAATGAACATATCCATCTTATAAGTATCCAACTGATAGCCGCTCATTTGGTGAACATATTAGTTTATGATCATTAGTTATGTCATTTTGATGCTTTTTCTGTATGTATTGATCAAATAACTATAGTAAATTATCTAATAAACATAAATGTTTGTTTGATGAATATAAGCTTATATTCGATGAATATAAGCCTTTGTATATGTATCGGATTAATAACATCTCATCTGGTGAACATATCTGCTTATAAAAAATATTTAAGTTTTTTTATACTTTTTATGTACGTATTGATCAAATAAATATAGTAACTTATCAATAAATATTTTGTTAACAAAAATGTATACCAAATGATATAAAGTATAATTTGTTAATTACGTTTTTCTTTGAATTTTTCTACATCAAAAGAATTTTTTTATTTTTTTATTTTTTATCATTCATTTTAAAGTTCATATATTGGGCTAGATTAATGTGAATACATTGTAAAACGATTATATTTTGATAGATGCTTTCATTACACCCAACAAAATTACGGTGTCCACCACGTGTCGTGAAATGCGCCTGATGAGGTGTGACTTGTGCTATGTTACAAATAAATTTTATTTTTCAGAATGACATGTATCACATCCAAATTATGTGTGATTTATGAACACAACATTATCTTCCTAAAAATTACTCCATCAAACTGTCATTAAATTGTAAATTTGCAATTAGTAGGAGTGTGACGGTGACGATGCAGTATTTAGGCATTTTCTCAGTGGGGCTTTAACAGAACAAAAATTTTATAATCCCGGTGACATGGAGTCGTTCAAGGAGCTGTGGCTTATCCGAGCAGCCAGATCACTACTGTCTATGTAATTAAATCTTTAAAATATTTTGGATAGGAGTTGACAATCAAAAGGAGAAATATTCCTAGGGTTTTACTTCACCTAGAGTTAATATTCCCACACATGTAACATTTGTTGGGTTAACTACTACTTACTACCCCATGATTTAATGTTTATACGTGATCTCACTCGAGTTTCACACGTTAATGTCCACCTCTGAGGCTTTTCCCTAATGCGACTAACAACTACGATCTTTCTGATTTTGATAATCTCGCAACATCAGCATAAATGGTGAGATACCTAACGCATGATTATGTTTAAAAGTGTTGTTGGGGTCCTACTCATCGCTTTACGGTACAACTATCCTAGATATCGAGGCAACTTTGATTCTCCCCTTAGTTAACTCAATGCCCATATGATAGAGGGTAGGATTTTTTTGACTTGACAACTATTACTTTCTTGGTAACCTTCGATTCTAGCCTTAAATTGCCAAGTCCATCAACTATAACTGAATCATACTCTCAACCTCTTCTAGTTCTTGCCATCATTGGCTCAGAGTTTGATCACACAGAGTGATAGATGTATATGTTCTTCTATTACACATAATCTATACTTAATTATTATTACATATTAATCCTAAGACAAGGCATGCTAAAATGTATAAAAGAGACTGTGGCAATTACAATACGAAAATAACTTTATGCATGAAATATTATTGAGTAAGAATACAATACCCCCAGGATCTGTAGATCCTTTGTAACACAACGGCACTACTAGCTCATGGTTTTGTAGGAAACCATGACTTCTTTTAAGAAGACTACAAGAACTAGAGAGAGATTCTCCTTCTTGACTTGAGTTTGAGTTATATGTTTCTTCTTGTGTGGTATTGTGTCTTGAAGTGCTGGCTAATGCTCTTTTTATAATGTGGGAAATGGAGGGAAAATGTATGGAATCAATGACTTCAAGGAGGAAAGGATTTCTCCATGAATTCTCCTCTTTAAAGCTCCTGCAACTCCGTACTTGGTCACAGGTAAAATCTGTACTCTGTACTATCACATCTAATCCCTTGCTACAGGATTTATATCAAAACTAAAACAAAAAACATGTTTTTCGAATCAAAGTTTTCTTTTCCAATAATCACATGTATACTTTGAAAATTTCAAAATAAATCTTATTTATGAAAAGGAGAAAAACGACCGCTACCACAAAATAAATCATACAGTGCTCACCAATAAACAGCTCGACCGCACAAAACTGAAAGCTGTCTATTACTGCATGGGAAGATTAATTAGCACTACTCTTCTTGTCCCTTTTGTCATGTTGCTACAGCTAGCTTCTGAAGATGCTGGAAAAACACTTGTAGACTCACATCGTCGGTGAATATCAATTCCGATCCTGATGCTAACTCGGGAGCATTGTTGTATGTTGCAGATGGATTCAACTTCGCCAACAGGAACCTTGCCTGTTAGTCATAACCATGGAAAGTGTGAGTTTAGATAATTTCCCCAAGAGTATTGTACATGATGGTAACTGATGGCGTGTCGCATATATGATTAGAAAATATTAATTAGTTATCATGAAGCCGTGACAGAAAGGTAGAGTGAAACGGCCATTTTTCAAATGTAATTTATTAATTTGATCAGGTTTCCAATGAGTTTTCAAACTAACAAATCCTTCAAAAATTAAAACTAAAATGCTTAGTACAGGGGGGTGCACCACTGACCTGCGAGCCATGCTGATCACAGACCACTAATCTAGGAACTGGGAAACGATCACGAATTATCAACTGTGCGTCATCTTGTGGCGCTTGCAAGAGTTGTGCAAATGCCTGACAGAACAAAAAATAGATTATACCAATCAAAGAAGAAAACCGTAACCAAAAATAAATGTCGCCTTCAGCAGCAACCTGCAACAAAAAATATTTACTTAGTGTCTAAAAATGCACTTAGAATACCTGGTGCTCCGGCTGATTATGGTATCCCATATTACGCCATTGAGCAATTGTCAAACCATGAAATATGACAATGCTGAAGTATGAGTCTAACAAGAGTATACGATCTGGTGCAATTGAAGCTACATCCAACAAAGCTGGAGCTGGCAGAGAATTGAAAGAATATGAGATCAATGATGGCTGAATCATAACAGCAGCATTTGTGATGCTTTCCTGATTAAGCAACATGATGAAGTAGGCAGTTTCATCTGGACTGTTGTTGAAAACCTAAAGATAAAGCAGGAGATGAAATATTAAGCAGGGCTTCATAACTCAAGATTGTTAAAGGGTGTGGGCATGATTAAGAAATAAGTAAGTATCACCTGTACGAATTGGGACCTCCGCAAGTTAAACATAAACTGAGGGAACAAAGAAAAAGATGGGTTCAATGTGAATGAAGCTGGATCATCCTTCTGGTAGTCACCAAATTTGGAACATAGACGGATCAGTGACCTATCCAACCAGCGTGTGGCATCAAAATTTTCCTGGTAAAACAAACTACAATCAGTACCAAATATATAAATACATGATAAATGGAGTCGGTATTTATCTTGCCATTGCACTAATTTCCGATTTCTTGACAGCCATAACAAGAATAAGTGAGTATTAAATTAACAGCAGTAGTAAAAAACTTCAGAAACCATCATACACCAATAATATTATGACAAATCAAAGATGCAAGTAATTTATATAGAGTGAGATTTAAAGTGCTCGAAATCATGTCTTGGAACACTCTTATTTACAGAATCTCTGTCAAGAATTACTCCCACAAGAAGATTAAAAGAACCCAATAAAAGACGAAGATGATGAAAATGGGTTTCTGAAGGGAGGACAGAGAATGTTGCGGAAATCAAAAACCAGTTACCTCTGTTTCCATTTTAAATGAAGTTATTCTCGCCATTACAACAGCAGCAGTTTCTTGATCAAAACCTTGTATTAGTTCCTGCAAATGCAGGTCATAAGATCCCAGGCTTTGCGTTGAAAGACACCATCAAATGTTTCATTTTTAAACTCTTACCTCATTGCCAACAGCACTCTCCGCCCATTTTCGGGTAATGGTCGTTACCCGCTGCAACATTTGGCCTTCAGAGTTTTGATAGCTACAGAAAATATTTGCGGTGAGCATTAAAGGCAACTCACTTAAGAATACAAAAACGTAGCTCAGTTTTGCAACCAGAGCCAATGTTATGGATCGAAGCACAGGTATATTTGACCAGCATACCTAGTGACAAACTGTATGTACAGCTGGGGATTTGTAGTTCCAGGAGGATTTGATTTATCGCTGGATGACACATCAAATATCACAGTTAGGCAAGTGCTCTTGTCAAGCCCACACATTTTCCAAGCTGTCGTGTTTCCCTCCCCGATGGCAGTATCAGCTACAGCTGGTCCTTTCTGTACATGCATTTTAGCAAAGACAAGTATTCAGCATAAAAGTAAACTAGAATACGGCAAGCAACAGTGATAATGTAAATTGACATCAATTTCACTACCATTTTGACTTTTCATGATATGGGGTTTGGTATTTATTCAGCAGATGCTGTCTAAAGTAAATAATTCTAAACAAAAAAAAAGATGAAACAATCTGGAAAAAAGCTTAGCTAGGTTGCACCTTTTCCAGGGAAGAGCAAGGTCCAATTATTCCCTGAATTTTAATATCCTTCGAACAATTGATCTCTAGTGCTCCGCTGAATACACAAGAAACGAATGTTTTCCAGTTAAAAACAACAAATAAAGAAATTACAGAAAACAGGAGTAACATCTCACACATCCACTTGTGCAGTTTCTATCTTCAACACGAAAAAAAGAAACTCAACTTAGTTGGCAAGCCACATGCAGTAGCATTTCAGAATAAAGTGCAGCAAAGTGCATCAGCAATCCTTTGGGCAATTCTTCTACCCACACATTCTCACATTGATCATGATTGTGATATTTACAAATTTTTTCCTAACCGTAGATCATGATTGTGAAGGATGACAGATTAAATGACAGCAGGTGGTTGAAATTGGAGGCATGAATTCTGAACTTTTCACATCCGAAATAAACTAATGATTCATGCTCTATGGACTTTTCGGTTATGATATGTATGCATTATATTATTATGATTTTTTTTTGGAACAATTCATGTTTTATGAACTTTTTGTATTACTGAATTATTTTTTACAATGAACAAATAATAAAAATTATGTGATGAGCTTTCCTAAGATGATTTAATAAACTTTTTTAAAATTGAAGATTATGAACTTCTTTCACCCACCTTTATAAACATTTTTGATAATACAAACCGAATGACCATAAAAAATTGAATAATTTTAAAAATAACAAAGTTAAAAAAGTATAGTACAAATCATAGTGTAAGTTTGCTTGAAGAGAGAAAATGGGGTATTAATGAGTTGTTAATTATTGTATTTTAAAGCGAGAATCTTGTAACAAATGATGTAGATGAGAGGTTAATCATCCATCGCAATCAGCGACCAACAAGAAGTTCAAAGGTCATATTTAGAAGGGGTTCTCAGAGCATCTCTTTGTATATACCTGTATATGTATATAATGATAAACCCATATTTAGCGAACTATGAAATCAGTCCCTGAACTTTGATCCAAAGACTCAAAGTTCATGGATCTTAAAGTCCAAAGTTCATGAGCCGAAAAAGTCCAAAGCCCTAATGTGATGAAATTTAAGTCCATGAACTTTATTTAAACCTGTTCATGGATGGCTAAGATTGAGTTCTTAGCTCCTTCCCCAAGTAAGGGGGCGTATCATTTGAACATCAAGATATGTATACATTTATAGATGAATTAAAGTGAAAAACCCTAAACAAGTTCAAAATTTTGTAGCTAATTGGACGCCATTGATTAAGCCTAAATCAAGTTTATGTAAAATGGGTTTGGAGCTTAAGGTTCAGTAATGCACTTATTTAAACCTTCAACCACCCATTTAATCTGAACCTTACATTTAGGTCCAATCAACAACATCCAAAAAGTTATAGGATCATCACCAAAAAGAGGGTTTCATTTGAGCCTCCCTCTATATATCTGTGTGTAATGGTGCACGCTCCCAAAACTAAAAAGTACACTGTTTTTTAGAAACGGGGTGGCTTACTTGAAAGAGAGGCCAAGAGATTGTTCGCCATCCTCAAAAACACGCTTAAATGAATCTTTAAATACAGAATGCCCAAAACTTTCAGCCAAAACGACGAGTCCACCAGTTCGTTCCACAACAACTTTCATTTCTGCGACACCTACCTAATAATCCACGGTCACATATTAGTTAACAATTTTGTCATATGAATATAAAATTACCAATGACTATAAAAAAATATCAGCAAATACTCCAATCTAGTCAAAATTAAAGTCAGTTTGTCTACATCAAAATATACTCTCCAACGGAGAGCTGCATGTGCTCAAAATCAGTTTCTTTAAATCTCAATACCTAAAACTATGAATTATTACAGGCATTCCTTTATATACAGAAATTAGAAAATTTTGATTCAATGTGCTGTGGATGCAAGTTCTAGAATATTGCCTTCACAATATTCTATCAGTCAACATCCATTGACAAATAATATTTATTTTTGAAACACTGGAAAAAAGTGCAACAAAGACCATAAGTTACTACATCAAGGGTTTTTCACTGTGTTTCATGCTAGGCTTAAAACTGGGGATGTTTGAAGGGGAAAACGTATATACCAGAGAAATAACGGTTAGTGGGGTCCTTTTCATTTAGAGAGGATCATGAGAAAAGTTATAGAATGTGTATGATGGGTTGGAATCTTATATGCTAGTTTTCATTTAACGGTTGTAAAAGAAATATTATATGAATTTCGACTTTCCATCAAGACCGCCATGACTAAACCGTATGCCATAAAAGAACAAAATAAGAACCAGTACGTATCCTATGAAAATGCCGTGCCTACAAACTAGAAGTTCCTTTAGAATCCATTTCAACGAAAAATAAAATGATTGTCGAAAAATAGAAGAACCTGGTCAAGGGCAGAGGCGAAGACATCTAACACGTGACCCTGGCTGACTAACTGCTTGGCAAGGTTTTCATAAAACTTTACAGCTTTCTTGAAAAAGGGAGCTGCATCCTTGTCAAGATCCTTATGTGACCTGACTGGATCTGACAAATCCTTTGATACAATCTGCACAAAATGGAAACAGTTATAACTAGAGTGCATTTGAATATTTGAAGCACAAGACAAAAATGAGGAAATGTCAAGGTCACAATCATTGGGCTCCAAAATAAGAGAAAATACTAATGCGCATTCAAAATCCCAAAACTAGTTCATCCGGGTATATAGTCCTCTTATCTTGACTTGTAATGTTCATAATATTAAAAACAAGAACTTTGGTGTAAAAGAACAAAGATTAAGAAACCATTCTACTGGTTGTGATTCATTGATTGAAAAAGAGGCTTTAGACATCACTAATGCATCAGCATTTGTTTGATCTATGTTGCTGCTCTCTTACCAAGGACTTTTCATGGTTACTACTGTATCAACTTGACCTGGTAGGATTCATAATAATTTCTCTCAATTTCGTCATACTAAGAATGAAATTACTTATCCATGCTCAACATGCAGATATTTCAAATCCATAAACATGTTGGGGTTCGATGAAGTGACTCCATACCAAACAACTGATTACTTCTCAACCCTGAATTCAGTTCCTTCTCAAGCGAAGGAGATTCATGAAATGAAAAGTTTTAGTATAGAAATCATATTATGTTCCCGATGTAGATTGTGTTTGTCAGCACATCTGAGCCCGTAAGAAAATTCCCTAAATTAATTACCCAGTACAGAACTACATAAAGTCCAATACACAACAGGACGAACAATGAGGACATTAGATTCCAAACATGCATAACAGAACCAAGCAATATTGGATGGACACAGGCATAATTAAAATCAAATGTAAGGGAAAAAAAACAGAACTTCACCGTGCCAGGGCCTTCAGTGCAAGGGCCGCCAACTAAGCAAATAATCCTGGCACCCGTTCCAGGTGCACACGCTGCAAGCAAGCCTGCGGCAACACTGATTGCCACTCCAGTGCACCTAGACTGCCTATTACCAGGAGGAACTGGCCACTGATCCGTTTGTAATTCATCCAATAGCTGAAAGTAATCACATTAGACCACACTGTATGGTAAGTAAAAACATATTTGATGACTAATCAAAAGCATACACAATTACACTTTTCTTTAAAAAAAAAAACATACAGCATTGATTGTATACTCGCATTCGGATGCAGGCAATAAGAATCGGTTGATCCCAGAATTCTGAAACCCATTCTGAAGTGGCGCAGGGCCAGGGGCAGCCATTCTCCCAGCACCTGACACACGAAGGCCCAACTGTTCCAAAACCTGGTCCTTGGTGATCTCTTTGGAACCTCTAAAGACATAAACCTTGGACATGTCTGCAAATCCCAATTCGTGCACTTGCACCTGCGTCCCGAAGGAGAGAAAGCCCACGAGTGCATTGTCGGGCAAGAGGCCAAGGGCGCGCCTGATCTCGGATTTGACAAAGGCGAGCTCCTCCTCGATCATGCAAGTGTCGAGGAGGAAGAGGAAGAGGGGGGAAATCGGAGTGGAGTCGGGTCCGGGAGGAGGGGAGAGAGTGTAGTTGATGGTGGTGTACTGGGGGTAGAGCTCGGCGGGGACGTTGGTCTCGGAGATGCCGTGATAGTGCTGGGGGAAGTGATTGCGTTGGTGGCAGAGAGGGCAGATCCAGATCTTGGCGGAGAAGTCGACGCGGGAGTAGGGGTTGAGGGGGGAGGAGCAAGTCTTGCAGCGGAGAGGTGGGTAGGGGAGGGTGGGGATGTCGGGATGGTATCGGATTGGGGAGATGGAAGCGGCGACGGGGACGACGCACTTGCTCAATTCGACCTTGGTTCGTGGCCAGACGTTCCAGGTCATGCGGACTCCGTCGACTCCTTCGGGATCAGTGCTTGCCATCTCCGACATGATGTTGCCGCAATTCGGAGAATGCTAGATTCCCGATCCCTTTCGACGCAAGAGAGAAAGAAGGGATCGCAGATATCGGTTTCGGGATCGGTTTCCCGATCAATATTTATATCTTTCTAATATGAATTCGATATTTTTTAGGGGTTTTGTTTTGTCGAGCCATTCCCTACAAAATCTAAATTGTGTCGGTAATTTATAATTTTAGAGTATTCTTATTTTGATTTGATGAAGATAATTTGCAAATTTTTGAAGTTAGTGAAAATTGAAAATTCAATCAAAATTCGTCCTAATGTGATATACTTATATAAGGGATAATGTGATATACTCATTTCACATGACATACACTCTTTTCTTATGTAAAATCATAAATTATTTTCAAAATTAAATTTCATAATCATTCATAAAAAATATATGATTTAATTTAATATCAATTTTGGATAGATTTTTTTTAAAAAGAGTACAAAATATGTTGTACAAAATTGTGACTTCAAAGATCAAAATTAATAATTCAGATTTCATTACATTTTGTGCTTTGAACTTTGAACTATAAAATATGAACTTTATAATGTATATGTTTAGAAAATAATTTTAAAATTTATCGAAATAGATTTTCAATTAAACATTATGCTTTTGTATAAATGATTAATAAATTTGGTATTAAACAATATTGAAATAATTACATGAATTATTTTTAAAAATAAAAAGCGAAAGAGTTTGCGGGTGACATAAAAAAAATGTGACAAACATGTGTCAGAAAAATACATTTTCTGTTGTACCATTACACCTCCACCTCTTACGAAATAGTGGCACATGCCCTCTCTACCTATCCATACTACCTTTTGCCCTCCATTTTTTTTTTAATATATTTATTTTATTGATAATGGTCCAAAGGACCTAGGGCTCGGAGAGCCTACAAGGGGTGGCACGAGGCCTAAAACATGGTGGCTCGAAGAGCCTACAAGGGGTGGCACGAGGCCTAAAACATGGTGGCTCGAAGAGCCTACAAGGGGTGGCACAAAGCCTAAGACGCGTTGGCTCGGAGAGCCCTTTTGCCCTCCATTTATGACCACAAGTTGATCATTTGATTGAATGATCAGATGGCTGGTATTTAATTTTCAATTCTCACACTTAATGAAGTTCTCTCATCAACATCACTCTTGTTCCTCATTTAAAATTATATTATTTTTAATTTCTTCAGATTTTTACTATTTTCAAATCTATCATAACCTTAATTATATTTGACTAACCGATTTTCAAAACTATTATTAGCACTTTTCAAATGGATATTGTAAAATAGCGTGCACCATAAAAGTGTAATTGATGTATTGAAAATTGGCGGGTCAAATATAAATAAGAGTCGGACGGATTAAAAAATAGTAAAAATAATTTTGAGAAAACTAAAAATTGTGTAATTACATATGGAGGGCCAAAATGATAAATACCCTTAGATTATAAATTTGACATAGTAATATTTTTGAAGGAGAAAATTCAAAAGGGGTCCCGAACTACCGTTCATACCCAATTACGACCCGAACTACCACTATTACCAAATAAGATGCATATTATTAAATTTTTAACGGGTCCATTAAAAAAGTCATTAACAAAAGTCAGATCAACCATTCATCAAATAAAAAACTCTCTGAACCACCTCTCAACTACACCTCCAGCGCCATAAACAGCTCCCTGTCTGTCGCGACTTTATCAGAGCCGAGCGGATGGATTTCTAGGATTAAAAATCTTACCATCACATCCAAGGTTGCTACCAATTTTCCTCAAAACCTAAAATCATCTATATTAGAAAGTTGGTTCCACACTCAAAACCAATTGGCAATGAGTGGGAGAGTCCAACTATACTTATGGATGCAATCTTATGAGCTAATGGGCGATGTGAGACAATGTGCCCTTAATATGCACCAACAATCTATGTTCACTAAACCACATACTTCCCTTTAGCCTCGAAAAAACTTTCTCCACTTCAACCAAATTGCCAATGCTCGCTTTTTGTTAACTTTTGAGCAATGCGGGTTATATCATATCTGAACGTGAAGACGGAGGAGGGTCTTTAGGCGATGTTCAAGTCGAAGTTTCAAGTAGAGAAATCAAATTTATTCTGTAAAAGACAGTTCAAGCTCTAGGAAAGATTGGTTACTAAAACTAGATGACGCGTTATGGGGATATAGGACAACTTTCAAGACACCAGTCGAAATGTCCTCATTCAGATTGATATATGGAAAATCTTGCATCTTCTGGTTGAATTGGAACATACAGAAATGTGGGCCATAAAGAAAGTCATACGAAAATATGTCTATTTATCTGACAATATGTTTATTTATAAAGAAAAGATGAGGAAGTGGCATGACAAAGTCATACGAAAGAAGATTTCGTATGTTGCTGAGGTGATTTTAGATGATGCATTTTTGAAATATAAGAAGATTGTCAGTTTTAATTAAATTTTTTTACTAGCTTTCTTTGATGTTTTATATTGATTTGGTTCAAGCAATGACTTCTTCAACAATTAGGGGTATAATTTGAAGACTGCCAATATTTTTTGTTTGATTAGTGCTTTTTTTTTTTTGGTTTCTGGATTTTTAAAAGGTGCACATTACTCGGTGGTGTATGAATTTTTAATGATGCATAATTTTATGGATTTCAATGAATTTTTTGAATTTTATATTTAGTTCACATAACTCATGTGCGTTGTACTTTTAGTGATGCACCATAATAAATGTAGTGCTTCTAAGATATCTGAATTGTGTATTTGGTGCACATAATTCTTGTCTCTTGTGTTTTTAATGGTGCGTGATAATTAAAAGGGGGAATTTAGATTTTCTGAATGTTTTATTAGTGCATATATAACTTTTATCAGTGCACATACTTTGGAACAGAACATGATTGTACAATAAATCCACAGTGAATAAGTGAATTGCACACAAAAATCTAAATACCTCAACACAAAGATTGTACATTAAACCATTTCTTTTTACAAAATGATTTTATTAGGAAAATGGCTGGAAAAGCCCCATCCGAAACCTACAAACGAGACCGGGAGTCGGAGGGGGATGACACCCAACCACCGACCCTGTATGAAACAAAAATACAGACAGAGTGCGATCAACTAAGAGGATAACATCCTGCATTTGAAAATGTCAGCCTTGTCTTTAAGTAAAAATTGTTGAACTCAGGGATGATAGAGAGAGGATTTGAAAAAGATTACGATGTCTTAAAGAAAATCAGCATTGGGCAATTCAATTGTAGCTTTGTGAGCTTCTTGATGAACAGAATGAATCAAGATGTACAGAAAGAAATTTAGATTCTCTTGGATCGGAATATTGCAGAACCAAAGAATTATGCGCAATAAATTACTGAATCAATAAAATCTGTATATATTTGTGTATATGCTAAAAATAAAACATGGACATGGAATGAATCCACGATTGGACAATTTATCAGATTTGGATAATAAATTCAATTTTCAAATATAAATAAACTTGTGATATATGTTTTCTTATATGAATCTTAAATCAGAATCTTTAATGTTTAATGAATCGAACGGTGCAGATTTGCCCACGATTTATATATTCATAAAGACTCTCATCTGATCAATCTAATTATTTATTTTGATACAGATCAATCCAACCCATTGGCCTGTTTCGGATCCGGATTGATCCAGCCATTGACAAGCCTTAGAAATGGACTTTAAAACTCCAGTACTCCACTATTCATAATAACACGGCTACAGAGTTGCTATTAATACAGAATGAGATGAAATTGAATAAAGGAAGGTTAATTTCATTAAGTTTTTGCACAGTAAGCTGAGAAAAAATGGGCTGTGTCTCGGTATGAACTGTTTGTCTTTTGTTGTGTATGAGAATGAGAATACAAGGGAGAAAGGGCTAATGAATTTTCAGTTCATGGTACACGTTCCAGTACTCTTTGCAGTGTCCTCTTGACGCCTTCCTGGTCGAGTGATGTGGTCAGTTGTATTTCCTGCACCTGACAGAAGAGCAGAAAGCTAATAAAGTCACTTATGAAATTCAAAATTCAGAAAACCAAGGTGGATATTGAGATACCAGGCTTACCTGCCTTCCCGCACGAGCAAGGAGAGTGAATTTACTGTCAACAGCTGGTGCCTGGAATTGGCCAAGGACAAGATCAGCTAACCAGATTATACAAGATTTAAGCAACAACAAAAA
>NQLW01000045.1:901973-966757 GCA_002312845.1 Kalanchoe fedtschenkoi | reverse complement strand
ACTCAGATGGGCTAACAGAAGTATATTCATAAATATCGAGGGACGTAAAATCCTGGTCTGGTTGAAAATAATACCTTAAGGGACATGGTCGAACCCACTAATCCTTTCGCAATTTCTTGGATGGTTTTGTTAGGCTCTGCAGATTTCCAAGGACATTAATAGTTTTGAGACTGTTGGTGTAGCATTTCACTTGTCCCTTTCAAGTAGCATGACACATGTGGGTAATCCAAAAGAATATACAGAGATTTGTGTTTGCCGAAGACACAAATAGCATGACAAAGTATGATTGGGCTGATGCATTAATGTTAGGGATAAGTACAAAATGGGGGTATGTACTATTACCCATTTAAAAATCACGGTCATAACTATTCGATTTTAAAATTCACGGTCCTTATGTGTTGCGGGGTTCAATTGTAATTTTGAAAATTTCAATCACATCCAAAAATTATTTATTCAATTTAAACAAACTCCCTCCCATATCAATTTAAAAATGGAAAACTAAAAAATGAAGATATTTACTTCATCCATTTAAAATTATGCTCATAATTATTACAATTATAAATTGATTGATGAACTTTCTCATTTCAAAATTGATTGAGAGGGGCTTTATTTAAATGGAATAAATAATTTTTGGGTGGGATTGAGATTTTCAATATTACAATTAAACCCCAGAACACAAAAAGACCGTAAATTTTAAAATCAAATAGTTGTGACCGTAATTTTTAAATGAGCCATAGTACGTACTCTCATTTTGTAGTTTTCCCTTAATGTTAACCACAAATCATTTTTTGCCAGTGGCGGATGCAGATCAAAAATTTCAGCAGAGACAAATAGTTTGCAATTGAATGAACTTAGAGACTAAAAGTTAACTACAAACAAAACTTTAGGCAAATTAAAAAGAATTGAAACAATGACTGTAAATAAGCTTACTAATGGGGTTAAGTAAAAATGAACTAAAAGTTTTTTAACACGGCATCGTTTTGCAAACACAAGTAATGATATGAGTTTGAATGATGTGATCAACTGCAAACTTCATGGTTTCTAGATGAAGTAAAGTTATGAGTTTCAGGCCATCCAAAATAAGAGAGGCACAAGAAAAAGAAATCAAGGTAGTCCTTAATCCTTATGAATCACTGGCTAAGATCCAACAGTTGATATAATTGATTTTGAGGGTTTACCAGTCAGAAGACACACGTGAAGAGAGGAATGGAAATATCTAGGCATGAAAAGGCATAGGTTTAAGCATCATTTTTTGTGAGAATGACTGAATACAAGGGTCAGTTAACATTGAAAACGGTATGGCACAGCAGCAGTGAAAAGTACCTTTGCAGGAATGAGATGGGCTCAGGAGTGGGTAGGGAAGAAATCCGAGAAGCGAATAGAACCGAATAAGCAAGCCTCCTCCATTAAACCCGTCGACCCTGCCTTCATAAATGATACCTTTATCATTGTATGCCCTTGCTGCTTTCCAATCTGCAGACCTCTACTTCTTTTCAGAAGCTAAGTGTTAGATGCATGGATGTAGAGAGAAAAATGAAAAACAGAAAAAGTGTCTTCAAAACGGGAACCCGGCCTTGTGGTTCATTCCAGATTTTAATTTAGGAGAGCGGAATGATAATGGTGACAAATGGGAAGTGTGGAAACCCAAACTTGTATAAATCACAAGCGGGTAGAGTTGAACTTTGACATTGTTCAGATATTGAAATAGAACTAAAACTAATAATGAGCTAGTTGGAGGAGCAAACACACACCCGATCGCGGCGAAGGAGCTCCGGCGACCGGTCACCATGATCAACAGCGGTGGACGATTGATCAGTATGAGCAGGAGAGGCGGCGACGGAGACGGAGACGGAAGATACGAGCCTTGGATGGCGTGAGGCGAATTTGGAGGGGATGAGGAGGCAGGGGGAGGAGGAAGAAGAGGCGTCGGCGGCGATCGTGATACCGGAAGGGAAGGAAAAGCCGGCGAGCGATCCGACGCTGCTGGCTCCGCTCATTTTCTTTATTTCTATTTTTATTTTTGCGAGTGGATTAGAGAGATTGCAAGGGAGTGGAGTGGGCGGGCGATGGATAAAGTTAGTTATTTAGGTGCCACGTGGCAGGCAGCTCTTACTACTGCTGCTACTGCAAATGGTTTCATTTCCTTTTCCGAGTCACTCGTGTCCGCTGGCTGCACCACACTTCTTAAATCTGTTGCTTCATTTATTTTACCTTTTTATTTTTACTTATGATGGACTCATCCCCCTTCAATCACATGTGCTCCTGTCCCATCACCGGTGTACCCACCGCCACCGGACCTCCCACCCTTCGTTGACGCACCATCTGGTTTAGTCACATTTATATTTTCGGTGCTCTCATTACTCCCATTCTCAATAGCAAATTCTGAACAGTATTTTTCTTCGATCATGTCTTGAGTAATAATTCAGAACAACAATGTATCCAGTTTCAATAGCAACATTAGACTTTTTGTAGAGGGAATTGGGCGACCAAGAGGCAATAAACCTAAGCGGAAGATCAGATGAGTTCTTCGACGCCGGCTTCGGCCGGCGACCCTATTTGGATCAATCAAGCCCCACACATCCAACGCCGGTCAATTCTTCTCCATCAGAAGCCGCTGACAAGTTTGATCTAGGTAGCCAGCCAGTTTCAATCAAGGTACCGTGGACTTCGATTATAAGATGGTATCAAATTCGAGTCAGATTCTGCCCGTATGAACGGTCCGGATGTTCATCTGGAAGAGGAAATGTGGAATGAAGGCATCCAGGATTGGAATTCCTCATTGGTAGGCTATGTCTTTGGTATGACTCCATCACTTTTTATAATGAGGAACTACATCAGAAAGAGGTGGGGCGATGAACGAATTGTCACTGTTCAAGAACAACGGCGAGGAGTTTTTCTCTTTTTATTTGAGTCTAAGTCAGATATGGAGAGTATAATGGAAAAGGGTCCTTGACCATTCAATAATCGCCCGTTAATTCTGCGGCCTTGGTATCCGACCTTAAATCTCAATTTGAACTCAGCCAAAGCTATTCCGGTTTGAGTGAAACTCCCTAATCTAAACCTTCATCTATGGCGACCGAGAGCCCTTGAGAAAATATTAGCTATTCTTGGTAAGCCGATCTGCACAGATGGCGTAACAGCGAGGCAGGAAAGACTACAGTATGCTCGTGTCTGTGTTGAGATTAATGTAGAGTTTGAAAGAATGTCAGTTTCTTATACGTTACTTGTTGCTCTTACAACATTGTAAGTGTATAAATGATATGATTTTTAGGAACATCCCATTCAACAGAGGAAAACTTCTTTCAGTGATCAAATTGGAATGCTCCAAGAAGCTATCTTGCATCTCCTCCATTAGTTACTCAAGATTCAACAGACATTGGTCTGATAAAATGCATCTTACACATCTCTTACAGTAGACAAGTTTTAATCTTGGTCTTTCTTCTTATATTCTTTCATTCTTTTCTGTTTTGGTATGAGTTTTAGCCCCATGTACATTATTTATCTATTTATACAAGCATCCCTTTTCCAAAAAAAATTATTAGACTTTTTAGATTTGCCTCGACCGAGAAGGAAAGTTATTATAAAAACTTAATTCAGAAAGTATTAGTAAATGAAAAGTTTTAGCTATCAAAATAATTTAAGAAAATTATTATTTCGTATTTACAGGAATTAGATCCATTTGGGAGAAAAGATTCAAGTGATAAGGCGCAGATCAGGCCATGACATGCCGAATCAAATTAAGTGTATGGATCAAACATTTAACACGAGCGTAGCCCACATGGAGGGTCTGAGCGAGACTTGCGTAGGAGGCCCGACACGATTGAGGGACAAGCCCGATTCGAGCCCGCACTAGAGGTCCAACAGGGAGAGAGACACACACACCCGAGGAAGGATGACACACGCCCGGCACAAGCCAAGCTTGTGGAAACTTGAGGGAAGAGTGTAAAGCATGTGTTAGGCGTGTAAATGCATGTGATAGCATGTGTATAAATCGTAGGATCGGTCAGATGTCCATCGTCCATTGAGGAGGTAGATGTTTGTATAAGGGGATGAGGTCATTTGCTACAAACTATTTAAGAGTTATCTTTCTCTCTACACAAGTCTCCCTCACACTCTCCCTCTCTCTCTAAAGTTTCTCATTAGCCTTCGGCGCCTCAAAGCTATCCGAAATTATCCAAATGATCCAAGTGATCTTCCGAGAAAAGGCTTGCCTAGCTTCAAGTTTGGAGAAATCCAAGCTAGGCAACACACAAATAAGCGATTGAAAATGCGAGTTCATGGCAAGTGGTATCAGAGAAAGGTTCAATCTTTGATGCATCATGGCTAGTGATAGTGAAACTCGTGGAAGGATAATGGAGAAGGAGACCAATAAGTCATCTTGGGAGAAGTCCGTTCAAGCCAATGAAGTCAATTTGCAAAGTTTGAGATGGGGATTGCAGACACGTTAGATCATATTGGGGATATGCGAGAATAATGTGGTGACTTTAGATGAGAAAGTCAACACTCAAGTGGAGGCCGTCGACGACAAGGTGGGTGTCATCTGAAGCAAACTATATTTCTTGTGGAAGGAACTAGAAGGTGAACTCTTCAAATAATTTAACACCTTACTTCAATCATGGCGGGATGAGATGGAAGAACGTCAAGCTGTAGTGAATAATTTGATCACTGAAATGGAGGAGTTGCACGCTTCTTTAGAGAAGGCCAACACCGAGGTGGGTAAGATGAAACACACCACACGCGGTGGGGAAGTGGTTTCGTTTATGCGAGAGATTCCAAGGGTCCAAGATGTACCCAAACCTAAACAGTTTAAGAAAACACGTGTTGTGGGAGACATCGATAACTTTATTTGGCACATGGAGCACTACATTGAGGCCATCCAGTTAGATGAGAACTCTAAGGTGAGTACTGTGTCTTTTTACTTAGTTGATCTTGCAGCTATATGGTGGCGACGAAAACATAGCAACATCCAGTGAGGGATATGCAAGATTAACATTTGGGATGAGTTCAGGATGGAGCTTAAGAGATCATTCTATCCAGTGAACACAACCCATGGGGTCCAGAAAAAACTCAAGGAGTTGAAGCAAAGATCATGATTCGAGAGTACGTAGAAGAATTTCAGCATGGATGCTCCAACTTCCAGATGTGAGCAAGGCGAAGCTCTTCTTTAATTTCGTAGATGGATTGAAGTCATGGGCAAGGATGGAGCTCAAAAGAAGAGACGTGAAGGATACCCCACAACCAAGACCGTAGCGGATTTTTTACCAAAATACTCTAAGGGCGGAGGTGATTCCAAGTCAAAGTCAAAGGATGATTACTTGGTTATGGATGGAGAAGCGCAAAAGCGAAAGGATCAAAACAAACCTAGGCATGAGGGAGGGAAACAAGTCCAAAGAAAAGCACCATGAGGCAAAGGTTGAGACGGGGTCAAGACAAATAGCCGAGAGATGGCTGCTACTTATGTGGAGGGTAGCATTGGGCAAGGGAATGTCTGAAGAGGAATGCCCTGAGTGTCATTCTTAGGAAAGAGAAAACCGAGGAGCAAGCAACAATGGTATGCATCAAGCAATTGGGGGCGATGAGGGTTGATCCTTCTCTGAAGAAGATAGATTGAACACTTATGTACATGGAAAAGGAAAGGTCAACAGCGAGATCATACCAATTATGGTGGACACAGGTGCCACCCACAATGTCATCCAACCTACTAAGGCGGAAAGGTTGGACTCCAAGTCAAAGGATCTAAAAGAGAAATGAAGACAGTAAATAGCGATTAGACACCATTGGAGGGGAAAGTCAAAGACTTGTATTTACAACTTGGAGCTTGGCGAGGTAAAGTTGATTTCTCGATTGCTCCCATGGATGACCATGAATTTGTGTTATGCATGGATTTCTTACACAAGCTTAAGGTGGTAACTTCGCCGACAGAGAATGTCTTGCCCATCATGGATGGAGGACCGAACTTGGTGACAACAATTACCAAGAAGCACTTAAACACAATGTATCTCTCGATGATACAAGTTGGGCATGAACATGGAGCGGGAAGGTGATTCAAGTTAGCCATTGGAAAATAGATGAGAAGCTATCAAAAGCGATAAGGAGCCAATCGATCAAGATCCATAATGTACTCAAAGATATTAGGGGCGGATAACATGGTGATGTATGCAAAGCCCGACATGAATAAGCTCCTTTAATCAACAGCTCGTGGCTCAAATAATATAATTGTGTATTTAAGTTACTAAAAATATTACATACATACGTGTCACATTATTGATTTCACAAAAATTCCTTAACTCTATGTGCTCAAAGGTGCCAAGATAAATAAATGCTGAATGCACATCGGGATCCATTCTGTGTGGAATTTCTGAATCCCATATACTACAGTGATATATAAGTATTTGAAATATGCGTACTGTTCTAAGTCATTTTCGTTTCACAATTTCTCTAATACTTTTACATACATAATCTCTACGTTAGTTGCCATTTGACACTTGAAGTTTTGTCCCCTAAGGAAATCCCGTCTATTATCCGTGCTCAATGGGCTATGACCTTAACACGACGATAAATCATGTTGCTTAATGGGTAAGTCTTCCAAGTGTCCATTTCATTTAAATTTAATTATCTTATTTATGTAATTGATTTTAACATTTGATGATGAAATTTTGTAGAGAACTGCATAAGTATCGGCAGAATGGGGGCCGTGTTGGTCGGACTCACCGACAGGCACTAAATGGGCTGTTCTTTAAGTAATTATATCTCTTGTCATTCAAATAGATGAATAATGTTACTTTGAGACATTTGATGTACAATCATTAACCTCACATGCTGAATGTTATCGCAGGTGCTGAGATAACCTCCCAAAATTGTGTTCTGCGGTTGCTTTGTGATGCGGTTCATGAGAGATATTTTGACGTATATGGCTAACTGACCAAGAAATATGATTGAAAATCTTTAAAGTGTAAGTTCTATTTGTTTAATCTTGCACGCATTTCTCAAGATCTTGTTTTCTGTCAAATTTTGTTTTTAATACATTTGTCATTAATGTATATTGTGTGTTGTGAACAATGTATGTTTTTCCGTACGGTTTCCAAACCTATAGAGACAAAGTACTCTTGGATGTCCGTGGCGAGATCACACAATTCATAATCGAGTACGCAAAGACCGCAACGGTAAATGATGTAATCGACTAACTTGTGCATTTGGTCTTTGATACTCTATTTTGTAATATGTGAAGTCGTATATATTTGAATGGTTTGCAAGTTTGTATTTATGTGTAACTATTTGAATAATCCTGTAAAAATAAGTTTTAGAAACTTGTAAATTGTGTCTGGTTATGCTAAATTTATTTTGTCTGCAGGGTGGTATTATATAATTAAATTATATATAAAAATATTACGTTAGACAATGCTTTTTAGTCAAAAATATCATCTATAATACAATTGTGAGTGTTTATATAAAATTCTATTCATAAATAAGATGACACATATTTATTACAAGCATCGCCTATTATTCGTACATTAGATGATGCTTATTTGTGAAAAAGCAATGTCTAAAATCTTAAACATAAGAAGGCGACTGTCATATCTAAGCGCCGTCTATTGCTTTAGACTTTAGATGACACTTTTCAGAAATAAACATCGTCTATTGTTTAACATTTTAGATGCACTTTTCACAAATAAGCACCGTCTAATGTATGCACATTAGACAATGCTTGTAACAAATAAGTACCGTCTAATGAATGAATTTAAGATGGCGATCAGAACCTAAGACTTACCATGGCGCTGGAATAGACGGCGCTTACAAAATGCCATCTGATATCCAAATCAAGAACCATGTTAAGTGCTTTTCATGGTGGTGTGTATGATCCTTCCAGTACCAACTTAAAAAAAATAGTATAAACGTGCTACACGCTTGACTCCAAAATTCAGGTCAGCTAACCCTCACCACATATTCGCTCCTCGATAAAAATAGCATGATGTAAACTAAAATCTCTTTTACTTTTGATGGAATCTTAAAAGGCTACCACACTCACAAAGATGTTGCAAGGCCCTCGTGAATAATAAACAAATAATGTCACAATTCTTTGCACCCACCCATTTTTTGAAAAATGCTACTACTAACTGTGAAAGAAAAGTTATCGGATGTTTTATAGTTCATCATCCAACTATTATTTATTTAATAAAATAGAAATTTTATTAATCTTTCTCGGCCATAAAAGCCTCGGCCATAGCTTACAATCAGATTCTGGCAAGGAGACAAGCTCCCTCACGAGTAGTAAAACCAAAGTAGCAAATAGAAACGTATTCTATTTGTTTCGGCAGCTGGGTGCAGAAGGGGAGGATACCCACCTGCTACAATGCAACCAAAATTTTTACAGATGATCTAGCTAGCTGAGGATATGCCCAGCCTATCCAACCTCGACTTCTCATTTACCTTTAACGAGACTGATCTTTCATTATAAATCACCAGATTCCGGTTCATTTTAACTAGTTGCTTAGCCACTAGATTTTGTCATTTGTCAATCTTCTCCACCCTAATATCACCCACAAATTTCATAATTTTTTTGAATTCATATATTGCTTGCCATAGAGTTTTATTTTGGTTCACAAAACAATCATACAATCTCTGCTCATCACATTGAATATCTTCAATCATTACCTTAAGCTAACCCGTGGTCAATTAATCTGAGGCCTAAGACTACGTTTGGTAGCCGGTATGGGATTAGAAAATATTATTTGTAACGGGATTAAGTATCCCATCTAGTTTGAAGGGATTATTAATCCTGATCTTAAAGAGTAAAATCTTTACTAGAGATTAATAATACTTATCCAAATAGTGGACCAAACGTGCTACATCAGTATTAGTTATCCTATTCCATTTTTAACACATGCTACCAAATGGGGCTAAGGTTGTCGGCTCATCCAATTCATCAGTGAAACATAAAAGAATGACAGTATTTCCTTCATTGTCCCTAACTATCCCAGCTCCACATTTGTTCTCCTATCCTACATTAGGACATACATCCATTTAACCTTGTCCATTTGATGTGATTCAGCCTTCTTTCTTTAATTTTAAAATTAATGACACCACTTATAGTTTGCACCTTCTTAAACACAGCAGAGAAAATACATACAGAATCTCTCCATTTATTATATCTACAACTTTTTCTCTAACACCAAATTTTCCGGAGATTCATAAAGATCGGTAGCATACTGAACATGCCTTTAATGTTTTTATCTATTATAGTTGACAGCAAATTTTAGAAGTTTTTTAACTGAGTAAGGGACTTGAGGCACCTGCACCAATCAAGCAATTTCCCCCCAAATGCCCGCTACAACTTCTCCTTGCCTGAATAGATGTTGCATATCTTCAGCATGATGATTTACACAACTATTACTCCCCATCCAAATATTAACATCTGTTTTTGAACTAATAATTATTTTATATGGCTGATTCCTTATTTCAGATGAAACATAAGAAACCATAGAACTTTATCTATAGTTGTATTCATCATCCAATTAAAATATTAGAGACAAATTAAACTTCTACCATTTCAAATCCATTCAAACATATATCCAATCTTCTATAGTTATAATATAATGACAATTAATTAAAACATAAAAAAGGAATGAATTGAATGAATTATTTGGACAAAAGAGAAGAAAATGGGCTTGAATTTATTGAGGGGTTACTTCTTTGTTGGGATTGAAGCAAAATATGAGGAATTAGAGAGATGCATAATTTTGTGGAGAAAGAGAGTTTAACTGATAAAAAAAAAAATTCTACAGGTACACGCAAAACTACTCAAATATAGGTATGTGTATTTGAAATTGATATGGGCACATTATACAATATTAACAAATTAAATATTTAAATGATTTCATAATAACTAATTGATTCCTAAAAAGCATATTGTTTTATGTTATTTGTTGATTCCCCTATCAGTTTAAAATACATAAGTATAAATCAAAAGTATTTGAGTAATTTTATGTGCACATGAAGACTAATTTGGTACTGTCGTGTTCGCCTAAATTTGTATCATATATTTTGTAATTGAAGTTACAAATTCATAGCTAAAAATTCATATAATCCTATTACTATTAGGCTGTGTTTGGTTTAGGGAAAATTTAAGGGAAAGAAAAATTTGATGAAAAATTAGAAGGAATTTTTGTTTGGTTTAGAGAAAATTAGAGATGGAAAACTATTAGATAGACAATAAGATGAAAATTTTATTTAAATTAAAGAATGTTTTAGTACTTTCTATAAAATTTTCCACCTCAAACCAAACAAGAATAAAATAAAATAAATTTTATAAGAGATCTATTTTCTCTCTAATTTTTCTTTCTCTCCAACTTTCCTCAAACCAAATACACAATAAATAAATCTAGCCATTTCGTACATATTGGGGATTTGAAAATGGACGGAGTGTAAGTTTGAAGTCAGGGGAGTTGAAAAATGCATATTCACATGACATCCGCAAATAACGGATTAAATAGAGGCGGCATCACGTGTTTGTTTTTATTTTATATTTTGGAGTAAAGTAGTAATACTATGTGAATATATACTGCGTATGATTATTAAGTCATCAAAGTCCAGGTAAGACGGCTTACATTTTTTTTTTTTAAAGAGTAACTTTCCCCACTTTCCTCGCGCACCTCCAGTGTATAAACGTAAATGCGATACCAGCGGTATCAATAGAATTTGAACTCAGAACTCTGAAATTATTAAAAAACATTCGATATCACTGGACCAACATCTTGTTCGTAGACGGTTTACAATTGACAAGATTGTCGGTGAACAAGAATAAACAAATGAGGGAGGCCTACAACTCGAAATGCACACTGTGTGGCTGACAAGTGCAATACGTGCAACTGAGAAATGGCTGGCCACTAGTGAGGGGTAGAACCTGGAGGAGCCTTGTTTGTTGTACTACTAATTAATAGGAGTATTAATAGTGGGGAAGAGGGAAGTTGGAGTATTATTTTGTTATTAACTTCTACTGCTGTAGAATGGAGCCATCCGACTTCATCTCATGCCAACACTTGTCCCATTTCTCACACGTTCTACCTACTCTACTCGTTTTGCCGTCTTTCTGCGGCTCTTTCCCAATTCGCAACTATAATCGGATCAGAAACACATGCCCTCTTTGTCTGCTTCCCTTCTCAAATACTCTAGTTGTCAACAAGCAGACTAAGGTGCCCCGTCCATTAATGATTTGCTGTAATAAAGTCATACTAATCTGCATCAAAAAGCAGACTGGTTTCGTCGACTTAATCTAAACACTCCGACGGATTCCGAACGAGTTGGGTTAAGAGTTGTAAAAGAGTAACACCATGCATTTGCATTGGACTGGATGCCTCCACTAATCATATAAAAAAATCGAGAAATTAAATAAAATGCAGTTTGCAAATTACTAGGTGAGATTTTATTGGGTGGGGATGGGGGGTTGACTTTGGCTTGAGGGGGTTTGGGAGTATCTACGGCTCAAGGCCCCGAGTGCCACGCTTACGGCGTCCTCCTTCCAATCGTCGGTGCTGTTGGGGTTCACGTATGTAAGCTTTAATATCAACTGGATCACCTTCATCCTCATCTTCTCCACTTTTTCTGGCGGTATCTTCATCAGCTCTTCCTCTACCGACCTCCCTTTCATTTTCACCTCATCTTCATCTATAAACACCGAGTAGCTTCCCCGATCACTCGGCAGGTACCATTCGTACTGCGTGTACGCTGTGTGGGCCGAGAAGAACACCGGAATGCACCCTGCCAGCACTGAGTCGAATGTGGACCTTCTCGTGAACGAGTCCCCGGCGGCCTGCAAACAGAACTGGGACTTCATCATTACCTTCAACACCTCCAGCGGGTTGTGGCAGATTGCAGCTCCGGTAGAACATTTCACTAGTCTGCAGCGGGTGGACTGTGCGCACTGCGTTATGAGATTGTCGCGTATGGCCGCCTTCTCCAAATTCTTGCGGCTCCCTCCGATGAAGGAGAAGAGGTGGGGCCGGCGGAGGGACCGCACGTGGTCCTGCCAGGCCAGCAGCTCCGCCATGGTCGACGGGTGGAAGTAGGACGTGTACGGAATACCAAACTGGTTGGCCCCGTTCCAGGGGTTCCGCTCCACTGTCAGCACCGACATGTTGAGGACTGCCGGGAGGCGTAGAAGTCTGTTGAAGCCGTAGTCTTCTTCGCTGCGATCAGGCCTCATGAAGTCCCAGGCGGTCCTGCCCAGAGCCAGAAAGTGGTCCCGCCCGTAACTCCTGCGCCAATGCGGCTGAGACTGGAGAAACGTGGCCAGACTGAGGGCCAGCTGGTCTCTGGCGGTGATGTTGGACTCGCGGAACTTGCTCGAGGCGTATAGGCCACCGTAGAAGGGGACGTAGAAGAGACGAGCTGCAGCCGGGTCCCGCGTCCGGCAAGGATGGTTCTCTGCCCGCGCGTGGAAGATCATCTCGGCCAGGAACTGGTGCGTGGCGTACCAGCTGCGATTGGAGCGGACAGGCTGCCCCATGCCGAAATTGGCGACGTGTGGGCACATGTCGGTGTAGACGTTGAGATGGTGGCAGTCGGTGAGGAGTCCAGAGTTGAACTCTGAAGGCAAGTCGTAGACGTAAAAGGGAAGAATACCGTCAGGACACTGTACGGGAGAAGGCAAGGAGGATGTTGAACTTGAAGCGTCGTCGTCGTGTTGGGGTCCTCCTCCTCCTTCTCTGGGCTGAAAGCGGAAGCAGAGGAAGCAGATGGTGAGGGAGAGGATAAACAAGAAGAGGGCGGAGGATCTGAGAGACAGTGGAGGTGAATTCAAGCTAATACTGCCTTTGTTTTTCGTGTATTTGAAAATGCGGCGGTGGTCGGCTGCCATGGAAGACGGAGACTGAGGTGCTTTGTGAGATGCTTGGATCGGACAGTGCTAGAAAGGAATCACTAATTCCGTGTTTCTAAAAATCATCTGTATTAATTCTGTGTTTTCATAAATTAGTTTTAATATTTGCGTCTTTTTTTTAAAAAAAAATATTTTTGCTAAATTACGCGTAAATATTCCTTCTATGAAATATTTGGATAGTGTTTCTGCATTCAAATAAGTTTTCGCGATGGTAAATTACCTCAAATACTTGTGTACTTCGGGAGTACCTACTCCCTCGCGTGACGTCGTTTCATATAATCCTTCGTACCATAATTTCATATTTCAACAAAACGACGTCTTTTTTTGTGTTTAACAATAAAACGTGTTAAACCCCATTCTTCATCAGAAATGTTTCCATATTCACCAAAATTGCTTATATATTCATCAAAATTGCTCATATATTTACGAGATTATTTATGGTCTAAATTTATTTTTTTTACTTCCATATTCATCAGATATGTCTCGATATTCATCAGAATTGATTATATATTCATCAAAATTGCTTCTATATTTATGAGATTATTTAATGGTCTTTATTCATTTTTTTTTGTTTACATATTCATCAGAAATGTCTCGATATTCACCAGAAAAACTTACATATTCACCAGAATTGCTTTTATATTTATCAGATTATTTTATGGTCTTTATATATTATTTTTGCTTCCATATTCATTAGAAATGCTTCCATATTCACCAGAATTGCTTATATATTCACCAGAAATTCTCCTATATTTATCAGATTATTTTATGGTCTTTATATATTATTTTTGCTTCCATATTCATTAGAAATGCTTCCATATTCACCAGAATTGCTTATATATTCACTAGAAATTCTCTTATATTTATCAGATTATTTTATGGTATTTATATATTAGTTTTGCTTTCATATTCATCAGAAATGCTTCGATATTCACCATAATTGCTTATTTATTCACCAGAGTAACTCTTTTATTTATTCATTATTTTTGCTTCCATTTCTTGTGAATATCAATACATTTCTGATGAATATAGAAACAAAACTAATAAATACAAGCAAAAAATAATCTAATAAATACAGTGAAAATTCTTATGAATATATAACTATATCTGATGAATATCTCGATATTTCTGATGAATATAGAAGTAAATATACATTGTTCTAGGCTGTTTTTTGAGGTTGAATTGAGACGAGATGAATTAAATGAGTTGGACACGGGTTGGTGGAGTTGCGGTTTCTTCATACATTTGGGACTTCACTCGATTCATAATTCACTGGCTCAAACTCTAGCCTGCAATAGTACAGCTCTAAATTCAAGAGAGAGGCCGACAAACCTGCCAAAACGGTGAACTAGATCTGCACACAATCGCGTATTTTAAAAAACCGAGAATGACTTTCGAATGTGGTTTTCACTTGCTTACATACAGACATCAGTTGGACCAGATGGGTTCTTGTTGTTAGACAAGTGAGAGGTGAAGAATCTGGACAAATGGGTTTGAAGAAGAGGAAGAAGAATGAGAGGTAGCTAGTCCATGAGCTTATAGCGCTTCTCTTGGACTCCGGTGACTCCCATTTGGATCTCGATTATGGTGTGAAGTGGTACCTGATCAGGATGGATTAAAGTCAGATGTGCTCAGTCCCCTCATTAAACTTAGAACCACACGAAACTGAGATGAGCAGGTTACCTCAATGTGCGGTATTTCTTTCAGCGGTCTATCCGCAAAGTAGGAATACAGTGCTCTCAACACGGCCTTTATAAAACACAAACGAAACTCAGAACAGGTCCTCAGCGACTTTTTAACGGCGGTGTGCAACAGTGGATATGGAGTCAGTGCATTACCTGGTGGGATATCACCACGACAGGAGCTCGTTGCCTTTCAAGCTCAATGATAACCGGTTCCAATCTGGAATTACAAGATTTTATACCAACGTGTTACATGTCTGGTGAATATCAATACATTTCTGATGAATATATAAGCAAATCTGGTGAATATTGATATTTTTTTATGAATATGAAAGCAAAACTAATGAATTTAGACCATAAAATAATCTCATAAATACAGGATCAATTCTGATGAATATATAAGCAATTCTGGTGAATATCGAGGCATTTCTGATGAATATGGAAGCAAAAATATTTAATTTAGACCATAAAATAATCTCATAAATATAGGAGCAATTCTGATGAATATCAAAGCAATTCTGGTGAATATCAAATAAATTCTGGTGAATTGAATGCAAAGTATTGAAACGACGTAGTTTTGTATAAATAAAAATAACATTATGTAATTCAACTCAAACACAAAACGATGTCGTTTTGAAATAAATCAAAACGACGTCGTACGAGGGAGTACCTA
The DNA here is from genome assembly GCA_002312845.1 of Kalanchoe fedtschenkoi. NCBI lineage: Eukaryota > Viridiplantae > Streptophyta > Magnoliopsida > Saxifragales > Crassulaceae > Kalanchoe > Kalanchoe fedtschenkoi. The sequence continues at coordinate 951,528 of NQLW01000045.1, read as the reverse complement.
CTCCCGTACCACAGAAGAGTAACTCGTAAATTACGGCATTCCTTGTCAATTGAGTCATCTACAGTTTCACTTTTATTTTTATATAATAATTTGACTCAAGTTTTATATGAAATATTTTATAAATCTTATGATAATTAGTATTCTGATTGTATCAAAATTTTTATATTATTTTTTGCATCATAATTCTTTTTCCTATATATTTTTTGAGTAATTAAAATTTGAAATTTAATGTGCATAAACTTAAACGACATGTAGACATACTAAAAGTTCTGATTTTATAAAACGAATTTGGGTTGTGCTGACTTTAAAGTAATTTGAATTAATGGTTCTGACAAATTTAAATCTCATTGATGAACCTTCTTTAAGATAGCGTTAATTTAATTATTAATGAGTTATCTGAGTTTCAAATTTCTAGAATTATAATTTTAACAATCGACTAATTCGATGAAAATGAGCCATGATGGTCAAGTGATGAGGTGACATCCTTAAAATTTCTGGTTAAAGTTTATTGGTGGTGGCTGAATTCGTGAGTACTTTTTTGTGTTTGTCCTATCTATTGTTAACAATAATTCACTTATTTTTTCAAAAAAATATTTAGATATATATTTATCATTATTATTGTAGAATCAGTGGGAAAACTGAAAGTTTATTTTTGCTATCAGTGGTGTGGTCTGGTGGTACAGAGAGTGGAGATAGAATCCAAGCAATCTTAACAATCAGAGTTCGATTTCCTAATGGTCGGTTATGTGTTATAATTTAAATTTAATAAAAAAATTAAAACAATGTGGAAACTAAAAGTTTTCTCGTTTGGAGTAACACATCACACAGCCTTCTTTTTGTTGCTTATCCAAGTTTCTCTCTCTTTTACTCTTCCTCACTCCAATTTTATTCATCAAATTATTCATGTTCTTCCTTTTCATTCTCTTTGATTGGTTGAATAAATAGGAGGGACATGATAGACTTTCTTAAAGGATGTTTTCCCGGTTAGAGTGTTAGATATTGACGAATTTCACGCGTAAATGAATTTTAAGGCTAGGTGAATAAGAAATGATTCGCCTTTCAATCTAGTGAGTGAGTTTATTTAACAAGATATATATTCCGGGTTTAAAACTAAATCTATTCAGTTCTCAAAAACGAAATTTGGCACATGAAAATGAATATCTAATTTTCTAAAATAAATATCAAGTTCAAAAGAGAAATATCAATTTATTAAAATGAACACTAACTTTGACTCGAAAAGAACATCTTCAAAGTTGAAATTTATTTATTATTTTTGTATGTTTGAAATTGAATTGTGAGGTGTGAGGATGATGATTTATGAAAATATATTTGACAGGTGGTGTAGTCATTAAAATGAAATACAAAAAATTAAACCATGACCCAATGTTTAATAATAAATAATTCAGTTCACAAAATATAAACAGTTGTGTCCATTTAATGAATGTGCAGTTCAGTTAATTAAATATTGAGTTACTATAAAATCAACATTTTCAAATATGTGAGATTCACCAAGTTTAAGTTTAAATTGATAGATTAGTGGTAATGGAGTCATGAGATAATTTTGAGAAGTGTAGCCATCAAATAAGTAATTTTCGTTACGAATAAACATCAAAAATCAAAGAAAGCTGTTTTTGGGCTCGACTAAGCCGCCTAATGGGTCACACTAGGATGCAATCAACATGAATATCTTTCAAATCAAAATGAATATTTTTCAAATTTAGTCGTAATCATCTCGGGCACACACCGTAACACCATATTTTTATATAACATGTGTTATAAATATACTTAAAAAATAATTTATATGTTTAAGAAAATGAATGCTGCGTTAACAGAAAGTAATATTGACAACACAATACCAAGATCACACATTATTCTGTATCTGAGCACGTGAGTTGCTAAAGTACTTCATATTCGCGTTCTCTTATACATACGTTTGTCTACGTCCTCCAAAGTAAGACTATCACATTAACAAATGTTGAGAACTGAACACTTTGACCTCTCATTACATAGACCACGTGCTAAACCATTTTGACAGTACTAACTATTTCATATATTTCATTACAAAATCATTTTAACATGCTAGATTAGGAAGGCCATTATTGAATTTCGTCTGGGCCTCACCGAAACTCAGGATCGGACCCGATTCAAGAAGATATGGCAGACCGTAAACTATTGATTGATGATCCTCATTCAATAGACCTTCTAGATTTATTCTCATTGTGGCAACCCTAAGTTGGCGAATCGGGACCTAAAGACCCTTAGCCTAGAAGATAGGATACCCTCAGAAGATCTTTCAATGAGACTTTTGGCATCTTGGTGACCATCTATGGGCTGGCCGCTAAAGACAATCCTTGTTGCTGAGGGCACACGATCCTGGATGTTGAACATGTTTTTTTTAAAGACAATAGATAGAATTATTTGCACGAATGGCATGCCAGTGTCTGTTCATCAAGCCTATTATTTGAACATAGAGTCATTGAGGTTTTTAATTGTTTTAACATGAACCAACTCTTTATTCATATTAGGAGTGATCATGTAATAATAGGGTCCACATATGATTATTGGGTTGGAATAATCTTGGCTGTCGAATAACTATAATCTATATGGATATACAAAATCATGTGTTGGATTATTGAGTTGGGCTTAACCCAAATATGATATGGGTCAGCCTTCAATATGTTAGAATGAACTAATGGGCCCAATGCCCAACTTGTCTTCACTAATATAAATAAATGTCTAAAGATTTTCCATATAAAGTACACAAGAGGTAGGAAGGAAAAGAATCTTGCGACACTTTTCAATGGTACAAGTACTATGCGGTGCGAGTCCAGTTCATGAGTTTAGATACCAATACAAACACAAGATTTAACGTGCTTGATTCTAATAGAAGCGCATCAAGCACACTGAATGTTTAAGGTATACTTTTGTAATGTTTATTATTAAGAAAGGCTATAGTGTCCATACTTGTACCGCTTGATATTAAAAGTTTGCAAGACATGTATGCATGATTCATAACAGGTATAAAGCCTCTTTACGAAATTGGTTCATAGATACTACTATTTGAATATTATAGATTTATTGTGTTTATTTTTTTTCACATCAATTTTTAATTGAATTTCAAAATGGAGCCATATAGTACCAAAGACAAGTCTAGATTGACTTGCCGAGTCAAGCGAACCAACTTAACTGAGGCAGCTCGCCAGAAACTGCTCCATCGTTGCCATGGAATTCGGCGACATACCTTGAGAACTAGTCTGACTAATTCCAACCACTACATCCAACAAGCCATATGTGATTTTTAAGTTCGTGATGAGACAAATCTAAGTGAGGAAGATTAGTGGTTAGAGATGCAACGATGGAGGAGATATGAGCAAATAAAGTTCTATGGCCACAAAATCATTTCAAAGGATGATTCAACTTTTTTAGGCCACCTCATCCTACAAAACTGATGGCCATGTGACCATGAAGAGGAGGCGAGTTGACTCATGGCTATTGAAAAAGCAGATGATACCTGAAAGGACTCGAACAGACACAAAGCCGGCTGAGGCGACTTCTTAGTTATTTAAGAAAATCCAATGGCTGCTAATCCGATCCAGCTAATTGAACCGCTCTAACCCATGGTTCAGATATTAAATTAAGTTTTTATTTGATTTAATTATTTAGGTTCTAATTTAGGTTTTTTAAATCAAAATACAAAATATTTACATATAATTTAATCCAGAATTAATTTTTGTATTGAATCTTAGGTGGAACGTTCCACACTAATTTAATTAAACTTACTTTAATTATTAATATGGTTAATCGTGATATATGATATCATGTTATGATCAGTGAGTAGTACGCCCAGTTTTATTCAACTGTGACTTGTGTGTCGGCTATGTTTTTTATAAAATTATTTACATTATGTGTGGAATTATGTTTTTTTTCGTTCAAGCTAGCATAAAATGTAGAATATTTTGAACGAGTTCAATCTAAGACATAGAGTTCCAAGATTCGGAAGACTAGAGGTACAAAGATTAGATCATCACAGTTTAGGGGGGCTAATGAGATTAAATTATTCGGTCTATTTTATACCTAAATCTCCTGATTCTTGATTGTTTGAGAGTGATATTTAATGGTTCTAGTAAGTTTTTATATTTTAGGGTGAATTTAAGGCTTAATGCAAAAACGTGCTAAAAAGAGTTTTTAGAGTAAAAAACGGACAGTCGGCTTGAAAATCAAAAGTCACTCTCTAACGATGATGTGGCGAGGAGTAGACAAGAGGAGTGAATAAGAAACAAGCCAATAATTCTTACTTAATAAGGGCAACACGCATAGTCAAGTGTGCAGTGTATTTAAAGTGGCACGCGATGCCCATAATGTTTATAAAATCATGTCAGTAGATCTAGGCAACTTTTGAGGGCCATAACTTTCATACCAAGTCTTCATTTTATATGATTCAAATTGCCATAAAAAGAAAAAAAAGAAATCTAAAATTACATAAAGCGAAACAAAATCTAATTCTCGACGAGTTTGTGCTAGCAGAGCCAATAAGTCAGTATACATAATTTCCCAATTCAACTAACGATTCTTAGTTTCTGATCCCCATCATTATCAAGTCTGAGTTTCCAGAGCCTTCCGAAGATATTTGTATCAAAGAAACTTAGCAAGTCATGCAGATCCTCATTGTCAAGATTGGTGTTATCTTAGGCTACACAAGGAGATCTTCCTCCCCTCATTCAATTGTGTGTGTTGTGAGCGATCCTACAAGTGGCATGAAGACCAAACACGGGATTCTCTTAGAGTTTCGACTCGAGGCCGTAGGTGAAGGACCACAAGGGACATCTTTGTAGGAAGGAGCTAATGGAGTTCGTAAGGGTTATGCCTACTTATCTTATTATGTGTTTTCCATTGCCATACATGGCTTAATTCCCTCGCATAGGAGCTATGACTTGTGAGTTATTGTTGTGAGATTATTATTTTTAATAAGTTCATCTTGTGATGTTATGTTTATTGAGCTTCAACTGAATGATTGCTTAGTTTTATGACAACCTTTTAAATGTGTTTTAATAGCATAGTCTGAAAAGACAAGGGTACAAGCTTAACAAGCACAATGTATGAAGAGTCATAAGATAACAAGTAGAGTAATAGACATGCAATTGAATAGCGGCATCTTCTATATGGAACAAATAATACTTTTATGGGACTTGACTTATGGGGCAGTATTGTCTAATTCCTCATCACGCTTGGGTGCCTCTTTGATTTCATCAGCTCCATCGTTTTGCAAATCTGAGGTCCATAGAGTCAAATTGTCGCGGAGAAGTTGCATGATGAGAGTGTTGTCCTTGTACGACCCCTCCCCTAGAGTATCTAACTCAGCTATGGCCTCGTCAAAAGCCTATTTAGCAAGACTGCAAGCACGGTCGGGTGAGTTAAGGATTTCATAGTAGAACACTGAGAAGTTGAGAGCAAGCCCCAGGCGAATAGGGTGAGTGGGAGCAAATTTAGTATTAGTAATATCCTGAGCAACTTTGTAAGCAATGAGCGTACTCTCAGTAGCCTCCTTCCTCTCCCCGCCTGAAAATCTATATTTATTTATAATTATTCTATATATAATTATGACGGCTAGACCAAAAACATTAGTTAAGTAAAAAATAAGCCTATTTCGTGCATGTTTATGTGGTAAACATATTTTAGATAGGCTAGGGCAAGATTATCTTGACTTAATTCCTGACCATTGTTCGTTAATGCGTATGTATTTTCTCTATGCTTCAATCTTACATGATTGACAGATAGAATATGTATCATTGTCTAAAGGGTATAATAGTATCAGTGTAAGAGCAATTGTTTACGCCTTGTCACAGTATTATAGTACATAAGGTCATATATTTTACCGAGTTTGGCTCACTATATGATTTTAATAATTAGTATTGATGATCAATACAATCACAAGTCTATCAACTGAGCTACATATATGTCTATATGATTCTTTTCTCTTCTCTTAGTTTTGCAGGTTTCCAACATAAATCATAAACCCCCTTGTTGCATCTATTTCCCTTGTCTATCTGACCTTTTTCACTAGACTTTCTTACATCAAGCTAAATCCACCCAAATAAAAAAGGAGATCTATAGGATAAAGTAGCAACTAGATGAGATGGTGTAAGAATATTGTGAGTATTTTATATGTTTGATGATAAAGTGCCAGAACCATGGGTTTGCTAACAAAACCTTAATCGAGTTCTTCATTGAGGGCATGGCGACGTGTGAGAGGAGGATGTTAGATGTTGCAGTCGGTTGATCCATTCAGAACAAGTATCTTGACGAGGTATGTAAACTCTCACTTATTCAACTCACAAAACCGAAGACGTGGATTGCACAAGGTTACCATCTTAGATACACCACCACCACTAGTAGTAAACTTGTCCTCAGAATTTTCAGAACTAGAAGCCACAATGCACAGGTGCTGAAGAAGATGGAGACCAAAATAGTGTAGCAGTGCAAGATATGTATGTTAAAAAAACACATTACTGACACGTGTCCTTCATGGCAGGAACCAATAGGTAAAAATGAAGAGGTGATTACAATTGGAGGGTACCATATAAGTCAACTGCGAGGGACACATTGCCTAACACATACCATTCAGGGCTTAATAACCACCTAGACACGAGTTATACTAGCAACAACTACTTGAAGCCACCAAGATTCTGACAATAAGCATCTCATTATAAGACAAGAGCCGCTAACATTAAGGATCGTGAACACTGAACAACAACTTACACACTTAGACACGTACGTGAATGAGATCAGGGCATAGCCAGGCTGACTTCCATCGCAAACTGAGAAGAATCCACACCACAACATCTTTTCAGTGACCTTAGGGAGTGTAAAATAGACTCCAGAAGTTAAAAAGCTAGAAAATAAAGCATATGTTTATTTTAGATAGAGGCCAAGTGGAGTCTCGTATGCGGATGAGAAACTGCCTGAATGTGCGGCCAGTCAAATTCCAGCAGAAACTCAAAGCCTGCATGTTGAAGTGAATGTTGACGTGCATGTAGCTGGTAGTTTGGCGAACGATTACCTGGCTCCGATAGTTCTAGCTACTAGGACAAATGTTCGTTTTAACCTAGTGATCAGACTAATTTTGACGGTTTCATTCAAATTCTAGACATTTCTTGAGTGTTATTTAATGGTTTAGCTAATTTTTATATTTCAGGCTTATTTTAACTGTTAATATGAAATGTGCTAAAAGGACACTTTTGGAGCATAATGCGTGCAAAGGAAGAAAATCAGGCAAAAGACTGCAAGTCAGCCGAATGCAAGAGCCGTGTAGTGGAAAACTACCGCATGTGCAATGATATTCATTAGCTTTGCTTCTATATTCAAAAGCTGTGCTTTAATATTCATCAGCGGTGCAGCTATATTCATCAGTTGTGCTGCTATATTCATCATTTATTACTGGCCGAACGAAACCAATGAAATTAAAAATGTCTAACAAGTAAAACGACGCCGTTTTGAAAAAAGTCAAAACGACTCCGCAAATGGGAACAGGTGCTCCCGGAGCACACAAAAATATGCGCCTTTTGTTTGTTTGAATCGTCACAGTCACAGAAACAAAATGGACGGTATTGGACGGGTGAATTGCGTGTAGAATAAAAGGTGGTGCGTGATGAATTTTGGGCCTATATATACATTTACATATATGGGGGGTGGATCAGGTGAAAATCAGTTTGGATATGTAAACTGTGAACTTTTTACGTTCGTTAGATTAATAATGCACCAACGATTGAGATTAATTTAGATCTTATCCACTTTTTAAATAAAAAAATAAATAAAGTAGGAGAGAAGTTTTAAGAAATTAATATATTTGAATTCCTTTTTTTAAGGAATGATAACCGATCATCACCCATAATTTTAGCTGTGTTTTAAAATTACTTAATAAATTATGTATTAAATTAAATACTTACGAATCACCTGATTTTCTATGGAATATATTCTTTTATTATAGTTTTAAAAATAAAAAATAAATGCAGTGGTGCACTAAGATTTAAATGGTGCACTATTATTATAGTGGTGCACATTCAGTTTATATTTGAAGTGTTGGTTCTCTGATTTTTGAAAATTACACACTCATAAACATCATAGCTTATGCGGTCTTCAAAGAAGTTACAGACCCATTCAATTTTTCACTTTTTCGATTTCACATTTCGTTGTTCACTAACCATAATTTTGTGCACCACATTTCAATTGTGGTGAACCATGTAATTGTAACCAAATAATTTTTGATGTGTTATTTTATTGATTTTTTTGGAGCACTGTTTTCTATGTCTTGCATTTGAAATCTAAATAATTTCAAAATGTGATCTTCAAAGAAACTCCAGACTCATTCAATTTTTTACTTCTTCAATTCTTCATTTCGTTGTGCACCCATCATGATTTTGTGCACCACTTTTTGAGTGTGGTGCACCATGTAATTGTAACTGAAAAATTTCTGATGTGTAATTTATTAATTTTTATGGTGAAAAGATGAGTAGTGGCGAGGAGTTCGCATGCATGTAGAAGAAATCAAAAAATGAAACAGAGAATAATTGAGAAGAGATGAAAGAGAGAGATAAGTTATTAAAAGATATCTTAATACCGATTTATGAGCATGTTTTAAGGAGATGATATTTATGAGATTTATGATATTTATAAAGATAAAATTAATTAACTTAATTTTAAAAATGAATAAAACAAGCTCCCTTGAATTGGATAAGATCAAGGGCTATTATTAGTTCACAGTTTACAAATCCAAAATGATTTTCATTTGATCCACATTCTACATATATGCATATATATATCAAGAGTGTCGGATAAAGATAATGATTTTTATATATTTTTTTAAAAATATGCACATACATATACTAAACCATAATATAATCTTTATATAAATTAATTAAATATCTCAAACCCTAAAACCTAAACTCTCCAACACCTAAGATACATTTATTGTTAACTAAAACTACAATTTCAAAGAAAAACCTTCACTATAACCTTCAAAAATCCTTAAAATTAAACCCCCGAAACCTCAGCCATTAATCAGCATACCCTAAAATTCTTAACACTAAATCAGAAATTGATACCCTAACAAACTAAATAGCCGTAATAAACCTTAGAATAAAATTAAATTAAATTAATTTACCGGCTAAGAGAAGCTCAACCTGTCACTGTTCTCGAATCCAGCCGTAAAGTCTAACTTAAACAAGTTTGTAGTTTGCGGGTAATAACATCAAACATATATACTTCACCGTTCTCTAATACATGTCGTTTAAGGTTAATTTGAGTAGATCAAGATGAAGTTAATGCTAGTGGTTGAACAAATTTAATGAGTGAGTGATTGATGTTTTTTTTAAAAAATTCGTGCAAAAGGTAAAATTGATAGATTATTATTGTTTAAGAATGATTTTTTTATTGAGTATGATAAAAAAGTGATTAATGTTTGACGTTTTAAAATTGCTGTTAATATTAAATATGCATTGAAAATTATTAAGTGATAAATAAAAATGAATAAAAAAATTCAATTAAGTGACATGAAAAGAGGATAGAGAGAGTAATAAAAAATTTAACCGATTAGTATTTGGTTGCTTTACCGGTTAACAGCAAAGAAATACAGTAGCACTCGCTTACCTGTTAAAATATGAATACACTTTTGAGTTCTTCGAAAATAGAAATTAAAAAGAAAATCAACAAAGGGAATGGCGAAGTGAAGGGACGTGGAATCAGCTTCACCCCTCGCCAAACTCCACAACTCCACTTCTTCTTCTTCTTCTTCTTCTTCTTCTCATCTGTAAGCTTCCCGTCCTCCTATTCACCGCTGCAATGTCGAAGCTTCTGCAGACTCCTCACCGATGCAACATTTCCTTCCTCTTACTCGCCGATTCATTCCTCCCAATCTCTTCCAAACCCTCGCTCTTCTCCACTCTTCCATCCCGCACTGTTACATATTCTCGCTCCTCCCGACCCCCGCTGCTCCTTAACCGAAGCTTCGCCCCTTCCAAAAAATTCTTGGTTCGAGCATTTGAGTCGTCTTCGTCTGATGGTAAGAATGAAAGTGTTGACACCGATCCTGAAAGCAGAGGAGTCAAGAGAAATGTTGATTTTCCGACCGGTGAATTTCAGTTTAAGGAGTTTGGATGGTGGATGACCTTTCTTGTCAAGCTCAGGATGCTAATCGCGCTTCCTTGGCAACGTGTTCCCAAGGGTAGCGTTTTGACCATGAAATTGCGCGGCCAGGTTCGTCAACCATTAATGACATTATCTTGACAAAAACAAATAAAAAAAATTCTTCCATGGAGCTTGACATTATCAAATGGCAGTTTCCCTCATTTTAAAAGGCTGTGCAGCTATTTATGATTTTCATCATTATCTTTGTTATAAATTTCCATGTGGTTTTGTTGTCATTTTCTTATCCATCTCTTGAATCCAAATGTACGATTTCCCTCCTCAGATTTCTGATCAGCTAAAGAGCCGTTTCTCTTCAGGGCTCTCCTTACCTCAAATTTGTGAAAATTTTGAAAAAGCAGCATATGATCCACGAATATCTGGAATTTATCTTCACATTGAACCCCTGAACTGTGGGTGGGCTAAGGTGGAAGAGATCCGGAGACATATTTTAAATTTCAAGCAATCAGGTGAGCAAGTGACACATACTGTCTATTAGACAATTATAGAACTCAAATCACAGCTGTTTGTTGTTAGTATGTATGGCCTGCAATTTTCCACTTGCACTTGTAAAAGCGTATGACAAAGCTAGTATGAATCTGTCGGAAAGGCTGGCAAAGGCCACTTCAGCTATCACAAACAAGTTCCAAAAGTTCCAATTTTAACTAGTGATAGTACTTGTGGAAGGCCATATCTGACTACCCAAAATTTCTAGCTGTTAGCTTGTTCATATTGATTGTTCGTATCAACATTAAATGAGAGCAGTAAGCTCTTCTAGCAAGGTTAATGCTTCGTGGTTCCATTTATTGCAGGGAAATTCATTGTTGGCTATGTCCCTGCTTGTGGGGAGAAAGAGTATTACCTGGCGTGTGCTTGTGATGAGTTGTATGCTCCTCCGAGTGCTTATTTTTCTCTTTATGGGATGACTGTCCAAGCATCGTTCCTTGGAGGTAATTTTGAAATTATTTATATGATATTATGAATAGCTTTCAGCTCAATAATATATGTAGTCCATACATCATCATTGTGATAACATGTGTTCATAATGTTGTGCTAAAGTAGATACAAAAAATGGATTAATCTAGATTATTGTACACACATGTAACGTAAGTGGAAGATGATGAGAGTCGTAGCAAGAATTAGCAAGACAAGCGCCATGCCGTTATCAACATCACACACTAGTAATGGGAAGTCACTAGCAATCTCCCTCTTATAAAAAATCAATTATTAATAATCACTCTATCTCGCAGTATCTTAATATGGCATAAAGAATCAATACATGTTATATTTTTTAAGCTCAATCATGTTTTTCGATGTGCGGATATAACTGATCTATCAAAGAATTGACATTTAGTCCGCTTGGGACCGCCATGCATTTCTTAGTATTTACTCATCGAGTGGCTCATAATGGAAGTGATGGATGTCCTTGTTTACTCAATTCTCTTGTCATGATTCATCACGAAAAATCACATTTATTACTATTGAGTTTATTGGTGGTGTTTTATGATATTAAAGTAAGTTTATCCTCATGTCCGAAAATGTGATCAACTCGGATTGAAGATTATACTCATATTCTGTTAGAAATGTTCATAACACACGAAGTTATTGCTGACGGGGTCGGTCCACTACATATCATCATTTCTGTATTTATGTTATATTTTGGTATCCTATACTAATGTCTTGTAAAATTTTGCAATCAATTGATTCACATGCCAGTTTTAACAATCATTACGTCCAAACGCAATGATTATCGACTAGGGACACATTTAGTGAGATATTGCTTGTATAATTATTAAGTTTCACAATTGGGTCACGTAATTGATGATATATATGCATTATTTAATTCATGATGTGTGAGATTAACAATATCCAAACAATAATATGAAATCAAATAATGAATTGCTAAACATAATATAGATTCCCACTCATGCTGACAACAATCATTCAAGGGGATTTGGTTAACAGATCATTCGTGGGTTTTGGAATCCGTGTTTTAAATCCCTTGATTCTAAATTATATGTAGTCTGATTGAGGGGTATAATCAATGAATGATTAACATTTTAGATTTTTTGATTAATTGCAGTTTCTCAAATCACATGTAGAAACAATATCGCTTATCAAGTGAAAGTATTTAATGCTACAAAAAATTTCTGAATATGGGACCACACGTGTTGTTCGCAATTGCTCGCAAATAGATTTAATGACCAATATGGTGTTAGCCAATTTTGGTCCCTGAAACGGCCGTCACGAGATTAGCAACCACTCTCGGGACCGAAAATGAAGGTCGCAAGAATGTGACCAACTCGTGACTGCTGTCCGATGCTCGATCTTTTGCAATGCTGCAAGAGCACGAGTGTCAGCACAAGTCGCACTCGTGGTGATGCTCGTGCCAAATACTCAAGCTTGGGCGAGTCAGCTCAATGATGTACCTGAACAACAAGTGTATCCAAATTCATTTTTAATAAAAACTGTAAACATCTAATTTTCTATTGTATTTAAGTTAAGTTATCCGATCCAATCACTCAAAAAGTGGTAGATTTGTGACGAACAATACAAATCAACTTTGCAAGTCACTTTGATATCTCGGTTAGAAACCATCACACAAAACCTTGGTTCATTCAGACTGCAAGATATAAATTTGAAATTGGAATATATCTTGAATAAAATATATGAAGGATTGATTTGAATCATCAGATACAAATTTGAATTTGCATTCCCATACACACATAACGTAAAATATTATTTGTCTTAGTGATAGAGAATCATGGTCATCATAAAAGTCAGTATGTCAAGCATCGTGCCTTTATTGGTACCACACATGAGTGTTGGATACGCATCATGGAGTATTACCTCACTAGACGCCCTCTAAATCACTCGCACATGAAGAACAATTGTCAACCATGTCTGATGGTTATGCTAACCATTTATTCATTGTGATAAAACTGGTAGCTGATGGGTCTTAACGCGTGGATCTTAAAATTGTGGGTTAAATCCAACAGCCAAAAGATTTTAACTGTTTGGTCTTTAAACTCGTTGGCCAAGGGGGTCCATAAAAAATAAGCACAGTTGTGGCGAATCATTTTCAGGCCGAATATTATCTGGTTTTACCTCACTTATTTATTGAACTAATGATTTCTCTGCGAACCTATAGTTTATTAATAAATATTGGTTATTTTGAGACAACTACATCTCAGCCACTATAAGTTTATAACTTGTTTGAGGGGCGAACACTAACAACTTCATCATATTTAGGTTGTTTATGAAAATAATAAGATTCTGTTCAATTGATCTGTTCAACTTATCAAAACTGTGCTAACACGATGTTCAGAAGAAGGCTATGTATTGTTGTTTCGGAATCATATACAATTGTGATCAAGTGTAGAAAGTTTGTACGCCAGCCTATTAGTTATTGATAGCTAAATATTATTTTATCAAACTATAATAAACTCATTAGTAACACGATGTTCAACTCTCCATTTATTGCATCTTGTTTGTGCCTATCCAAGTTTTTGCACTTTTTGCTGATCCTGTAGAAGATCTTATGCAGGGTTATTTGAGAAAGTAGGGGTAGAACCCCAAGTTGAAAGAATCGGTAAATATAAAAGTGCTGGGGATCAGCTTTCACGCAAAAGCATGTCAACTGAAAACTGTGAAATGCTCACTGTGTTACTTGATAATATCTATGGTAATTGGCTTGAAAAAGTTTCACTCACCAAAGGTATGATAATAGTGCTTTAGGTTAATCTATATGTTTGAGTGCTTGGTTTTTAATTTTTGATTTTCCTCAATAGGAAAGAAAATAAAAGACCTTGAAAATTTTATCAATGAAGGAGTATATCAAGTTGAAAGGTTCAAAGAAGAGGATCTGATAACTAACATTTGCTACGATGATGAGGTAGGCATCATTTGTTAAAGGTATCCGAATAATACACAATAATGTAAAACTCTCTCATTGCTTCTCAGCATTATTGTCTCCCAAAATATGCGCTGATTATTTTATATTGGTGCATTCATGGGTTTACATCTCCTGAACTTATTTCATACCTAGAGCAGGCGTGATAGCTTATTCACAAGCTGAGTGGTCAAATGCTATTGATAGCTTATTTGCAAGTTGAGTGGTCAAATGCTATTAAATCAAACGATCGCTGGTCACTCAATCAACTATAATCCTTAACAAATTTAATAAGATCAGTTGTATTTAAGTAATCAAACCAATTGATCTTAAATAGTGTAATTAAATTTGTTTAATTTTTTATCACACCATTTTCGATAGCTCGGGTAGTTCAAACCGTAATTGAGGAAGCAATGGTAGTTTATGACCTCTTTTAGTTTTTTTGTTTTTTTTAAATTACACGAATTTTGTAGTATTGCTTGTTATTTTAAAACAGAGATAGTCCATACATAATTTTTGCACTTTTTTTCTAAAATCTAAGGAGATTTTAACAACTATATCAAAAAGACGAATGGTTTCTTTACATCATAAATTATTCAACCCCTACATATGAAAATCACCGACTTGTCTTATGCTCCATATAGAAGCCAAAAAATTAGTATTCGTAATTACGTTGGGAAATTTGTATGGATGATTGTTTCTGACTATTTCTGCCGAAATATAGTGTTTTTTCTCTATTTTTATCTTTGTTATTTTAGTTATAGACCTAGGTTTAGTGAATCAATTCTTTCCAATGGAAAGTTGTTATTAGTTTTTGGAAGCTGAGTGTACTTAGTTTCTTAAAACTAAGAATTTTTCATGTCTGATTAATTTTTGTGTTGAATCACTTAGTTCTTTTTTCAGGTGATCTCCCTACTGAAGGATAAATTAAAGCTTCAAAGTGATAAAAAGCTTTCAATGGTTGATTATAGGTCTGTTTTTTGTGGAGTTCATCTCAGTTTACATTTGCTAACAAGTCTTGCTCATGATTGATGAATAATTTTGGGTTGGATTAATAAATAATTTTTTCCCTTTTTTTTTGTTATTTTGGAGGCATTTATGAGGTTATTTTAGATCATTAAGAAGGCTTGGGTCTAGTTTGAATATGAAGTTACTTTTTTCCATTTATAAAACGTATTATCATACCCATAATTAAACAATTTTTTAAACGGTAGATTCTTCAATTGACTTGTTTATGACGTAGCTCTGTCACTACACAACTGTAACAATATGTTTGAAGGAGGAACTTAGTGAACAATTTTAGTATCATATAATGAATATCAGTTTTATTGTTAGGATCATGCTAATAAGAAAACAAACTCAATGCATTACATATAAAAAGGGAAGTAAGATTACAAAGATTCGGGAAACCATGTTTAGAAACTAAATTCCATTATTTTGATAAATTAGTACTTGATTAGAGACTCCTGGACACTATTGTCTGCAAAAGCTCACTCATACAAACATATAGATTTGTCTAACATTTAAATATTTTATCCCCTTATTGAAGAACTCACATAAATTGTTTTGGAGATTTCGCTCAATTCTTTCCAAGTTTTGAATATTAGTAGGACATCTTATTCATAAAAATATAATCAATCAAATATGATGTTTCATTCCACCAAATGAAGTGATCTACTATTACATAGTGGTGTTTCTGATAAATAGAGAACCATACGCTTCTCTTGGGTTTAAAATTTCAGAAGAAAAATGGTAAGGAAGAGTGATGAGTCTTGCACACTTAAAGAATTTGGCCGTGTAGTTTATGTGTGAGTTTATGGTTCTTGTATAGATGAGTTTGAGGCGAAAGTGAAGAATTGTTTCTTTATTGGCTATGACAGATGATATGAGGTACTGTTTCTGGGATGACCCGAAAAAAAAATATTTTAGAAGCAAACATATCACTTTCCAGTTTCCATGTGTCTTGTACATTTAAAGTTTTAAAAAACTGTACATTTAGAAGCTACCGGAAAATCAAAAGAAATTTCAAAAGTTGTGGTCGACAACTTCATAGATCATTGTATTGCCAACAATAGTGGAAGTTCAACCGATCGAATTTTAGGCACTGAAGAGATAAAATTCGGGCAGGGAGAGTATCCCAAACACAAAAGTTCAAGAGGCGTGAGCTTATTACTCCAGTGCAAGAATTGTAAAGATTCAATAAAATTTGAAATCTGGCTTATACGTTTACTCTTCTTCTCATTATTTACTTTTGACAAAGGATGACGAGCCTTAGATTTACTCTCTAGCTTTTAAGATAAAAAATTCAGTCCAATGAGAGTCATCCATGAAAGATGAAATGTGTTTCTTAAAGAAGAGTCGTATTTAGTCTTTAACTTAGTTACCAGCCGGAAGGAACATTTTATAGAATAAATGAGTCTTTAGAGTCAAAAGAGAAAGCTATGAAAGAATAAGATATAAGAAAAAATTGATGGTCAAAGGATTTTAACAGAAGAAAGGGTTGGTTATAATGAAATATTATCTCCGGTTTTGAGGATGACTATTGTTTTATTAGTATTGAGTCTACTAGCTGCAAAGGACTTATATCGGAGCAATTAGTTGTGAAGACAATTTTTTTACATGGAGAATTCGAAGAAGACATTGATATGGTTTAGCGAGAAGCCTTTCAGATTGCTGGAAAAGAGAATTGTGTGTGCAAGTTTTAAAAATAGCTTTGACGAATTAAGGTAAACACCAAAACAATGATAATTTAAGATTTTTAGCTTTATGATGAGGAACAACTTCAAGAGGTGTCAGATGGACCATTATTACCACAGAAAACAATTTCAAAATTATTTTATTACCTTGTGTTACCTGAGGACGACATGTTAGATGCAGGTTCCGACGTGAAAGAAATGAATATGCTGAAGAAGCAATCATCCTCCGATTTCAAAATGAATGATTTTGGTCCAGCGGAGAAGATACTTGGAATGAGCATCAACTAAGAAATAGCAGTTGGTACTTCGATATTATCTCAAGACAAATGCGTGGAAAAATTCTAAACAATTATGTAAATGATGCTCAAGTTAAAAATACATCCTTAGCAAATCATTTTAGTCTCAAAAAGGATCAAGCAATTGTGACGAAAGCTCACAATCCTACATGAAGCGAATTCCTTACTAATCCGCAGTTGGCATCTTGAAATATGCAATGCTGGATATAAGGTGTGATGTTGCACATGCAGTGGGAGTTGCAAGCAAGATTATGTTTTATTAGAGAAAGGGGCATTGGGAGTTAGTAAAGGGGTTGTTATGCTACTTGAATGGAACATCCAAGATGCCTCTTTGTTCAATTAAAATGATATAGCCTTTTAAGATTTTTGAGATGCAGATCTTGGTGGTTACTTGGATTTGAGGAAGAGTATGGCGAGTTATGCCTTTACTCTTGATGTGCAACTGTAAGTTGGATGTCTCGATTTCAAAATAGTTTAGCTCTTTCAATCAGCAAGGTAGAATAAATGGGCATAGCTGAAGATGGTTAGAGATTAAGAACTTTCTAGAGGAGTTAGGATGGTGATGAACAGACAGTGCCTTGAATAGTGACATAAAGAGTGTGGTGCTTCTTATGAAAAATTCACAAGATATCAGTGTTTCATGTTATGAGTAAGCATAACCAACAACTATATCTCTTTATTTGGTAACTGATAGGAAAGGTGACGTCATGTTGCAAAATATTCTTGGTGGGAAGAATTTTGCAGACATGCTGACTAAAGTTATAACCATAGAGAAATTGAAGTTGTTCAGTTTTTCGAATGGCCTTCAAAGCTGATGAAATGCACATTAGTGGAAACTTTGATCATGTAGCTATGGATTACTTGACTTACACAAAGGATTTGAAATTTGTTTCAAGCAGAAGATTGTTAGGTGTGGAGCTAATTATTAAGATAAGATAACTAAGAAATTAAATAGGATAAGAAATTTTATTTAAGTTGGACTTTTTGATTGCTTGATCTTGTAAATTATATATCCTATAAATAGAAAACTTCAGTTTGTTGATAATACATCCTTCTAGAAAGAGAAATTAGAGTTTAGTGTAGCCGTTCATGTAGGCGAATTGCCGAAAGAGGTAAATCTTGTGTTTGTTTCGTACTTTTATTTTGTCATTCGTATAACCAGAGTTACTCTCATGTGCGGGTGCAAACACCTTAAATAAAATCTACCTTAATCAACTACTTCAATAAGTTGATTTTCCTAAGCGTTTAAGTATTCTATATTAGAAATGTAGTCAAATTCAGTATCTTTATTTTCGGAACCGAGAATTTCACCTTTGATGGATAAATTTAGGTTTCTTGTAACAACCTGACCTGAGTGCTAGATTCGAGACCTTGGACCTTTGGTGGATGAATGTGTATCTTATAACGATTCAATTCAAGAAGCCGATATGAGCCGTTATTAGCCTCACCTCTCCTAGCCCTGCCACCAGCATCCTTTAGGTGACCAAAACCCAGCGTACAACAATCTGACACAAGGACCAGATCCGAGCCGCTGAGCCTAGTCTGTCCCATCATCTGCCACCGTAATCCTCTATTTTATCACAACTCAGGGTTCACTGCCAAAGAATGTTGATGATCAGATAATTAGGATGCTAGCTTATATGCTTCACACAAATTTATTTACAATAAGCAGATTAGGGTGTTACATGTCTATAGGCAGCATGGTATTTCAATTGCACAAACTGAACGACAATCTTCATAGCTCGGTCCAACCAGTTCAGCTACCAAAGCTGAGTTGTGATCAAATATTGAATCAACTGAGACAATAAAATAATTAGAATTCCAATAAGTGGGTATTCTGTTAAGCTTAATTACACATAACTTAAATGGGCATTGTCTGTGAGACACTAAGACTGAACCTGCACTTATATGAGTTTGATTGAAACTTTGAATGTTAACAAATGTCATTATATTTGTGAGGAGAACAAACCCTGTCAGTTTTGGGATTTGCTAGGAAATATGATTATATATCAGAGTTTATTTTATGTGCCCATAGTCACAATGTAATTTATCTCCATGCATGCACATAAAAGATAGTGTTTCTTGTGTTCTGTCTACTACTAGTCCTGACAGATTTATTTACTGAGTTAATGGAATAATTTAATATATCCTCAGGAAGTACTCGAAAGTTAGTAAATGGACTGTTGGTCTGTCGGGAGGTAAAGATCGGATAGCTATCATTAGAGCTTCTGGGAGCATTAGTCGTGTACGGAGTCCTTTAAGTACACCTTCCTCAGGGATCATTGGGGAGCAATTTATTGAGAAAATACGGATGATTAGAGGTACCACTCTCATTGAATTAAGTATGTTGGACATGTATAAAGATTAGCTGGCTTCACTTAACATTAAAAATGATAATTGCCTGCTAATCATTGGAAATATTTTAAAGCTGGACGACTTGACCATGCACTTACCAAGACATTTGTTTGCATTTATTGTTATCTATAGCAGATTTAAGTGGGCAGCTGCTCCTACTGATCAGATAAATGAAAAACTAACCTAGTGATTATACCCTGAAATGTCTAGATTTTTGTGTAAGCCCCCTAAAATTTTCAAGATATCCCCACTAAATTTTGAATTATTTGCAAGACTTATTAGAGTTTTAACAATGCAGACAATCTGTTCAATTTTCATAAATTTTCTTATCCAATACAAGTTTTGTTGTCAAACATTTATTTTCTACCCCCACTGACATAATGGTCTGGATCCCCCACTGACCATTGTGACAGCAAACATCATCACCGACTGTTTTGTTTGGATTCAATTTCATCAATCCATTAGCTGTGACATTTTGCTTTGAATATGCATATACTATGACGTCTTTGAGTGTGTGATAAAGCTTGCATCTTGCCTTTGTGTGTGCCATGTTTGTAGTATATATATAGAGAGAGATGACAGTTCAAATAAGAACTTTTTATTTTCTTGAGAATTTGTAAACTCCTATATACTGGTGGATGAATATTAACTAATGGTCGAGATTTTTTTGTACTATTTTGTTAATTTTATTTATTGAATATTTTAAGAGGATAAGAATTCAAAAAATTCTATTTATCATATCACTATTTCAAGGATTAGATCTGCCAACTCATGCTTCATCTCTTCACACATGTTTTTATATATTTATTTTCATTTTCGTATGATTAATATATCATTTTATTTTGTAAATTCCATATATCTAAACTCTGTAACTTATTATACTTTCAATTTTCGTTTTAATCAGTAAACTGAATTTACTTTTGTAATTCAATTGGTAGAATTGATGGACTTTTAGTTTCAAGGTTTAATTTTGCATTTGTGATTCATTTTAAAATTTTTGTTTTCAATGTGATGCATATTTGCACTTTAGGCTTTTAGATTTAATTTGTAAAATAGATGCACTTTATTTCTGAGTTTAAATTCGTTGAATTGATGTGTTTTATTTTTTATAAATTTGGTTGTACAGAAAATGATCAGTGATGAACTTCAATTTTTCAGATTTTATTGTGTGCATAATTGATTCACCTAACTCTCAAATTATATATAAAGAAATCAACTTATGTACTTTTCTATATTTCAATTTATTTATGTGCTGAATTGACGCACTTTATTTTGTAAAATTGTTGCACCTTAATTTTACAAAATTGTTAGTGTTCCTGTCCAGATTACATGTAAAAGTCAACCAATTAACTTCAGTTGTTGCACTTTTTGTATTCTGCAACAACCTCAGTGTTTGATTACCTGTTTGTGGTGTGATATATTATTTAATGAAAACGTGCAAAACAAATATTCTAGATTTGGCTAGTTATTGAGATTAAATCTTATTTTATTTAGATAGTAGTAATTTATCCTTTCATAATTTATAAATAATTTAAATTAAATTTAAACATCATCAACTACTGATTTATCCTACTAAAAATCTATTCAATTCATCCATCAATTTGATTAGATCAACTTTCCAGATGTGTTCTCAAGTTCTCCAAAAACATTGGTGGTCTTCAACGGAACGCTCCTCTGTATATATTGCAAAGGAATTTCTAGCTTGCCTCTATAATGGCCATCAAGGTCACTCTCAAGTAACTCAAAATGGGCCGTAAAATAAACATAGGTAAAGTTTTCGTCTAAAGGACCGAGGGACTGAAACCTATTTGAAGGTCATTGTGCGAGGATCTTTAGATTATTAGAAAATAGGTATATATTCATCAACCTACCTGAATTGTTACTGAACTTTATTAAATCATTGAAAAAATCTTGATTGCTAATGCACCAGTTGCTCTCCGAGCAGAGACAAGCTGCTGTCATGAATCGCAAGTGGCAGGAATTCCTATTGTTCTAATCTCTCCAAATGTTTTTAGGAAAATATATAAATAATATACGGACTACCTTCATTTTCAAATTTACAGGCATTACTATCCAATTTAGCAATTTATTAGGAGGTATATTTTTAAAATTGAAAAGTTCACAAACAAAAGGATATTCTTACATAATAGAGAATGATTATTGGCAATATAGAAATTTTTTTATTTTTATGCTGGAATATATATTTTGTATAATGTGTTCAGTCCTTTGAACTTAAATATTTCAACTTAAAATGTGTCTAGCAATAACTCTGACAAATTTGGTTGGGGTCCATATCTATGATAGTGTGACGCTTCCAGACCTTAATATTTACATATCCGAAATTTTAAGAAGAGTTTGTGTTTTCACTAGTTTGTGAAAAATGATTTCAGAGTCGAAGAAGTTCAAAGCTGTCATACTAAGGATAGATAGTCCTGGCGGTGATGCTCTTGCTTCTGACTTGTAAGTCCTTCCAACATATTCTCACTAATCCAACTGGTATCTTGTATGTGAAAGTTGTGATGCTCTGCTTTATGTCATCTGGATTAAAATAGAATGCGTCTTCAAATTTTTCCTCCTCTTGATTTGTCTTATGGAATTCTTTAATTGTCTTTGTGTTTACATCTGTAACTGTCATATATTTTATTGTCACTTTATGGTGTATGTGAATAATAAAAATTCGTTCACTTTTCTTGCTGTGAAGAATGTGGAGGGAAATCAGACTTCTGGCAGCCGAAAAACCCGTCATTGCATCTATGTCAGATGTAGCTGCAAGTGGTGGATACTATATGGCAATGGGAACAGCTGCTATTGTTGCTGAGAGTCTGACGTTAACAGGTTCAATTGGTGTTGTCACAGGTGTGTCTTAGAACCACCTATATTGTCATTCACCTGTTTAAATTAAAATTATTGAACGACAAGATAACTATCTGACATACTTTTATATCTTAATGTGTCGTTGGCTGAATGCCTAGAATCACATTCCTTGTTGTTATTCTCTGTTTCATCACCCAGAAAAGTTATTGCACCTCTTGCAGCCTCAAATGTACAATCAGACCGGACAAAAGGACCTTTCTGCAGTTGGATTTATGCAAATTATTTTTGTATTATGTTATGGTTGGGGCCTCCAGTTTGAATTGAAAGATTTGATAGAGGCCGCTTACATATTTCCAGATTTTATTTTTATCACTATAACAAGTAGAGGTCGCATTTTTTTGTTCAAAATCCTGGAGAATGATATGGTATTTGAAATTGGTGCAAAAGCCATCATCTAGAACCATATTTTTATTTAATGTAATATTTGTGTATAACGCACAAACCAAAACCAAAACATGATTGTTTTTCTGCTGACTGCTGTGCTCTTCTTCAAGAAATAACAAATTTTTTTAAAGGTTTTTACCATCTCTATTATAAGTTAACTGTTCAGTTTCTTGATTGATGCAGCGAAGTTCAACTTAGAGAAGCTGTATGAAAAAATTGGTTTCAATAAAGAAATCATATCAAGGGGGAAGTATGCTGAGGTTAATGCAGCTGACCAAAGACCATTCAGGTGCTAGGATTTTGTTAATAGCTTCTGAATTGCTTGTTCATCTTTGATAAAAGCAATCTGAAATATCTTCAGGTTATCTTAATTTGCAGACCTGATGAAGCAGAATTATTCAGCAAATCAGCCCATAATGCTTACAAAGAATTCCGCAACAAAGCAGCCTTTTCAAGATCAATGCCTGTGTGATGCTCACTTAATATCTCCTGAAATTTTAAAAGGCCATTTGATAAAAAAAAATAAAAATCAAGGTCAATGTTTTTATTGCTACCTTCATCACATCACTGTTGTTTCTTGTATCAGGTTGATAAGATGGAGGAGGTTGCACAAGGCCGAGTTTGGACTGGTGGAGATGCTGCTTCTCGGGGTTTAGTTGATGCTGTTGGTGGGATTTCTCGAGCCATTGCCATAGCAAAAGAGAAAGCTAATATACCCCAAGACAAAGAGGTTTGTTTTACATAAAAAATTTGTGTACTGTGTATCTCTATATGGATCTAGTCAGACCTCCTTTCCACACGCTGAAAGTTACTAAATGGGGTTGTTTACGTCTTTTTAGCTTATGCATAGACTGGTTGGGGTGTTCTGGCGGACTGGTCTAGACATAGATATACTAAAATTGATGCCAGTATAGATCTTTGTTATCTTGTCCAGGTGGTTAATCTGATCTAAGTAGCTGAAAAGCCTTATATAATAATTGAATGCAATTTATGAAAATATGTTTTAATTGTCTTAGATGCATTTTGAATTTGTCATGCAGGTGACACTGGTTGAGATGTCAAGACCTTCTCCTACACTTCCTGAACTATTAAGTGGTATTGGTAGCACACTAGCTGGGGTTGACATTACACTGAAAGGACTCTTGCAAGATATGGCACTCTCTGATGGAGTTCAAGCTCGAATGGATGGCATCATATTTCAGTCTTTAGAGGATGCTTCGGTTGCCAACCCTATTTATTGTTTGGTAAAAGACTACCTCAGTTCAATCTGATCCGGATCAGCGGTATGCATTTTTCAAATGGCTTTATTAACAAGCTGAAATATTTTAATGTCACATAGTTTAGGAGTGGCAGATAAAACTTTTCCCTCTATTTTCTGTGAAGATAAAATATTTTTGAAGCTCTATACAGAATTTTTTAAGTCATCGCTATTGTGATTTCTTTTTGAGGTGGAAGGTATAGTCGAGAGTTGCTACCCTTCTTTGTACTTTTAAGACCTTATTGGAGTCAAAACTAATGAGCAGGTTGTCCGTCTATGTCCCGAAATTGGTAAGTTGCCAAGGTGGCTCCTTATTTTGAGAGATGTTGAGATAAATTTGGGCAGTCCATAAGGATTTGGCATGATTGAGGTATTAACTCTGGAAGGCAGGTTTGCGTTTCACACTTTGTATCCCTTTCAACAAAACTGATGATGGATCCGTCATGTAACTTTTAATCGCATTTCTTGAGCCAATTATATCTGGATTTTTTATTTCCTTCATTTATCCAGCTTCTTTAGGAGAAGAATCGATAAATTTTGGGCCTGTAACCATCAACACAACTCCGTACACCCCTTCTCTAGAATATTTCAAATTAGGTACCATTTCATTGATGTATAAGGCTTTCCATTTCTCTTTTTAAACTTTGCATCTACTTTCTTGGAAGCAATCTTTATTTTCCTTAAAATAAATATCATTAACTTCTGTTTGCTTTCCATTGAAGTATTCATCCTAATCAATTCCATCATTACAAATATTTATTTTCATTGGCTTTGGAATGTTGACTGCACTCTTGCCTATTTCGGATTGAGTATCTTTTAATAAATTTGTCCAACTTTTCTTACATTTTGATTATTCACTTTCTCATTTGAAATTCGAATAGTTAATTGTGACATGTCTCTGGTAAAGCCTTTTCACCATTCTTCCATTACAAAGAGTTTCAATTTTTTGAAACCAAAGTAAGTGCATATATTTTTTTTACAAAGTTCCAAATTTCCGTTTCAATCGCTTATCTAAATTGTCCGAGTTTAGCCCGTGGAATAGTTAGGTTCCGTGGTTTTATATATTTTCCAAATATAGAAGCAGTTCCTTTGAAGTTTTCGTAACTCCATATGTCCAATAGAAGTCCAAATACATTTAACCACATTGTTTTTGAATAAAAAACAATACCCGACTTCCATGATAAAACGTTGTTGAACCATGTTTCCAAACGAACTTTGTACCCCCTTCAGAGTACTTATCATCAGGTCATAGTCTTTGAATATGAGAAGGACACTACAACTTCCTATAGCTACATCTTTTTTCACATCAATACCACAAGCTTCCATGTCTTTTATTACTTGGACAAAATCTAGTCCCTTATGAAGATTTCTAACTACGCATCTCTTAAGACCCTCTCAATTTTATCGGGAGTTATCGCTACAGATCTTAGTCTTGCTGCTTTCATACCATGGATAACATGTAACCTTTAACTATTCTTCGTACATCTTCTGAATTAGGGATATGAAAATCTATAATTAGTTGTCTTGTACGACACTCCTCATTTGATTTGAATCCATTTTGACTTTCCATTCTTGTATGGCGAAAATTTCATAGGATTATTGTTTCTTCCTTGATGTCCAATTTAATACCATAAATTTTTTATTGCGTATTTCAACTCCATCTCATGTTTTATTGCTTCAGCAGCTTGATGCGGGGTTTCAAATCTGACAAAACAAAATCGACTTCTTATCATGACTCTTATCTTGATTGGGATAAAAATATCATTCACCTCACTTGAAACTGTATATAAATTCAACCCAAAGTTTGTCTACACCATTAGAAAGATTCTTAACAATAGTAGTATGATGATTTGATGAGAACCTCACGTTGTCTAATGATGAGTCGATGTCTCTGTCGGATATACATCTGATAAGTCCGACAACTCCTGTTCACGGACCGATTACTCGAACTCGTGCCCATCAATTAAACTATCAGGTGAACTCATTCCTAAGTGTTCATACAAATGTTTCTAAGGATTGTATGCCACTAAATTATTGTGATGATTTTGTTGTCCTTAGAAACCTAGAAGTAGATACTAAATTGATTACGATGCAGAAATCAAGTTCTGTCCCCGTGATTTATTCAGACACGGAACTGTCCAGACACTTGTCAAACATGGAGGATCTTGAAGTCTTCTTTCAAATGGATCTAGTCACGTGTCAAAATTCCATCTAAGTTGTTCAGGATCAACAAAACAAATTTCGTGATTTTCCGAATCATAGAAAAATTTGGGTTTTGGGCTTCAGTCGAACTAATAACCGGATTTGGAATTTTGTTTAAGTCAGAGTGATATTTGGACTTTGGATCTAGATCTTTAAATACAAGGTCAAATCTTATCAGTGACAGATATCCTAACTAGTTTAGGAGAAGCCTTAGCTTCTTATCTTTTAAATAGATAGCTACAGGCATCTTTTTCAGTTGTATTTTGTTTAGATTAAAGTTAGTGACTGCTTCTTTTTCTAGTATTCACGCGTGTCGATTAGTTCGCCTAATTACTTTTATTCGGAATCCCAAACACTATTATTTTAGATTTTTTCTTCAATCAGATTTGTAATTTCAGTTGCTTATTCATCTTGTTCTTGCATATTCTTCGATTGCTTGAATAGGTTGATCGTGCTTCTGTAAGACCAGTAGCGCTATTGGAATAGGTGTAACGATTGTTAATGCACAATCACAAACGTCTCCTACTCTGAAATCATATTTCATCAAAAAATCGGAAACACATAAACTGCTATCAATTGGTAATCAAAGTCAGATTTCTCGGTGAGAGATTTTAAATTTTTTTCTTCGTTTCCCCCTACATACTATCCAAAAACCAAGGGACAAATCGTTCTTGAATTCCAGATTCTAGATTTCTAATTTCTCTTCTCCTAAAACATAAACCCACACATACTTTGGGTCTAGGTAAGGTCATTTAGAGTTTTGAGTTTTTAGCATGTTAGAATTTTTTTTCTTTATTTACAGCTATGGATCTTGAATTTTCATAGTGAACTACTTCCTATTTTAGTTCATTGTAGAAAAGTTACTTTTGAACTTAATGAAAAAAATTTGATTCAATAAAAAAAAATTAATGAAACAAAAATCAAGTTGTTCTAGTTCTAATCACTATTTATGATAGGTTGTTCTCAAGTTCAGGACTACGTTTGTATATAGGCGCGCGTCTCTAGCAGGCTCTAGTAGATTTAGGCAAGCATAGTCTCGTCATTAGGCATTATTCAATTTGCTTTTGACTAACATGGTTCCGGCTTGTATCTCATTCTTTTCATTCTACCCCCATAGCTCCACTACACATTGAGCTACAACTTAAAGGTATTTGTGAGTGGCATCGATATAATTATTTTCAGAAGTTTCTTTTGACTTGTTGGCATTCATCACGACTTGCAAAGTTTGGTAAGAATTTGTAAGAACTTGTTTGACAAAGTTGAGAGTGAGAGCCTTGAGAGAACCACATTGTTGAGGGAATCATATATTTCAGAAGATACTTTATTGAGTAAACTATTTTTTTCTTGAGAGAACCCCATTCGAATAGCGCATAGGAGCATATTCTCGTGTTTTGTTTATTTTACACTAATAATGGCAGTATCTTCAGAGGAAGCACCAGTCGCATATTCTCCTCGTACTAGGTCCATCATATAACACTTTGAGCGCCAATTAAAATTTTACACTAAAGGTCTCGATGACGATGTGCGAGTGACCAACAAACGATTAGGTCAGTTGGAAGCCGCTCAAGTTAATACGAACAACACCCTTGCAGCCTTGAATACCTCAGTGGTAGAAACCAACACCTCTCTTGCTAAAATAATAAGCCGACTTCAGGAGATGAGTTATGCTCCTTTAGAGTGTACAAACACAAATTTACAAACCACCAAAGCTAACAATGAATATTTTGCAAGCACTGAGGATGTTAATGATAGAGACGCTCATGAGCATCGTCGATTACATCGCAGCCACCATGACAAGTTTCATCCACTATCATGACGAGAGGTACATGAAAATGATGATTTATTAGGAAGAATTAAATTCACTATGCCACCTTTTAGTGGTAACTACAACCCTCATGCTTATCATACATGGGAAATAGTTTATCAGAAATTTGCATGCCATGACTTTCAAAAAAAATAAAAGGATTAGGGTTGCTACTAGTGAATTTACTGACTTTGCTTCTGTTTGGTGGAGTGAGTATTGTCGTAAGAATCCTAATAATACACCAGAAACTTGGGATGCATTGAAAAGAATAATGCAAGCTAGATTTGTTCCTTCATACTATGCACGTGATATGTTTGATAAATTGCAACAATTTAGGCAAAATATTAGAACTGTGGAGGACTATTATCAACAGTTGCAAACAGCCATGTTGCGTTGTGATTTAATAAAAGATGAGGAGATTGCTATGGATAGATTTATTGGAGGTTTGAACTGTGAAATTTATGATATTTTAAGTTACAAGAAATATAATTATATTACTTGCTTATTTCATCTTGCTTGTAAAGCTGAAAGAGAAGTGCAGAGATGTCATGCAAGCATGGAAACTAATTTACCTACAGGAAGTGTGAATTCCTGGTCTTCACGCACTTCTGCGGTGGCATCACATGGACTAGCTGCTGCGCCTTCCTCAGATAGTAAACCACGTCCATTTACACTAAATTCGACACTTCGCACATTCAAAGAAATCAAGAGATCAACTCCTGCACCTACTAATTGCATCAATTGGACGAACAAGCGATATTCAATGCTTACAATACAAAGGTTATGGTCATGTGCACAAAGATTGCCCAAGCAAACGTGTAGTGATTGTGTGCAATGATGGTGGTTATTATTTTGCTAGTGATTTAGATGAAGATACATACACTTTGCTTGCAGCTGATCATGACATGATAGATGAAAAGCATGAGAAAGAAGAATACATTGATATTGAAGAAGCAGAACGCTATGAAAGTCTCATTATGGAGTGGGTGCTAAGTGCATAAATGGAGAAGGCGGAACATAACCAGCGACACAATTTGTTTCACACAAAATGTGCCATTAAAGAGCGCTTATGCCGCGTAATCATTGATGGAGGAAGCTACAACAAGTTGGCAAGGTCTGATATGGCAGAGAAGCTTGCTTTGACTACAAAACTGCATCCGCAACCATACTACATTTAATGGTTTAATAACTGGGGTAAGTTAAATGTAACATGATTAACAAAAAGTTTAATTTTCTATTGGTTCTTTCATGATATTACTGACTGTGATGTAGTGTCTATGCAACCATTTTCTATGTTGTTATGTAGACCATGACAGTATGATAAAGACTTCTTGCATCATGGTAGAACTAACCAATATTCTTTTGTTCATCAAAATAAGAAAATTGTGTTACATACTAAGCTATTTTAAAAGATGAAATTGCTAAAGCTAGCAAAGAAAAAAATTTGGAGCTTACAAAAATAGAAAATCAAAGTGTGGTAAAGGAACTTGATCAACATAAAAAGAGAAACTCTATATTAGTTCCTGAAAAGAAAAATTAAATCAAGTTGAAAGGTGCTTGTTTTATTGCTACCAAATCTGATGTGCATGAATTAGATTCTAACACTTCTATTTATTTTCCTTTGATTTGCAAAGAAGTTTTATTTTCACTTGAGGATATATCTTTTTATTTGCTTCCTGTTGTCACTAAATAAACTTTTGTAGGACTACGTCGAAGTCTTTCTTGAGGACGTACCACCGGAGCTACAACCAATTCGTGGAATTGAACATCAGATTGACCTTATTCCAGGAGCATCTTTGCCAAACTGTGCGCCATACAACACCAATCCTGAAGAAACTAGGAAAATACAACGTCAAGTTCAACAACTACTTGATAAATGTTATGCACAATCTCTTAGACGTTGTGCTATTCCAGGGATTTTAGTTCCTAAGAAAGGTGGATCATGGTGCATATGTGTCAATTGTAGAGCAATAAATAATATAACCATTAGATATCGCCATCCTATTTCTAGGTTAGATGATATTCTAGATGAATTAAGTGGCTTCTTAGTATTCTCAAAAATTAACTTAAGTAGTGGATACCACTAGATTTGCACGAAGTTGGGAGATAAATGAAAAACAATGTTTAAAACTAAGTTTGGCTATATGAGTGGTTAGTAATGCCTTTTGGTTTAACTAATGCACCCAACACATTTATGAGATTAATAACGTAGTTTTTCGCGCTTTCGTTGGCAAATTCATAGTGGTGTATTTTGATGACATTCTGATTTATAGCCATTCACAAGAGGAACATCTTGATCATTTACGTGCTGTTTTTGATGCTTTGCATGCGGCACATTTATTTGGTAAACTTGAGAAGTGCATCTTTTACACAGATCGAGTCTCTTTTCTTAGTTATGTTGTAACTCCACGGGGAATTGAAGTTGATTATGCCAAGGTTGAAGTGATACAAAACTAGCCAATTCCCAAAATGGTTATTCGGATCCGGAGTTTTCTAAGACTTACTGGATTTTATAGTCGTTTTGTAAAAGATTTCAGTACCATTGCGGCACCATTGCACGAGCTTACCAAAAAAGAGTACCATTTACTTGGGGTAGTGCATAAGAGAATGCCTTTAGCACGCTAAAAGATAAGCTAGCTCATTCACCATTACTTTAACTTCCTGATTTTAGTAAGACTTTTTAACTTGAGTGTGATGCGAGTGGAATTAGATTGGGAGCCGTGTTGATACAACAAGGAAAACCAGTTGCATATTTTAGTGAGAAATTGAGTGAGCCTAGTTTTAACTATTATATTTATGATAATGAATTATATGCTCTAGTTCGCCCATTAGAAACATGTCAACATTATTTTTGGCCTAAAGAATTTGTTATACATTCTGATCATGAATCATTCAAACATATTCGGAGTCAAGCAAAACTAAACCGTAGGCATGCCAAGTGGATGAAATTTATTAAGTCTTTTCCTTATGTCATAAACCATAAAAGGGTAAGCAGGATGTAACTGTTGATGCTCTATCTAGGCAGTATAACACGTCACAACTTCATTTTAAAATCTTTGGATTGGAGACAGTTTAAGAGCAGTACATGTATGATGATGATTTTAAAGATGTTTTCCATAATTGTAAAAAGGGTCGAACATGGAATAAGTTTGTTCTTAATGAAGAGCTATGCATTCCAACTAGCTCCATTTGTTTGTTATTGTTACAGAAAGCACATAGAGGTGGATTGATGGGATACTTTGAATGGAAAACACAGAGAATATAGTCATTGGTTTCTTTTGGCCAAAGATGTGAAAAGGCGTGGAATGATTTGTTGCACGTTGCACGACATGTCAAAAAGTTAAGTCATGACTTAATCCACATGGTTTATATATGTCTTTACCAGTTTCGAATGTGCCTTAAGAAGATATTTCTACGGACTTTGTTTTAAGAGTGTCTTAAATAAAGAAGGTGAGAGATAACATTTTTTTATTGTGGATCGATTTTCTAAGATGACACATTTTATACATTGTCACAAAATTGATGACGCAACTCAAATTGCTGATTTATTTTTCGTGAAACTGTTCGCTTGTATGGTGTGCCAAATATAATAGTTTCTGATTGTGACACTAAATTTTGTAGCCATTTTTAAACTTTATGGGCTTAGTTGGGGAACTAAACTTTTATTTTCAATAATTTGTCACCTCCAACCTGATTGACAAATTGAAGTTGTGAATAGAACATTATCTACGATGCTTAGGGCTATTTTAAAGAAAAACATATAGAATTTAGAAGAATTCTTGCCTCATATTGAGTTTGCTTATAATCGTTCAATGCATTTTGCTACAAAAACGTGCCCTTTTGAGATTATTTATGGTTTTCGGTCTCAAGCTCCTATTGATTTGTTACCTCTTTCATCTTTGAAGAATGTTAGTTTTGATAAAAAAAAACGTGCTGAATTGATTTTGAAAATACATGAGATTACTAAGGAGAACATAGAGCACATTAATGCTAAGTATAAACTTGCTAGTAGTAAAGGACGGATGCATATAACCTTTGAACTTGGTGATTTAGTTTGGTTACATCTTAGGAAAGAAAGATTTCAAGCGTTGAGAAAATTTAAATTGTTGCCTAGAGCTGCTAGTCCTTTCAAAGTTTCGAAGAAGATTAATGATAATGCATACTAGCTTGAATTGCCTTCAGATTTTGCAGTTAGTCCGATGTTTAATGTTGTAGATTTAAAATCACACTTGGGAATGGAGGAAGAGCTTGAGTCGAAGACTACACAAATGAAAGAAAGGGAAGATGATGAGGACATCACGTCATCTAATGATGAGTCGCTGTCTCTGTCATATACACATATGAGAAGTCTGGTAACTCCCGTTCACGAACCGATTACTTGAGCTCATTCCCATCAATTAAACTATCAGGTGAACTCATTCCTATGTGTTCATACAAATGTTTCTAAGGATTGGATGCTACTAAATTATCGTGATGATGATACTAAAGTGAGTACGATGCATAAATCAAGTTTTGTCCTAAGATTTATTCAGACCCAGAGTTGTCCAGCCATGTGTCAAACTTGGAAATATCTTGAATTCGTCTTTCAAATGGATCCAGTCACATGTCCAAATTCCAACTGAGCTGTTCAGAATTGATAAAACAAATTTCATGATTTTTCAGTACAAATTAGAGATGAATTTAGGCTTTGGGCTTAAGTTGAAGTAATAACAGGATTTAAACTTTGGGCTTAAGTAAGAGTAATACCATGATTTAAATTATGGGGATATGCCTTTTAATACAAGGCCAAATCTTATCAGTGATAGAAATCCTAATTAGTTTAGGAGAAGCCCTATCTTCCTATCTTATAAATAGATATGCAGACATCATTTTTCAGATGAATTTTACTTATATTAAAGTTAGCTGCTGTTACTTTTTTTCAGAATCCCAAACACTGTTTTTTCAGATTTGCTCTTCAATCAGATTTACAATTTCAGTTGCTTATTCATTTTGTTTTGTTTGTTCTTCGATTGCTTACAGGTGCAAGGACCTTTGTGGCCAGGTTGATCGTACTTCTGCAAAATTAGTAGCGCCTCTAGAATAGGTGTAACAAATGCTAGGGCGTAACGTCCTGGACAGTTGTAGTTAGATCGCCAACGTCTCCTCCTCTTAAATCGATACAATATCTCACCAAAGATCGGGATCACATAAAATACTATAATGATTTCCTCTAGGTTCTTCATTAGATGACTTTAAAATGCGATACGAATGAGATCTTCTAAAATATGGAAGATTTCCTTTTTTTCTCTGTATATTTTCTCTATCACTCTCTCTCATCCTAAAGGAGATAAAATCAAAGATCTTGATCGTACTAAGTACTTTTTGTTCATTTTTGTTCCTCCATTGTCATTCTTAATTAGCACAAATATGTTATTAATGGATCTTATAAAACAAGCTGATTTAACTACCTGGTAGCTTGCATCTGTCTTACAAATACAGAGCACAAATCAACTCTTTCACCAGCTCATGTGCCAAGTGTTCCTGAACACTACAAATGTCTTGCTGGAAAATTTATATACCTAAAATAGTCATAAGACTTGATTTAGCAGTATATTCTACATTTTAAATCAATTTATGAGTGCATTTAGGGCTTTATTGTGCATTTTCTATAAGTTGCAGGGTTACGGTGTAATTTAAACATCATTGACATGTGTTGTAACATACTTAATTGAAATGCATTTGTAACATTATTTTTTTTAAAAGATATTATTCCTTTCTTTTCTTTTCGTCGATTTCTCAATCAATTCCCACGAGCTATGGGTTGGCATTTCCATAGATACGTTGTTGTTCCATACTAGTATAGTAGAATTAGTTTATTCTTTATAACTGAGTTTGTGGAATTGCTATTTTTTGTGGTGTGTTAATCTTTTTGTGTTTGGGCCTTTCTACTTTTTTTGTTTGAGCCTTTCAATAGCTTAAGGTTAGTTAAAAAAATTTATACTTTTTTCAAATAATTATTAAGTGGCCTCCTTATTTGGAAGATCAAAGTATTTATACATCTATGGTAAGCGGGATTCTATGTTTCAACTCACTACTATAGAAAACATATTTAATGCCGCTTGCATGACACTTATTAGTGAAAAACGCTGTCTGAAGTGCAAGAACCCAAATATGTGACGTTTTAATTGACTTTAGATGGCGTATACGTGTCGGAAGCGCCATCTAAAGTGCATATGCACATACCACTAGTTGTGGCAAACGCCGTTAATAATAGATACTTTCGACGGTGCTTTTTAACTGTATGTGTCGTCTTAAGTTTTTATACATTAGATAAAGCTAGAAATATTTAAACGTTATCATAAATGTACACATGAGACGGCGCTTTTTACATTCAATCTCGTCTAATACTTTTGTTCATTTTTAAGGACATGTTTATGTCTGAAGCGCCGTCTATACTTTGAACCAACCTATCACCGCCTTACACTTGCATAAATATCTTATGCTAGTTTTCATTTTGAGAAAATCAACGTGATTTGTCAAGGTTTTAGTTCAATCTTCTCTATCTCATTAACTTCTTTAATATATGAAGCAAGTCTTTTGCCTTGTTGATCAATTCCATATATTTTAGCTGACATTTCGGTATATATTAAATATATTTACACATGTGTTTTAGTATATAAAACTTCTCTTTGTAGTTATCTTTTGTTACATAATATTGTTTGGTAGTTATATATATGTTGTTTAAAATATAACATTTTGCTCTCTTCTATTTATTTACATGTGTCATGTTGTTTCATTTAGACATAACAACCGTGATTCGATGATGTGTAGC
Organism: Kalanchoe fedtschenkoi; assembly: GCA_002312845.1. Classification (NCBI taxonomy): domain Eukaryota; kingdom Viridiplantae; phylum Streptophyta; class Magnoliopsida; order Saxifragales; family Crassulaceae; genus Kalanchoe; species Kalanchoe fedtschenkoi. The sequence goes on along the minus strand of NQLW01000045.1, from coordinate 916,780 downwards.
CGGCTAAGTGCCTAGTATGAGGCCGGTATCCGTGAACCTTGTGATTTTATTCAAGCCTTTGTTGAAAATATGCCTATTCACCATCCTTGTATGGCTTATGAGAATAGTTATTTGGTTCAGCTATCTGAGTTGAAATGGCATCTTTGACGCTTTGGTATCGACACATTCTACAGAGTTTGATACTTACACGGTAAGAGGTGAACCTAAAACGGGTCGGGGTTGAAGAGTTGCGACGAGATAATGATATATACAAGAACAATAATTTTAATCAAATGTTTGACGACCTTGCGCGAAGCAACAATAATGGTAGAGAAGTATTTGAGACCTTTAGGACTGATTTCAACACGCCTCTGCATCCAAATTATAAGTGTTATATATATTGTGTGTATATATTTAAAAAAAATAAAAAATTATTAAACTCTATCATAATGCGTGACTAATCGACAATATTTAGTTCATTTATGCACGGTACTTATAGTCTACAAGCGTCATCTAACAAATATACATTAGACGATGTTTGTAACAAAAAAGCACCATCTAATATAGACACAGACGACACTTGAGACTCTTGACTTACTAAAGTTCTTGAAAAGACGACGCTTGTCTCTTCTATAGTACTGACTAGTCACAATAGAATGCTCAAAATTTGATTATCTCTGTCACAATTAACATAAAATCAAGGGTAGCTGTTGCATACATAATAATGCCTACAAGACGTCTGGCAAAACCAAATCATTGAAGTTTTCCCAACACGCATCTGAACATTACTTCTAATTTAAATCAGCAAGGCAGAAACCTTGATAAACATAAGCCACCTATCCTCAGTCCATCCAGTGTTTGCATAGACAATAAAATAAGCATGAGCATTGAACATCATAAGGTACTTAGGGCTGAAGATTGCCAGATCCACAAAACAAAACCATGTTACTATCAAGCACACATCAAGATCTCCACACAGGTTCACAGTTGGCTATCAAAACTTCTCGGAGCATTTACGCGAGCGCGCACAGGGCATACCAGAGTTGGTTTGAATGCCATTGCGGAAAAGTGCTCAGGCATGCGAGATAGGTTCAGTTGGGTGTAGCTTCCTGTCTTATGTGAGAAATTCACCAAGTTCGACCTAATATGACATTTAGTAGATGGACAGTAAGTTGTATGAAGCATGTAAGTACCATCCCTTCCGGTTTCAGAAATCCACCTGCAGCGAAAATGGCCACCCCATTGCATGTACGACTGCATCAGTGTGTACTGATGGATGGAGTATCCACCAATTACATCTCCTTCTACTCTCCAGATCTTCAAAGAGCTATTATGTGAGTCTAATAAGACCAAGTCGTCATCCAAAACAAACATCTGCAACCGGTTATGCTGTGGCGGATTGTCTCTGAAGTACACAATCTGGAAAGCTTCTTTATCAATATCAAAGGACATGATGCTTTGACGGCTGTTTGTTATTCGTGCAGGTTGGATCTTCCAGTGAATGGCACCATGCCATTGAAGGGGTCGCCCAAAGTGGCATTCATATATGAGAGATGGTGGTGTTAACTCCGTCCAAGCGGCTTCTCCCAATGTGATCATCTCAAACCTGTAATATTCTTGTGCTTTTATCTTGAACCGATATCCTCTTACCACTTTGTAGCTGCCAGAAGATTCATGGAATATTAAACCAACCTCATGACATAGCAGTTTTCTTTTCATTCCAGTTGATGGCAGTTTCACTAAGCGGTCCATAACAGGATTGTAAACATAGACCGGGGCTTGTCTGTGGTCCGAAGCAATGCAAAGAAGCCCATCACACGTACTCATTACCTCAAGCTCTCTGCCCAGCATGTCGAGAGCTGGGGCAACATGAAGGGGCTTAGCTTTGTGTGCCTCACAATCCACTAGGTAAAGACGATTATCACCTATGTTTGAGGTTGAAATCTGACCAACATTCATATCAGGAATTCTTGGCCGAATTAGGGCTCGAGGAGCTTGATATAGTGCCAAGTGCCGATGCCGCTCGATAAAGTAAGGGTCTTCTATTAGTCCCCTCCAGGTCTTGCAAACACATTTGCACGTCACTATTGCTTCTATAGGAAGTCTTGAGAAGATTTCAAACATGATATCGGGCTGCATATAATTGTTATAAGTACGTCCTCTTCTAGGACGCAACTGGTAGTTATTCATCTTGGCAGCCACAGCTGACTTATTTGAGGCGTACCTGATAGTCACTGATATGCAGAAAAAAATCAGCAGGCTATGATATGAAGTTTCAGGGAACCAATGTAATGCTTTAAAACCAGGCACCACACAGAAAAACAATAAATGAAATTCGAGCAAATACATCATACCACAATGGTGATTCTTTACAATTCCGTCTCATACACGGTGCAATAACGAGGAACTAAATATTAAAAGTAAGAAACTAAGACTGCGAGCTGAAAACAACCTCATTAAATATATAACGGTTATAACGATGAAGATAAGCAGCTTAAAGATAACGGTCTTAAGGCAGAAAGTTAAACTTGAATCTAATTACTGTACACATAACGGGTATTATAACCAATTGAGAAAAAGGAATGATTCAGGAAACAATAAACATAGTGATTTCACATCCAGACACTGACATTCAGCATCAAATAACACCGTCAGGATAATGTAGGCATAAATATGCTTCGACAAAAAGTTTTCAACAAGAAGTGACATCAAACTAACTAGTAAGAAATAAGCAAGATTTGGGGGGAATCAACATATGCTTCCATAAACATAGACTTGACAAATTCCACACAGTAAACACTAATCACAAGGATTTCAGTGGCAGGGTTGTGATAAGGAAACCACACACCCTATGAAACTCAGTCTAACCTCAACACCCTGTAAATAAAGAGGCTAAATTCGGTCACTCTTTGACTGACTTCTTTTTTTTTTGTATCTTGTTAAACAATGTCATACGACTAAGGCTCCTCTTCAATCAAGAATTTTCAAGGATTTTGAAAAAAGTTAAAAGTTTTGTCATGTGCGTGTTCCAACTCTCAACTCTATTTTTGTAATTACAACAATATTTAATCAACGAAACAGAGGCAGTTGTTGCATTTTCAGAAAGGCAACCAATAAATTTTAGGTACAGTGCAATTCACATACCATGAAAAAATTTCCAGTTTCCAATTCTAAGATATGAGTAAACATGTAACTCAACATTGTGATTGATTACAGCTATCCTCGAAAACAGGTTCCAGAAAAAAATGGTTCAATTTCAGATAACTCAACTCTTTATAATTACGAAATTAAAACAAGGACAGCAACAAACCTAAACCCAGATACAGCATTAGCCCAGAAAGGCCGAAAGAGAGATCGCCACAGGGCGATCAGCAGTGAAGGAGTGTGCCAGATTATGGATTAAAGCATCAAAATATATGAGTTGAAGACAGATGTGAGGGGATAGGAGATTACTGAAGCGAGTGAGTGATCAGGCACATGCAGTGGGTTCCATTAAGGTGGAATCGATTGAATTCTGGAGAGGATGAAATGGATGATTAGGGCTCGAATTCACTCGGCGTCGAACAACACACCAATCACGATAGAGAGAGAGGACGAGACACTTTCGGAATTGGTGGGCATGGAATGGAATGGTAGGAGTCCTGAATTTAATTGTGATGCCAAAATCTCATTATTCACAATAAAATAATAATACGAAAAGAACGCAAAAAAAAAAAAAAAGTATTAATTTTTTTACACCCAAAAGATGAATTGATAAAAAAGCTTTTAGTGTGTTTGAGACACCAATGTTCGCACCCTTGCTCTCTAATTTATTGCTTTTGTTACTTGGACTAAAATATGTTTTATTTGTCACTTTTTATTTATTTAAAAATTTAATAAATATTTAATATCAGAATCTCCAATATTAAATATTAATTATATTATTATTAAAATACATAAAAAATCATTTTGAACCAGTTAAATAATTCAGACAATTTTAAATTCAACACAAAATTTAAAAGAATACACTAAATACTTACAAATTATTTGTACCAACTAGTATAAACATTTTTTTATCTACTCAAATTAAACTTAAATGACTAATATTTTCATGTGAAGTACCTCAAAGTATTTGTGTGAACACATCCCATCTACTTTTTTCAACTTTAATTTTTTTCATAATCAGTTTTACATTTAATATTATTTTTATACTATCTTTCTTTTTAATCTTGACGGAAAAAAAGGTGATTTTTTTAGATTATTTTTTTGACTTTATATGTTACTTTAATATTTAAAGGAATAGTATAAAAAGAGTGCATCTATTTCAAAAATAAATTTATTGATTATAAAAATGTTTTCAACAAACATACACACCTTTGTACTTTTTTATACTTTTTGCCTTTTATTATTTTGTTTAGACAAATCCATTATATACTATTTTTTCACCTAGTTTGATTGACTCCTTCTTTCTTCCCTAAACGACACCCTTAACGACTCATCTTGGTCATCAAAAGTGTTGTTGACATGATTTTCTCATTCCAAAATACCATAAATATTTAAAATCAATTATTGAAGTATATTTATCAAAAGGTTTCATCAAAATGAGTGAACTTTTAAGTTCACATTCTATAAGAAATTGCACAAGCGGATTCATTATTTTTAAAGGAGGTAGCATATTGAAAAAAGTAAAAATTTACATGGATGATTTTGAGTGATGCAATACCAATTTATAATGGGAAGAAATCTCATTTTATTGTATATAGAATTATGACTCTTCGTGAAGTCCGAGGTCTCATTTTTTAAGATAGGGATAAAACCCAAAATGGGTCCTGAACTATCACCACTTACCCAATTGCGGTCAGAACTACCACAATTTTCAAAAAGGGTGCGATGAAAAAAAAATTGTATTGATTTTTTAAAATAAAATTTACCATTACATTCCTTAATTAATATTATTATAAGACTTAGATTTGCGTGCGAAAATTATGTCGTTTGGTTATCAAAATAAATTATATTGTTTTGTGCACATAAAAAAACGACGTCTTTTGATAACAATTGACATAATTTTCACACGCAAATCTAAGTCTTATAATAATATTAGTTATGGAATGTAATGGTGAATTTTATTTTAAAAAATCAGTCCAATTTTTTTTCATCGCACTCTTTTTGGAAATCGTGGTAGTTCTGACTGCAATTGGATAAGTGGTGGTAGTTCAGGGCCCCTTTTGGGTTTTTCCCCTTTAAGATATGATCAAGTAATTGATCTCGTATCATCATAACTATCTAAAAATATATTTCGGTGCATTGATTGTTAATTTCTAAGTAAGTTTTATATTTACGTTAATTTTTATAAAGGGACGATATATGGAAATAAGCTAAACTAAGTGGAATATAATTAGTACGAGGAAATAAATAAGTGCTTATGTTGGGATTTGAGCGTCCTATTGGTTAGAGTCAACTCAAATCTGACTTAACTTTTTAATCAGAAAATAAATCTACGACCTTGGGCATAGTTAAGAAATTAAAAAATGTTTAGAGACTAATCTTCATTTTATAATTTTTTAGGCACAACTTATATGAGGGAATGTCGGTTGTTTGACGAGTTTTGCCTGAAAATGTGAATAGAAAAATATTTTGTTTGATATTCAAACATATACTTTAAAAATAACTGTAAATTGAAACTAGATTATTTTTCAAACTATCATTTTTCGGCTATCTGTTTCTCTTCTATTCTTATTTTTGATTTTATTCCATTTTAACTTTTTTTTGAAAATAAAAGTACAAAACTACACTTTGTGTATGTGAAATGAAGCTACCAATGGTTGTTTAGTTGCGTGACATGTCGTAAGAACTGTTCTAAACTACAACTATTATAAATATGATTATCATAGTTCATAAAAGCGGTTTATGCTTGAAACATTTCTTTCATTTAAATGAATATTATATTTTAGTCTATATAAAAATTACGGCTCGAGACCACAGTTTCTCCAGATTAAAATCGCCATATGACCATTGTTTCTTCTTTCGTAATTCACTTTTTTTTAAACCCTTCCATTTCTCCTTTCCAATCTGTTATATTACTTATTGTTATTGACATTCTATTTTACTAGGCCTCACTCGACAAGTTGTTAATTTTATTTTGGGCTTGAATTGAGAAAATTGGGAAAGTTAGGATTTTAGTGATGTTCAATGACAGATGGATAAACAATTGTTATTGTATATGTGGGAGATGAATATAATAATTTCTGATCGTTGTGTTACATATTTGCATTGAATTTTATCTTTAAATAATTATTATATTTGTCTGTATATGAAAAGATGCAAGATAGCATGGTTATGTTATTAGGTTGAATAGGGTGATAAGAAGATTATTAATATTTTGTGATTAAATTATGATGTTTGTCGATTTATTTTACTAGCTATTGTTAATATAGTTGGATCTACACTCTAAACCAATTGACAGTGAGTGGGGGAGCCCAACTATATATCAGAATCGTTATAGACCATCTAATGGACGATATGGGATACAAACCACTGCTCAACACCTACTCTCACTTACAAGAGCCTCTGATAAGGGCATCAAGTGAGAGACCTCGTGCGGAGAATGAAACCTTCACAAACTTATACGAAGGGTGCAACTAAAATCCGCTCTGATACTATGTTAATATAGTCGAATCTACACTCAAAATCAATTGGTCATGATGAGGGAGCCCAACTATATATCAGAATCGATATAGACCATCTAATGGGCGATGTGGGACAAAAATCACTTCTCAACACCCACTCTCACTTGCAAGAGCCTCTGATAAAGGCAGCAAGTGGGACCTTGCGTGAAGAACGAAACCGTCACGGGCTTATACGAAGGGTGAGGCTGAAATCTAGCTCTGATATCATGTTAATATAGTTGGATCTACACTCAAAACTAATTGACAATGAGTGGGGGAGCCCAACTATATATTTGGATCGTTATAGACCATCTAATGGGCAATGTGGGATATAAACCACTACTCAACAACTATGGCAGCTAAAAAATTTGACAATGTCAAAATGAGAATCTTGACACCATTTATAATATGATTATTAATAAATATGATAATAAAGATGAGGATATGTTAGATTGAGGGAGTAGCGAAGCGGAGAAAACAACTAGTCAATTATCTAGTAACAAAAATAATGATTCTGGTACAAATGATGCTGATTATGGTTGTGAAAATGTTGATGTACCAAATGAGACTCTCATGATTTGATTTTATTTAAATGAAGTAAAGTAAGATTTAAATCAAAATTCTCACTCAAATATTTGTGTTATGAGTTTATTACACCTTGACAAATTATGTGTGATGCACCACCACCGAGTGTAGGAAGTCCACCACCACTAAGCGTAGGAAGTGCGCCCCAAGGAGCATCTTATGTTCTTAGAGTACACTTCTATGTTATAATTAAAATGCACAATCTTTAGATTGACTATCATCTTATCTCAATATTGATTAATAATTGACTTCTAAAGAATCGTACGTTCACTTCTTTAAAGGGGCGAATATTGATACTCTACACGATGTTGGATTACTCATGAGGTTGTCAATTTATTGGTACGCCACAAGAAATGAGCAAAATGGTAAATGGACAGTCACATTTCTTGAGATGCTTGTGATGTATCAAGAGATAGAAGGGTCACCATATGTGGTTCACATGAATTAGTACGCGAGACACATGTATACATCCCCATAAAAATTTCATGAGGACAATTTACAATATGTTACACGAGCTTGCTGATCGAGTGAATATTTATCTAATTTAAAACTCCATGTTAGTAATTTAAGTTGTTTCTCACATCATTAATAACCATATATAAAAGTTAAAAAGAACGGCTTGAAGTGTAAAGAAAACAAACATGAGAAAATATGGGCCAAAAATGAGTCAATCTGATAAAGATTGGACCATACTGGTCTAAGTATAGGAATATAAAAAGAGTATACATAGTTGAGTTTAATGGGTTATCAAATAGTGATCCATGTTCGATCGATTATAGGATTTCAAGAGTATACTCAATCAAGTAAGAAAATGTTAAGAGCTCTCTCACTAATAATTGACCAAGTATGAAAATATAACTCAACCTAGTATAACCATAAGGTAGAATATTTATAAATAAATATAAAGTGAAGAGACTCATAATTAATTCAAAACCCATCATTTAATTTGTAGTCTTTTAACCCCTCACATCCCTCCATCATTCCGTAAATAAAGAGGAGCAAGATCCCTCACTCACGCATCTCATTTCAACAAGTCTCATCCGCTCTTCTCTCCTCTCCACTCCACTCATCTCTCTAGTATAATTTTACTTTTCTACACATGGTGATTTTTTTCATAAATATGTGTTAGTAGTCTCCAAATTCTTGAACTTTAAAACATAAATATTGCTATATGTTATCTTCGTTTAAGATATATATGGTTAATGGAGATCTGCAAGGGAGAGCTGCATTTATAGTTAAGTATAATCTAAGAAAAATTGAACTGCATTCAATTTCCAACTTATAAGCAAGCCTTGTCATTGATACACTTCAGATAAATGGGCAATATCTTAAAACAGTTTTGAATATATCGACCAGTTGTTACACTCAATATAAGTGAATTAAATATATTGTTTAGTGTCAGGACTGCAGATTGCACTTTAAGGTTATATTCTAGCATACACTTTTATTAATAAACACTAACAAATGGCGTGAGTATTGATGATTATGTTTAATTATTATTTTCTATTTTTTACATAATGATAGATAGACGAAAGGGTATCACAGGATACATTATGTTATCTTGTGCGTAACAGAATCAAAAGATTTCGTAGAAAACTAAATAGGTAATCACAGAAGTTTTAACGCTTATGCAAGCAACAATTTGTCTGGGTTTGACCAGCTACTTAACGGTTAACTTTTTTTCCTACAAAAGAATTCAAAAACATATATTTCTTGATTTCATATATGGTTAAAATACTTTCCATCAAAATCACGTCGTTACTAAAACCAATGGTTAAATTATCTAAGGTTTTAGAATTATTATTATCTAGGTTAGTTTATATATTTTTCATGTCCTCGTCTTTAATCTTTTTTTTTTAGTTTCGTGCCTTGTTTCTTTTCTCCGGTATATTTTGAGTGTGGATTTCTGGAAGTAAGGTAAACAAAAAATAAGGAAAATCAGCTTAAGTCGAGGGACAAACTGTTATTTTAGGCAATATGACTACAAATAACATCCACAACAACCATTTAGAGAGTTTTTCAAGGGAACCCTAGTTGAATTCACATATTCCATTTAACAACCAACAATAACAACTCAGAATCGAGATATCAAGCCAATATTAATAACTATGATTGTTGAAAATATATTTACCAAGAATAGTAGATAGAAACTATCCAAGCACATACAACTTCTTTGAACTGGATTGTAGTTTCAAGAAAGGATTTATGCTCGAGTTTTTATGTAAGGTTGTTCCCTTTATCGCACAGAGACAAAGTTAAGATGTTAGTGCGTAGTTTCAAAGAAGGTACAACTAAGTTATTTGACAATGAAAGATTAAAGCACATATTGCTTGAAGCTATACAGAATCAAAAATAATCTCCGTCAAAAATTGCCCCATTGCCGTGGAGCAATAGTTGAATTGTCTAGAGTTTTAGAATTAGTATTAACCAACTTAGTTTTCAAATTTACTTTGTGGCCTCAACTTTAATCTTTTATTATTTTTGTGTCTTTTTTATTTTCTTCAGCTGGCTTACATGTTTAATTTCTCATGAAAGGATAGTTCATTCTGAATGTGGATATTTGGAAGCAAAGCAAGCACAAAAGCATGAAAAGTAGCTTCAACTGAGTGACAAACTGTTTATTTTTATCGACTGGATAACAATAACAACCATAATAATAACTTTGGGAGCTTTTAAGGGTAATGCATGATGGACTTAAGTCTTACATTGAACGACTACCAATCACAATATAAAATTAAAATATCAAGCCAATATTAATAAGTAAGATTGCTGCAAATACAATCATTAGAAATGGTATGAAGTCTTATGTGGACATCTAGAATCTCTTAGAACACTCTTGCACTTTCAAGATCAGAGATATGAGAAGCAATTTACATAATGTTGTTTTTTTTACAAAGAGACCAAGCTAATGTGTTGATGCATAAATTTAAGGAAGGTATATTCAAGACATGAACTAGTCTTCTAGAAGCCTTCTTGAACCAATGCTATACTCCCAGGCTGACTACACAATATATAAATCAAAATTTCAAGTTTCAACAAGTATAAGGCGAAAACTCATTGAAGCTAGAGGGCGCTTTAAAAGTTTATTGATGAAAAACCCATATTATGGCAATTCTAAAAGATTGTTGCTGCGGTTCTTTCATGGAGGAATGAAATTCCTACTTAATAATAGCTAGAAAGCGCACTAGGAAGATATTATGAGCAGATCAAGTGAATCAGCATGAACACTGTTAATAGAAGTTACTCTGAATGATCACCGTTGGTCTAGTGAGTACAAACATTATTAGTAAGTCGATTCAAGATGCATCATCATGTAGATACCATTGACGAAGTTAAAGCATTGAGAAACTAGGTGGACAAATTGATGAGGCAACGAAAAATAAGGAATATCGAGAAAGTCACACATTTGGATCACTCCATTTCAAGAAACTTACATAAATACATCCAACTATTATCAAGTGCATACCCTATAACAAGTGGTTGAATGGCACTATATGGACAACCAAGGGCGAAAAAAATACATTTAAGAGAAAACTCATACAAATTAAAGTTACACATATGAATATAGGCCCCAACTTTCTATCTACGACTTTGGACGTAAAGTATACGCCTGCAATAACTGCTTCAGTATGAGCAACAGAGGATAACACAAGAATCTTGGGCTACACAATCTGACCAAAAATTTGTATCAAACACAAATCACTTTCATCAACACTAACGTGCCTGATCTCCTTGAGAAACTTCTATAATTGGGAGCCGCAACTGAAGAATCTAGAGTTGCCACTAATGACGCCTCAAGGCATAAGATAAGGATATTTTTTAAGAACCGTCAACAATTTTATTCAAAAGCGAAAATGAGAATCAACCCTTTTGGGTGTACAACGGGCGACAATGGGAGGTTAGAAAGCTAATGTCACAAAGATTCCGTCTCGAATTCTGAGCATAAAAATCTCATTGGGAATCTCCCTAATCGATTAATAGAGCCCTCATTGGCTGGTTGCTGGGCTCCATGATGGTTTTGAAGCAAGGAGGGGAACAGAAGTGACGAAAAAAATATTCGAGCTGCCATTGCTGGATGCTGGCGCACTCTCTCTCCAGGGCCATCTATAGTAATATTGAAGCCCAGAGCAACACAAATTTTGAGGCCTTTACTTAGTGTGAAACCTTAATATTTATGAAATATCAACTAAAATTTTTATGGATTATTATACTATTAAAGTTTTTGTGTCACTCAAAATTGAATTATACTATGTATCATACTAATAGTGGTATGTATTCAAATTTACACTTAATTAATGGCGACGTGGAACTATACTGATTGTAGTGTCCCACATGGATGAAAATGAAAAAATTTTAGAATAAAAACTTATCATATATCTAGTACGAGAGGATAGGTTTTCTTTTCTTTGAATGAAGTAGTTCTAATGTAAATTCCTTTTCAATTGGTAGTATTATCAGATACTATCTACTGGATTTGAATATAAGTTCTAATAAAATGTGGATAATAAAATGTGGAAATATTGGGTTACTCACTTACTTATCTAACCCATACTAATGAGCTTAATCAAAGACTTCACTTTGAAACATATACCTCTATCAGAGAAGTATTCCTACATCTTACTAATTCCAAAGGTTATACGATTTGATGTTGCAAATATAAAAATAATGTGTGAGACAGATTTAACTTTATATTCATCCAAATATTTGTTTAATTTCAGTAGCCATGTCGTGGGATGGCACTGATAGTTTCACATTATCTTTGTCTCACATCAGTTGATTGTACACTTTATAATAAAATAGAACCTTATATATATGAATTGTGGCACAGGTCTACAAAATTTGAACAAAGATACATAAGCTCGATATATAGCTTATTGGTTTTCTTTGTTCGCCTCCACCATCTCCCAGTCCAGCCGCTGTGCACGGTGGCCACTTCAACATCATCAACCGACTGTCTAATGGAACTCCCTTCGGTCCACTCTAATTCAAGATGACAGATTTCATCTCCTATTTCGGATGTGCTGATTTTGGGAGCCTTATGTTTATCCTAGTGATGTCATTAGGTTTTTGTCCCGAAGTTTGGTATCAAAGCAGCAGATGTGGATGGGAATTGTAGGGTAGACCTTGCTGCATGAGTTTAGGCTGATAAAGAGTTGCGATGGATTTTGTACAGTTTACAAGGGGCCACGGTACTAACAGTGCTTGAACACAGGACCGTGGAGTTGTTAGACAAAACTCAAAACCATTAGGCCAACACCTTGTTGATTGTTATATTTAATTTAATGGGAAGGTTGTCCAGGGACGAGAATAGCAGTGAACATATTGGATACCAAGTCAAGGGAGGATGAGACTAATGCTGGTGGCAAGTGAAGATGGTGAAATTCTGTACGAATGAGGTCAAGGCTGGTGGCTAGTTATGCCAAGTTGATTTAGAATTGTCATCAAGGACAGCTTTCTTAAAGTCATTACATGTCCCACATGATGAACGACTGACTTATCAGCTCAGCGAGGACTTCGAGTTTTCTTCGTCAACCGTGAGCGAGGACTTGGACTTAGCAGCTCACCGCTCATTTGAGCATCACCAGCGCTACATGGCTAAGGCCTTTACTTCTCAAATCAAATTCTAGAGATTAGAAAACTGCAGTTTTTGCAAGAGAATGAGGTTTTCTTGGCTGCTCTTTTTTGTTTCCATCATTGTTTGGTTCGCAAGCGCCCAGGATGAGAGCCATCTTTATCATATTTGTTCAGGGGCTAATTACACAAGCAACAGCACTTACCAGCAAAATCTGAACACTTTGCTCTCTTCTCTGTCATCCAACAATGATGTCAACTATGGTTTTTACAATATCTCAGAGGGTGTAAGTATTGACAGAGTTAATTCCATTGCGCTATGCAGGGGAGACGTTAGTCAGACTGCATGCCAAAGATGTATCGATTTCTCTACTACTGATCTCCCTCAGAGGTGCCCAACCCAGAAAGAGGCTATTGTTTGGTATGACAACTGCATGTTCAGATATTCAAACCGGTATATATTTCGCTCTTGGGAACAAGGTCCTTCTGTTTACATGTGGAATGTGAACAATGTCTCTGATTGGAACAAGTTCAATCGGTCACTTGTTGGTTTGTTATCTAATCTACGAGAGAACGCCTCATTTGGTGACTCTCGTCTCAAGTTTGCTGTCGGAGATACAAGTTATGCAAACTCTACAAGGATTTACGGTCTTGTGCAATGTACGCCTGACTTAACTGAGGAGCAGTGCCATAATTGCCTTGATACAGCAATAGGTCAAATACCAAATGCATTTCTTGGGAGGCAGGGAGGACGAGTTATTGGCCCCAGCTGTAATATCAGATGTGAGATCTATAAGTTTTATGAAATCCCACCACCGCCATCTTCCCCTCCACCACCAGCTACTGCTCCACCCCCACCCATAACGACTAACTTAGTTCCACCAACAGGAGGGAGCAACAAAGTTCGGAACATAAGTCTTATTGTTGCCTCGACAGTTTGCTTCGTGATACTGATTATTTTCGTATTTATTTTTCTCAAACTAAGGAAGCCAAAGGAGAAGCTGGAAAGGGCGGATGAAATCGGTGCAGACGCATTACAATTAGATTTTTCAAAAGTTAAAGCAGCAACTAATAACTTTTCAAATGACAAAAAACTTGGACAAGGAGGCTTTGGTTCTGTTTACAAGGGGAAGCTTGCTGGCGGACAAGAAATAGCAGTAAAAAGACTGGCGAGTGGCTCTGGACAAGGAGACCTTGAATTCAAGAACGAGGTGGTATTAGTTGCAAAGCTTCAGCACAGAAATTTGGTTAGACTTCTTGGCTTTTGTTTAGAAGGACAGGAAAGGCTCCTCATCTACGAGTTTGTGGCTAATGCAAGCCTCGATAAGTTCCTGTTCGATCCTGCCAAGAGGTCATACTTGGACTGGGAGCAGCGCTACAAAATCATTGGAGGTGTTGCGAGAGGGCTTCTGTATCTGCATGAAGACTCTAGACTTCGGATCATACACAGGGATCTTAAAGCTAGTAATATTTTATTAGATGAAGAAATGAACCCCAAGATAGCAGACTTTGGAATGGCTAGGCTGTTCATTATGGATCAGACACAAGGCAATACCAGCAGAATCGTCGGAACGTACGGGTATATGGCACCAGAGTATGCCATGCACGGCCAATTTTCTGTGAAGTCAGATGTTTATAGTTTCGGTGTGCTCTTGTTTGAACTCGTGACTGGGCAAAAGAATAGTTGTTTCCATGTTGGAGAAACTGCGGAGGATCTTATAAGCTTTGCATGGGATAGTTGGAGGGCTGGAAGTGCCGCAAACATGATTGATCCAACCATCGCCAGAGCTCCGAGAAATGAAATTATGAGATGCATTCACATCGGGTTACTTTGCGTCCAAGAGAGTGTCACTGCCCGACCCACGATGACTTCAGTTGTGCTGATGCTCAGTAGCTTATCGATCACTCTCCCACTCCCTTCAAAACCTGCATATTTCGTGCATAGCAGTGTCGAAGCTGAACGACCCATGCTGGCCGAACACAGCGCCGGGGAAAGCAATGCAAGCCACTCTGCATCCAGCAACTTCT